>OX104063.1:55618048-55724592 GCA_944474145.2 Dicrocoelium dendriticum
GCTGCTAGAATTGAAGTTGCAGAAAATCCCAGTTTACTTCTGTTACATTACAACTTTGGAAATTAGAATGAAGCATGGGGCTGTCAGCCAGTTAGTATCCAAACAATTCCTTTGAAAGATAATACAATGCATTAGGGGTAACAGGAGGATCAATTTGCTCGTCTTCCTCAGGTCCAGTTCGCATTGCTGTCTGAGAATGCATGCCTGCAGGATAACGAACTTGTGCTTTAGAAAAACAATTTTAGATTGTTGAGTTCTCCACGTCCTTCCACGCGGTAGCGATTTAGCACATGACATCCAATAAATTTATCGGTTTCAAGATTCCCATTCAAGACATTATTGCGTGATTCCATAATCGTAATAACATGCGGCTGTTTTTTTAACTGAATGCCTGGATGACACTTTGGTCGACGGGTGGATCTAACACAATGATACTAAGTAGCAGAAACTGCAGTTTGATATACTTTCGCTGTATTTTGGAACGGCGCTACTTTGCTGCATCTTTCTGTCAAAGCTTTTAGGCCGATCTTCAAAAATAACTGCAGTCACCCATGCTCTTTATTATTTTAAATTCCCAGCACTTCTTATGTTGGCTTTTAAAGGTTCGTGGGTTGGGTGATTTCATTAGCACTAAGGCCGGTTCTCGCTACCACAGCATGCTAGTGCACAGCATAACAGAGATCGCTCTTAGCTTTTTTCCATCTGTACGCATTTCTTCTGTGACAAAAATGTTTTGTTCGAAGTCGCTTTGAATAACAACCCCGTAGCAACAAAATTAAAAATGCCTTGAGCTGAATAAACAGAACATATTTCGAGTAATTTTGCTGTCCAGTTCGATGCAGCGCATAAATCTGAGTCACCGCTTCCACTAGATTTTTACTAAATACAAGGTTGTGCCTAATGATGAACGCCTGCAGTCAACTGTTTGATGTTTTGAAAGTTGCGTGTGTTCTGCAAAGTACAAAGTTCGTTCTTGAATCACTGGTCCCGAGAACGGGATTCTTCCTGCAAGTGTAGATTGGTACCATTTTCAACAAAGTTAATTATTTCCGTTTTCAGTTATGGTGTGTGGTCTACAAAGCTGTTCAATGACTCGGCTTTGCTCCTTAAAGTTCGAAGGATTTGTGTCTTTCTTACTCCTGTTCTGTCATGTTCGCGAACTTTCTCCTTCTTGACTTCGTCGAATCACAGATATTCTATCTTCAAGTGTTTGTGCCTTAGCTGTGTCAGTTTAGAATTATCAATTTTGTCCTTTGTCAGGCTATTCAACCAGAGAATCTCCCACTCTGAATGGATACAGAATGTAGTAGTTTCCATGTATCACCTGTCATTTACATGGACCGAATACTCGCAAGGCAAAAAACGGCACACATTTACCCCATAGTATCCGGGACTTACCGTTAACGTACTTTTGTGGACAAACCACAAATCATTAGACACTCATTTACAGGCCCGGACAGGTAATTTGCCACTGCGCTGCAAGTGTCTAGTCTCGCTACTCAGAGAAGAGAAGTAGAACGAGAGGCTAATGATGACACTTCCCGATGAAATCTAAGCAGTCTGTCTAATACGGTGGCAGACTTTCATGACACCTCGGGATGAAGTGTCAGCCAGTCATGCAACTGGTCGCATTTTACAGACGGTAGAAAACCTGCAAACCACAAAACGTGGACTCGGTTGCGTTAGATATTGCGGACGCGATACACAGGTTGAGACTAAAGTGAAAATATAGGAAAAACGTTGGGGATGCTTATGACTGGTCCCCACAACAGGTTGGAACATAATCGAATCATTCTCCAAGTTTTCAAATCACATTGTCAAATATTTGACTTCCAGCAACACAGGGCTCACGAATGTGAGATGTTATGGTCAGTGAGTAATTACTCGCTGAACATAGGAGTTGTTAGATGGAGAAATGTAAATCTAATCCGCCCTCACAGTCTTCAAATGCTGTGTGTACATAGCTGCAGAAGGCCAGCCACCGTCCTCTACAATGGTAGTAACCTGCATGGCCGTGATGAATGAGTCGTAGTTAGATCTCAATCCATGATGATAAGCTGTCGCCCCCCCCCCCCTATCGCTTAGTGGCATAAGCTGGTGACTATTTGGCGCAGGCTGCTAACGGTCCCGTTCCATGGAGGGAACCGACAGAATGCGCACCACTGAAGAGTGTCAACAAAGCGAAGCAACCGTCTGGTTCTTTTCCGGAGTGGAGGTTAGACTATATGGCTTGTGAGCTGCTGAGAATAGTCAGTAAGACGTGCTGATCGGTTGCACAGATTTGGCCTTCATGACACGTTCCGGCAGGTTGTTCCGAACACTTAGCACCTTTCGTCCGAAGCAGAAGGGCTGAGGAATTCGCTCCAGATGCGGCACAAAAAGCATGCACCGTTGTTCGCGTACGATGCACAGCGTTAGTGAGCAGAGCAGCGGTTTAAGCATGCGGAAGTCACCGAGATGCAAAACATGCTAGGCAGCGATGAGATTGACTCACAAAGGATTGAAAGAAAACGTGTAGAGTCCCAGTTTATCGCACGGGTTTAAGCGCAGTAACCCTCAGAATGAGACTAGTAGCTAAGTGCTGGACCCGTCCGATCTTCTGTGCTTCGCCACAAGTGATTTGATAGTAGGCGGGCGAGGCGAACTCTATCATTGGTCTTAGGATGAAAGAGCCGGATAGCAATATCTTCAGAACAAGTACAGAAGCTGTGTTTGATCGCCCAAACCATGCGGAAGCCGTATCGATGCAGCCTTTCCATGTTGTCCACGGACTTCAAATCGTAGCGTAACAATATACCTAGGTCTCTCAAGGCAGATGTGGGATGTAACAGTTAGCCGTTGAGGGTTAGGTTCAGAAATCACCAAACTTCCCAAGACTCACGTGGAGAGGGGGCTAAGGCCTCGTAAAATTAAGCAGCAGTCGTCGCTGCATCAATGATTCTCCAAACCTCTGAGCTATTCTCGAACATGGCCAAGGGCAACCGGAGAAACTGAAGTAGATCGTTGATTCGAATCAGGAGCAGATTAAGTCCCAGCGCTGTGCCCTACGAAATCCCACTAGCAGAATACTCATCAGTTAGATGTCCATCAACAGCTACCCTCCACTTTAATCCCACTAGAAACTCCCGGATCCACTGGTGCAGTGACCAGCCAACACCGCACACTCGCAGATTGTGGAGAAGAACCTTACTATTCTCCTCGTTGAACATTTTACTGAACTCAATGTATGTAACATAAACAGATTTCCCCTGGTTCACTGTCTGTATCCGTTCATGCCTCGTCACGAGCAGATTGGTAATGCATGAGCTGCCTAGCATGAAACCGTGCTGCACGGACGTCAGGTCTTTTGACTGGAGCAGCTGTAGTAGACACTTCCTCAAGCTCATGTCGACAACCTTTGATAAAGTATGGGTCAGACAAATGGACACGTAGGTGCCCTATCTGCTGGGGTCACAACCTTGCGGAATCGGTATTTTCAGTCGTTCAACATTGGACCTTCGGAGAACGATCTGTTGAAAAGGTCACTCATGGTAGGCGATAGATTTGAGAACCAACTGGTGAAGCCTGTCAGACGCAGCAGGCTTAGTGCAATTAAGATTGACGAATAGTTGACGCACCTATTCAACACGGCAATCCAGACTGTCGACTTCGGTATGGGCTTCAAGCGTAGAATTCGGTATAGACACTTGGTCATTTGTGAATACAGAAGAGAAGTGTATTACCAACGCGGACGCACGCTCAGCGCTGAAGGTAGGGGGCTGTCCATCCGAGCTGTCTAACACTGGTGGGTCAACAACAGACTTTATGCGCCGCTTCACGTTAGCAAAGATTCTCTTCAGAGCGGTCTTTGTGGCAGTTGCGAGCTGATTTTCGAAATGTCAGCACTTGTTCGCTCTCGCTTTGTTTCAAGCATTTCGATGCCTCCCATATGCTTAACAGTCATTAGCAGAGCCAGAGAGGAGCAATTTGAATCACAGATCGCGCCGCCGCCCAGCTAATTTACTATACGCCTTGTCGAAATAATGTGGCCTGATTGGTCCAGCTATATGACACTGCAGTGGGACAAACCGAAAGCACAACTTCTGTTATAAATCTCCAGCAGTTCTCCGCAGATGCAGCTTGTGGCAGATACCGATTTGCTTTGCACGCGACTACAGTTAAACTGTCGAATTCCATTTTATAGTAGTTGCACGCTCAACTCCACAGGAAGGAAATACGTAAGTGGTTCCATCTTGGCTATCAGAAGTAAGTCGTCACTTGTTGTCGGGGTCTTTAGGATCCGAATGTTCTGCACATGTTCGGAACACGTTAACATTGAGAACAGACACGACGGAAGTGAGCGCAGCGTTACGCGCATCGGATGACATGTGTTGCGTTACTCCACTTTCATAGACCAAGTCCACGAACATTGGGTCCACCTCAGAATATCCGAGAATGAGTTGGACTGCAGGCCAGTGTACTACAGGAAAATTGAAAACACGTGTGAACAGAAGAGGAGATTGAGTCATTTGGCTTCGTAGACGCCACGGCCAATACAAAAAGCGGTTCAGCGGACTGTGAAAACTACGCACACGGGCAACAATATAAGAAAATGTCAGATAAAAATAAAAAAACGAAAGAAAAATGGGATCAAGAGAGAAGTGCACAAAATTAAGCGGGAGAAAAGATTAAGACCTAGTTGAATGAACGCTACTGCACCATGCCTGATAAGGTCTCCAACCACTGGTCCGGACCCTCCAGAGGCGGCACGCACCAACGCGACAAAGTATCGCAGTCATCTTCCGCACGCCTCTATGCTTTCTTCTTTTACTCTAACCCAGTTTTTCTATTCCAGCATGGTCCCGATGGCACAATATCTGTACACTGATTGTGATCCATATATATATATATATATATATATATATATATATATATATGATGCCCACTTCCCGGTTTCGCCCAGCTTAGTGCAGCCTCAGCATATAATACATGCATGTCGGTCCACGGGCATACGGATGGCATGACGCAGCCAACATAAGCGATTAAGACATAGTAAACACTCGAAAAAGCTACCAGAAGGCTTCTTGCCCAAATCCAACTGGCGGACCTCAGCATCCCTCACCCGGTGTTCCCACCACATGTGAGCAATAGTCCGCTAGCATCGGTGGTCAAACACGGACAAGCGTTTAATGCTTTCATTGCGAACTAGCCAGGTCTCCGATCCATACAGTAAGATTGGTTTTATCGCAGCGTTTTACACCCTAACTTTCACTGACAGACTGATAGATGGTTGAGCCTTTGGAAAGCTAACTGCGCTCTGCTGATACTCAAAATAACCTCCTTGGGCGACAGCTTCGTGAACTGATCCACCACTACCAGTGGCTGTTCGGTAACATCTAGAACCGGTGGCGTATCGGTCCAGTCCTGCAACAGTACTTCGCACTTTGAATGCGCAAAGCACATGCCGAAGCTTGCAGCGCTATGTACCAGTCTATCCAGCAGTGTTTGCATAGCTACTGCGTCATACACTAGCAGAGCTATGTTGTCCGCATACTCAAGTCTTATCAGTCGGTCACCTGGCAGAACTTCTACTTCGGTAGAATCTGAAAGAACCGAGTAATTCATGATCATTTCAATCATAAACTTGGAGTAAAAGATATGTAACACAACCCTGGAGAACCCCGCTTGCTCTGGGTGACTCAAGAGATGGTTTTCCGTAGATCGTTAGGCGGCCTTGGGAGTCACAGTAGATGGACTTCCGAGTGGAAAGAGATTTAGGTGGCATGCCCTTCACTGATAGGCTGTGCCAGAAGTATGCACTTGGTGAGAAGCGCTCAGATAACGGCAGTGGACTTGGTATATTATGCGAAAACAACCATATGTTTCTCTGGAGTATCAACTTCAGGCAAACGAGGAGGCGTCCCACATCGCGAACAAAAGCGGGGTTCCAAAATGATCAGTTGAGTCCGAAAGGTCTTTAGTTTCCCGCACCAGATGAATTAGCGCCTCTACTGCCACCGAGTTTCAGCGTTCCGGATAACAACACGCCTTTCAAGCTTTAGACGGACGAGTAGCGTTACTTTTTTGTTTCATTGATATGCATTTGATACCCCAAGGTCACGCCGTCATCAGCCTGCTACTGAGGTTACTGTCACGTTTAACTGTTTCAACCGGCTGTCTCCATACTGGACAACTGACCGTGAGATTGCGTTGACCACGGGGGGACATCAACGCTTATCCATGATAAATGATGTCCTTACGTCCAGTTTGATCCAGAATGAGTTCAACGACTGAGAAGCAGCCTCATTCTTCTCAACATTATAATATATTCACGAGTATTTGCATTCAGTATGGTCAATTTGCAAACTGCCTCAACCTATCCCACTCGCAATGGGAAATAGCTGCTATTCTTACAGCGGAATAAGCGAAATATCCACTTAAATTTCTTCTTGGTGAGTTACACCCATCCGTGGAATAAACTACCCTTAGAAATAAGGACAAGTGAGAGACCTCTTCTAAATTCTCTTCTCTCAATGATAAATGTGGTCAATGGCTATCTTCAGCAATCTACGATTGCACTCATAGAGTTCGGTCCGAAAAACATGACAAAACTATTTCTCCAATAATGTTACTCATTACATAAAACATTACACCACTGATCCATATTGAACACAAGATGACAAATGAAAGGCCGATGAAACGTGCTGTAAAAATAACGAGTATAATCGTTCCACGAAAGGGAATGCATCCTGCCCGTTGGGAAATATACCCATTCATTATTTATGGTACATGATTCTACCCTACCGATGCACGGTTACAAGATTACGCTATAAAAAATCTTGTGCCCGAGCTGCTTTCTACTCATGCCATGCATACACTCTAGTTGGCACATATAGTTCGTGGGACGTCGATTTAGCGCAGTACCATGGTTACGATCAAATTGTAACCAGTCTCAGATGGCGAGAAAGCGTAAAGGAACGCAGACCATCTTGGCCGAATTTCAATGGCGCAGAGAGTGAGCTAGTCTGCGCGAACAACTGTATGAAGTTTGGAAAATTCCCGAAAATTTGACAAGAACCAATTAGCTGATCCCTCGGTTCATTTGGGCCATCTTCCCTAGCAGGGTCCCTCACTTGTAATGCACCACAAGAGATCGAGTAAGAATGTACCTATATATAAAAAAGAATGATCTGTCTCAAGGAATCAAATTGAGGTCTCACGCGTCGCGCTTTGAAGGCTTGGATTTCCGCTCGTTAACTGGAGCTGTTCGACCGCAGTAGAAATATCCCGAAAAGAAATGTCGCAAAGCAGATGTAATGATCGTTAATTCTTGTAGACGGGATTCAACAGTACGCAGGTACACAGTACCGACGCTTCCCTACCGCGCAACCACAGCGAGTCGAGCGTGGGTTAAGGATACTGCGAGTCACCCGGTCCCCTACGCGGCTTGTGATCCTTACGGCTGGGGACCGGCGTTAAGTTGTGGTCACAGCGTACATCATAAATGTAGTCTTCTATACGCTCTGGTAATACTTAATCGGTCTACCAGTCACAGAAAGTTTAATGTCAGCGAGTCCATTTGCAAAGTCGATGGGTCTCCGATCAATGACCAGCAGAGACGTTTGTATCCCTGGGTCGAGCACTTTCATTCGTAGTTCGACTAGTCCCCACCGTCCATCCGTGCAAACAGTACGCCCGGTTGCCTACTTTAGACCGTCCCCCTGGATCCACCCAGTGAAGCGGAAGTATGTCTTGAGATTGCACACTTGAAGTGATTCAAGACTGTAGACTGAGAGGAACTGCCTCCAGAGACATTAAAGTATGACAGTCCAAATGACCTCACTGTTCTGCAAAATCTCACGTGAATAAAAGGCATCTACTTCCTAGAGAAAGTCAGTTATCCTTATTTTTTTGAAAAGTGGTTGTACTTCGTGTGCTTATCATTGAGGGATTAGTCTAATTTCGGTTGCCTCCAAGCTACTGACATACATCCTGCTTCACAGATAATCCTCAATTCCCGAAAGATACTACCGTGAAGGACAAGCTGGTTCCCATTCCGGCTGTGAGTACGTGGATTAAATCTTCACTCTCTGCCAACTTCTCAAACCTCGTCCGTCTTAACAGTGACTCACGATCGTCGCGTTCCTAGACCTAGGGGCAGAATGCGATTTGGCAAGTCAATCTACGCAATGGCGCCATTAACACAGGAACTGTGTCCCAGAGAAGTGTACTGCCATCCTTCACGCACTATAATCTATGCCAATAGTGTTGCACGACAGAGCTGCCCATGTCCACAATGCTCTGAATTTGCAACTGAAAACGAACTGTTGAGAGCTCTAGATAGGTTCCAGAACTTTGGCTTAAAATGTCTACCAGGTGGGCGCAGGATCGACTTGGAGTATGTTGATGAAATCGCCTTACTTCGTGACGACCCACAGAGCATGCAATTCACTTTGAACCGTTTGGTGGCTGAAACATCTAGTTACGTGCTTCGCCCACTAACGATGTAAAGGATTGCTCCATGATTGGCCCAGATCCGTTCCCGTGCTCATCATTGGCGGTGCACAGCTCGATCAAGCAGGTGAAACCACGTAGCTTGGGAGTTGTCTCCCTTGTTGGCGCTATTGAAAAGGTCTCTTCGCGCCACCAAAGACCAGACAGCATTTGTTTTTTGGACTCGCTTGTGGCGTCCTCGGGACGTCCTTAGCTCTGAAAAGAACCGGGTTTACAGTGCATGCGTTCGCCCGGTGCTGTAGGTTAGTGTATTTTGGTCAATCCGTGTGGATGACACGCGCTCGTATTCAGCCTTCGACAATGGATGTCCGGCGAAGATAACTCATGTCTGGGTACACACCGACTTCACAATGATGAAACTAGACTTTGCGTACAGAGGGAATGCGAGTAATCTCTAGCAAACGGGTTTTGCTGTGTCAGTTCAGGTAGACAGGTGAAGTTCTACGCTATCATCTGGGCGTTTACAGCGACGTGCCCCATTCCCTCGCGCCGAATTAGGTGGGTGATCGCGTGGTGATCAACCTTCCACGTGGCGACAGCATATGAAGCCGTCGGCGCTGTGCTTAGCCGCTGTTAGACCCATACGTCTCCCGGCTGGGGACAAAAGGGTGCGGAGTAATGACGACATGAAACGCTTGAACATGGTTAATAAATGAAGTTTATTCTCGGTTATGTGAGCCCCCTTAAAGACATGAAGATGCAGCAGAGGACATATTACGTGGATCACAGGATGATCAGAAAAAACTTAAATGATAATCAGTTATTGACAGTTGAAAAATACGCGGTCGGTGGTCCGTAGTGAGAAAATGTAGAGTGTAAGTTCTAAAAGTTTACAGAAATAAACAGTAAACCTGCTGCGAGACGATACTGCAACTGCTAAATGAATAGCTGCGTCAAAGTAGTGCCAAGAAATAGTAGGTGTTGAAATGATTTCACAGATATCTTACAATCGGAATCAGTGAAAAACTTGCATGTATAATAGTCTCGATTCATATAGTAAAGGCTACAAGCGCTGAAATTAACAAAAAACAAAATCAACGTGTGAAAAGTAGGCAAATGTTTTGTTTTCATCTTAAGATGATCGTACCCATTCGATTTCTATGGTTTTTAATGCGTACTTGTCTATTATTTAGACTGCTGAACATGATATATATATGTATACATATTCGCTATTTGGAATGCGCGAATAAGGTAATGATGCGAGTGCGGGGCCAAAGAAAGTCGTTTTTTGGTAAATGAGGTAAAAATTCTACCAAGTCATAAAGTTGCCACACAGGGGGCGCAAAGCAGCAGTTAAAAGGTGCATTCAAAATGTCTCAATTCGGATGGTAAGACAGGTAATCACATAGGCGAGAAATCTGTAAAACCTACGCACCCGGGCAACCAAGAAGTACTAAGTAGACGACTTGAGACATTGCTACCAGAGCTGTTTGGCATATTGTTGGTTACCTCGGCAGTCTACTTGCTCATATGACGATTGAATCCGGTTATTTTACATTGCACTGAGCTGAAGAGATAAGTAAAATTCCACACTAATAAATGAAGCAGCAAGTGCTGTGATTTCAGACAAGCATAATCGCCGTATCCCCAGTGTTTTGAAAAACGACACGATGTGAGGCCCACATGGGAAACGTACAAGCTCTGTACAGGCCGCCAAAGCACAGTGATTGACACCCGACGGAGTATGAGCGTGGATAGCAACAAGAAGCAAATTAAGCTAGGAGAGAGTAACTGCTGAAGGTCAGTATTATAGGTACACAGTGATACGAATGCGGACCAGGCCCAAGACATTTCCCATCCGCGAATATCCTGAGAACAAGTCGAGTCCCATTTATGCGGGAAAGATGACGATAGACCTAGCATTTGGGGTTGTGGCGATACAGTGACACGCTTACAAACTGTCAATTAGGCATTTGTGAGTAGACTGCTTTAAGCGAAGTGTTACGTCTGAAGCCGTGGCAACAAAATGAGAGGGGAGACAATAGTCTGTCTCGTAACGGGCCCGTCAACCGGAATGATGATACCCGCCGGACTCACGAAAGCAAATGGGAACTCCTAGTGCACACATATACCGCATATGCAACAGAAAAATTTAGGAATGCAGAGTCGAAGTGGAGATGCTCCACTTTTTTAGCAAATAGTTGCGTGGGACCAGAACGAGAGGAAAGGCATAATTTGGGGCGCAGTCAAAACAAGAATCGGGGTTTCCAGATTTTGAAATAAATGAGAGCAAACTCACTGATCATGCAGACGAATAACTCGACCACTGTCCTTCAACGATGAGAGCATGACGATCTCATTGAGGTATGAGTTCAGTAAGTCTGGGCTGGCTCCATCCAAGAGAACGTCTTTAATGGCCCACAGATTTCGATTTGAATCCAAAGCAGAGTACACCTTGAGATATAAGATGAAAATAGGGTAAAGATGGAGTATAACATATAGTGAAGAGAACAAACCAAGTGGGACGATTGAAAGTTGCTAAGTAAGAAATAAGCTATACGGAAAAAGCAGATGTGACCAATAGTACACCCCGAGTGCAGCGCTCATGTGATAAGAAGGTGGTGGCATACGAACGCAGCAATGAAAGCCCCCATGTTCGAGTGACATAGCAGGCACCACGGATATGTTTCGACAGATTCCCGGCAGCTCATGATAGAAGGTTGTCTCGAAAAACTCACCAAGGAGAGTGAAGTATCGGAGTAACAGGGGGTAAAAATAAGTGAAACAACTCTCGGCACCAGTAGAGTTCAGTAATTCAAAGCATGAATGGAATAACAGAGATGAGCAGAACAAATTAATCAGAAATCGTCATATGCATAGTTTCACCATCATCACTTTACAGGTTACGTGGAGGTGAAGAAAACCACAATACAATCAGTAGGATGCACGGAAAAAGAAAACAGTAAAGACTATAAAAGAAAAAAATACCGGCAGTATTATGGTTGTTGAGCTTTGGAGCACCCGCCATGTGACTTGGATTGTGACGCAAAATCTCAATTGTGGCTTCGGATAACTTTGAAGGCAGCCTGTGTCATTGCGATCACTGGGATCACAACCGAAGTGGAGTTTCGGGGCTGTTCTCTCCCACCACTGCACTCCAGAACCGAAAGGTTCCGTCCTGATTTGGGCTCGTCAGGTAGAGATAGCCTGAATATGTGTGGAACTCGAGCACATAGCGATTGACGGCGATCGCCGTGATCACTAGGCCATTGAGATCCGCCAGCAGCGCTTGACACAACGGTTAGAAGTTGGGGTTTGGAGCATTCACCGTGTGTCTTAGATGGTAACACGCAATCGTAATCGTGGCGTTCGTTGACTCTGAAGTCAGCCTGTGCCATTCCGACTGAAGTGGGCGGTTTTGGTGTTGCGCTATACCATCATTGCACTCCACGATCGCTTACTTTTACGCTACGTATCGAGAGGGAAATCATGCTTATGAGGGTAGGCTAAAAGGGGAAACGACGAATAAAGGAACACAGAACAAAAAATGCCACTGAACTCAGCTCTATGCTACGTCAACGGATGATTGCTTTTTGAGTTCCAACTAGAGTCGGAAGACTCCAAACGATGCCAATTTCGAGATGGAAACCTTCATCTCTCTTCACCAAGTCATTGAGTGACTTCCCTGGCGCACAGACAACGCATGTTGTAAGAGCCGATGTGATGGCATGCGCAACAAGTGTCCCAGTCATTCGAGGGTCGTACGTGAAACAACGGAATTGAGTAGTGAACTTCCTCTTCCTGCACCATAAACAAGACACCGAGTATGCTCATTCTTCATACAATGTTTCGACCAGATGTGAGCGAAACTGGGAATACCTCGTTGGTTGAACGTAATCATTTTCTTTAAGACTGGAACAGTGTTTACAGCCTTGTAGAAGGGTTAAACAGACGGCTGTTATGTACACTTCACTCCCGTACCGGAGCCATAAGCAAGGAAATTGAGCAAACGAACCTCCAGATTTGGCTATACGGTTTTTACTTCAAATTCCAATTCACTGGAGCAGATACAGCTACCAGATAGTTGAATTTCCAGAAGGCCCCTAGGTGATCATCACAAAGTGTCAACGCAAAGAAACGGATTCCGAAAGATCGTGGAGAAAAGTTTTGCATTCGGGGCCGGCACGAAAATGATCGAAATGATTGATAGCCAATGTCAATCTGTCCAGTGCAGCTTGGCACATTTCTGAGCTGTCACAGATTAGAGCGAATCGTCGGCATTGTCCAAGTCAAGGAGTCAACACAATCAAGTTGCGCCCACTGAACGTAGATTCCATAAATGTCAAAAGAGAAGTTAAAAAGAAAAGATGGCAGAAGACATCCATTTCTCACACCGCTGGATATACTGAAGGGCATCGACAGCTTGTCATAAGCCATAAACCCGCCAGAACAATTCCAAAGGGCACGTCGATACATCGAACCGAGGAACACGACTACGGTGGCTCGCTAATATGGCCGTGATCCAACAACTGACATAATGTGAATATGTGGTCAAGTCACCCTCGGTTTCTACGAAAGCCAGCTTGCTCCTCAAGAACCTGGCTTTCACAGGTGCAAGTCAGTCTATGGAGAATGACAGAAGCAAGTAACTTAACGACAGTTGGGATCAGATTGATCCCTTTATGATTGCTGCATTCTGAACAGGAGCCACTTGAAAATTGGGATTATAACGGAGCGGCTCAAGTCTGCTGGGACAGTCTCCTGTTCGTACAGCTTTAATATTAAACTGTGAAAATAAACCACAACAGCAGGTCATTCGAATTTGACAAGTGCTGAAGGAAGTTTATCTGCTTCCGCGGCCTTAATCAATTAAAACAGACTAATTATACATTAGAATTCTGTGCGTGAAGGTGGATCTAAGGAGGCGGCTCAAGGAGAAGGGCGATGTCCGGCAGTGTGTGGAGCTAATCTTCGTGAAAAACGCTTAAGGTTAATTGTGAGAAGGTCCAGCTCAAGCCTGGCGGTTCCGCTCCTCGAATGACTATCTATCAACGATTGGCTATTTCCTCCAGCTCTCTTTAAATTCGGCAAAATGCTCGCGGGGATAATCTGCACAACATACTAATAAGACCGTAGGTGCAGGAGTTTGTCCTAACAGACTGAAGCCCAAATGTTCAAGGGAGGCCCATGTTTGGAATGCGGTAATCATCGAGGGATCAGTCTGATCTCAGTTGCATCTAAGTTACTTGCTTCTGTCGTCCTTTATAGACAGGCTGGCGCCAGCGGAGCCAGATTTCCGAGAAGCAAGTCGAGTTTCCTCGAAATCGAGACAGTATTTTACCACATCTTCACAGTTACAACACCGCCCTTATATTAGCGACCCAAAATAGTCGTGTTCCTCAACAGCAAAGGTGTCTTCGATTCCGCAGATCGATGTGCCTTTTGGGACTGTCTACTTAAGCGTTCTCGGGGATACTGGCGCCAACGCGCCACCTGGAGACCCCTCACCTGGCCAACCGTGGACACAAACTGATCACATCGCCATCTGTTATCGACGACGCGGATGTCTATAGGATTGCAAATCAATCTGGAGTACCTACCTCACTTTAAGCTACGCGCTGGTATGCTTCACGTTTTGGTGGCGCCCCAGCTGCATCAGCAGAAACGGCTTGACGTGGCTAAGCTTTCTAAGTCGGACGTTCTCCGTGCCTTTCTGGATGCGATGGACTCAACGTTGAAGACCGTTTCATGCGCAGACACCGAAATACACCAGACATAACCGCGGTGCTATGTACAAATCTGCAATCCTCGTCTGTGGTTTCATTAAGTTATGTCAACCACTGGTTCTCTGCGCGATCTCCCCAAATTCTCGAAGCTCGTCGAGCAATTCCTGCTGGCATTGAATACCATCCACTGAAAAGCACTACCATAACTGAGCTCAAACAGCTTCTCCGGGAAGATCGCGAGGGCTGGTGGATGCAGTGCGACATGGAGATGGAGCAAGCGGCCACCTCGGGGAATATCCGTGAACTTTTTCTGATTCGATCCAATGTCGGAAAAAGGCAACCGTAAGCGAAATCTCATGCGAGACCAATAGCAAGCCAATCCACTGTCAAAAACGCTGATTTGAGCATGGGGCCGAGCATTTTGAGCAGTAGTTTAATTAGCCAGCAGCACCGATAAGTCCCCATTCAGGAATCCAGAGTGCTCCCTGGTGTGTAGACGCTTCATCACCATCTGAGGTTGTGATTGCTTATGAGCTTCACCAACTAAAGCGGTACAAAGCAAATGGCCCAAATGAACTCTCTCCGGCTCTTTTCGAAGATCGAGGCACACCACCTGCTCGGGGTTTAACTTCCCTCCTCCAAGACATTTGAGTTACTCCATCCGATTGGAGTCCAGCGGATATTGCGCTATTTGCAAAAAGGGTACCCGGACTGACTGCGCTAACAACAGAGAGATCAGTCTTATCTGTGTTGCTTCCAAGGTGATCGCCCTTCTGGTTGCAAAGAAGTTCAGCTTGGTACGCGAACAGAGCACATGTGAAGAGCAAGCTGGGTTCCGCTCAGGTCGGAGCCGCATTGATCAAAGTATTACACTCCACCAAATACTCGAGCGTCATTAGACATTTGGCCTGCCTACGATCGTTGCCTTCTTAGACATACGAGCCGCGTTTGATTCAGTTGACCGAGCTGCTCTCTGGAGTTGTCTACTGAGAAGGGGAGTGCTCAAGAAGTATGGCACCATTCTTCGAGTCCCCTACTCTCAAACCCTGGGTCGAGGGCGGGTGTGCGGCGGACTTTCGTCATACAGTGGTGTGAAATGGGGTTGCCCAGCATCCCGCTTCTGGTTCAATATCGCTATGGATAATATCCTGGAGACTGCGGATCCAGCTGCTTCCGGGGACCGATTTCGGGACTTGGAGTATGCAGACGATATCGCCGTAATTTGCGACTCATCACAGGCCACCCAAAATGTCCTGTCTAGGTTGGAGGTGTCTGTCTCCCAGTTTGGAATAATATTCGTCACATCGATCTTCTTGTAGGACTGGCTAAGTGTTGCTGTTGTCCTTACTCCTTGAAGTCATTCGTTGGAAGTGGTAGACAAGTTCGTTTCCCTCGGAAGCCGCGTCTATGCTAAGAGTTTAAGTGATGAGGCCTCATTGCGCGTCCCAGGACGCGAGTTGCTTTTGTTAATCCCCGCCATTTCTGGTGTCGAAACTGCTGTGTGCGCTAAATGACAGCATCACCTTCACCTGTGCGTACGTACGCTCAATCTCGCAATCGATTGGAAGAACGTTTGTCCATTGATCGCTAACACACATTACGCCGGTAGGGAGACGAGTCATCGCCAGAATAGAGTTTCCACGATCGTTGTGTGCTTGTTTTGATTACAGTTCGCACGAGTTCGGGGTACCTCGACAGAGGCTGGTTTGCAGATAGGCAATGAAGGCCAACGGCACTTTGGCGCATTGGAACTACAGGAGGACACGCTTACAAAGGCATTGGATGTGTTGGATCGATCCTGATGGTTGCCTTATGTGATGACCGCAATTTGTGGTCCCACAGGAGCTAACAGCAAAAAACATTCAATGTGCACACGTGATACATCCAGACATCGTTCGAACGGAGCGTCGGCTGCAGCGCTTTTGGTAACCGAGGATGTCTAAAATAGTGGATGCGTGTGACCGGTTCTGTGAGGTGTGTCGGACAGCCGATAGTAGCTCGAAGCCGGTTGATGCACTCGTTCAGCCTATCGTTTATCCAATGAAACACTGGTCGAAAGTGGCGACTGACATCATGGGACCGTTCCATTCCACGCCATCGTCGCGCGGGCAGAAGTCGGTTGTAAGCCAAAGTATGACTTGGACAAGAAGTATCGAGGAGCAAGCCTCAAAGTTAGCCTGTGTCAATTTTGCGTGTTTGTTTTCCGTTAAATTCAATGCTGGTTATTTGATATCCCCAGTGTGGCTGCTTGTTTGTGGCTGCTGGTTTGTTCTGCCTTCCTGAATATTCTTCTATTAACTGGCCACGTTGCTTACGCTAATTG
Organism: Dicrocoelium dendriticum; assembly: GCA_944474145.2. Classification (NCBI taxonomy): domain Eukaryota; kingdom Metazoa; phylum Platyhelminthes; class Trematoda; order Plagiorchiida; family Dicrocoeliidae; genus Dicrocoelium; species Dicrocoelium dendriticum. Next base: position 55,634,531 of record OX104063.1, read on the forward strand.
CGATTATCTTCGATAACTTGGTTGCGTTTGTATCATTTTTAAGTAACTTGTGGACATTTTTTACTTACCGCGGATTCGATGTTAACCAAGTTCCTTCACATGCTAATTTAGCGAAGAGTTACATCGCCGCATCTCTATGCAAAATTCGATTTATTTGATTTCATCATCTCGTTTCAAGTGATTGGCTGTTGCTTGATATCCCCGGTGTGGTTGCGTTTGATGTGCATGTTGACAAGGTGCCTACCTGTCTATTACCCACTACCTCGTAAATACTGGCTCCAGAAAAGAGTTGGTTGTTGTTGGAGGTGACCATCATCATCATCATTATCCTCATCCTCATCATCCTCATTCTCAGCAACACACACGTCAGCTAGAGGTGAGAAACACCTCAGCTACTCTGCCACAAAACCTAGAAGAAAAAAGGGAATAAAATACAACAGGTGCAAGCCAGCTGAGCTACCGGCAACGGATGGGCATCGTTCCGGTAGGCTACCTGCCGGCTACTATATCACAGAAAAAAATAATTTACATGCAAAATTATAAAAAGGCTAAATAGTAAGATCGTGGTTGGAGGAGCAAGCTAAGAGGGATGGGGTGGGACCAAGAAACTCACAGTATGAACGCCAATGAGGTCGGCTCCTAGCCATATCAACAAGTGTATCCAGCCACACATGTTCATCGTCTTTCGGACCCCAACCAGGGAGCCGAGAAGCTTCAACCGAGGCCAGCTTCGAAGTGAGGGCCTTCATTCCTCTCGATCAAGTCATCGCTTGGCCACCCATCCTCTTCTTCCAACCACAATCCCGGCACGCAAACAATGCACGTCGCGGTGGTCGGTGGACAGGCATGCGTAACACGTGGCCGAGCCATCGGAGCCTGGTGCGTGAAATAACGGTGCTGAGCGGACGGTTCATTTCCTTTTCCTGTGCCGTAAACAAGGCGTCGAACACGCTCGTTGCTCATGCGGTGTTCCCACCATATGTGAGCTAAATTGCGAAGGCACCGGTGGTCGAACCTAACTAGCCTCTTTATGTCCGCTGATCTAAGGGGCCAGGTTTCACAACCGTACAGTAGGCTCGAACGTACCGCTTCATTGTACACTCCACTCTTCATGACAAGAGTGATGTCGCGCCGGCACCATAAATGGAGAAAATTAGCAAAAGCCTCTCGAGCTTTTGCTATGCGGCTCGTGATCTCATCTTCAATCCGAAGGGCACCGATACAACTTCCTAGGTAATTGAATATTTGAATGACTTCTAGCTGATCCATACCAATGGTCATCGCAGGACGCGGTCCAGGCCAATCTTGGAGGAATGCTTTGCACTTCGAGGGTGCGAAGCAAAGCCAGAAGAGGGGCTGAGAGCCAGTGCTAATCTGTCCAATGCCGCTTGGCACGTTTGTGAGCTGTCACAGATTAGGGCAATATCACCAGCATACTCCAAGTAAAGAAGTCGTTCTCCTGGGAACAGATCCACACCTTCTAAGTCGTGTCCTGTAAACGCAATTTCCATGACTTTGTCAACAGCGAAGTTGAAGAGGAAAGGTGACAGCGGGCATCCTTGTCTCACATCGCTGGAGGTATTGAAGAGCGACGACAGCTGGCCGTAATCCCTCACTCTGCCTGAGCTACGCGCGCATATTGCTCGGATAATATTTACATATTTCTCGGGGACTCCTTTACTGAGTAGACACTCCCAAAGTGTACGTCTATCCACCGAATCGAATGTACCTTTGATATCGAGGAACACGACAACGGTGGGCCGCCAATATATGCGACGGTGCTCCAACAACTGACGCAAAGTGAACATGTGGTCAATGCAGCCACGACCTCGACGAAACCTGGCTTGCTCTTCACGAATATGGCTTTCACGAGTGCCAGTCAGTCTGTGAAGGATGACAGAAGCAAGCAATTTGGAGGCGATGGAGATCAGACTGATTCCTCTATGGCTGCCGCATTCAGATCGTGAGCCTCCTTTGAAAATTGGGACTATGACGGAGCGGCTCCAATCGGTTTGGACAGTTTCCTGCTCTCACAGTTTGACTAGTAACTCGTGTAAATCATCCATTAGGGCAAGTCCCCGGAATTTGAAGAGAGCTGGAGGAAGGTCATCAGGTCCCGCGGCTTTATTTAACTTCAACAGTCCGATCTCACGTTCGACTTCTGAGCGACAGGGTGGATCCAAAGGGACAGCCCACGGAGCAAGGCGATCAGTGGCCGGCGAGAAATCTAACCATTCCGACCGATTAAATTGCCTTTCAAAGTGCTCAGCCCAACGCTCCAAGCGTTTTGCCAAGTCGTGGATAGGCTGTCCACTCTCGTCACGTATAGTTTCACTAACACCAGGTCTCCTGCTGCCCGTTTCCCGTATCAGACGGAATAACTTAAGATGGTTACCAATGGCAGCGGCCATTTCCATCTCTGTTGCACGATTAGACCACCAGGATTCACGGTCTCTCTTCGGGCTAGCACGGAGTTTTGCCCGGAGCTCTTTGCGAGTTTCATTGTGTTCGCTTCCAGCCGGAATATGCCGGCGAGCATCTATAAGTTCCAGAGACTGTGAAGAGACCCAATGTTCATGTTGGGGATTAGACATACCACATGAGGATTTGCCTGCTGTTAGTAAGGTCTGGTGAATATGAGACCAGTGAGTTTCAACTGCATCCAGTGAGCGCTTAGTCAACTCTCATGACAGCGTACTTTGATAGGCATTCATAACAGCTGATTTCGCCAGTTGGCTGGAGTCAATGCGCTCGCAGCGTCGTTTTGAGCGTCCACCAAAACGCATCCGCAGTTCAGCACATACAAGTGCATAGTCGGTGTCCACACATGTGCTCCAAATCGAGCGATAGTTCTGGACGCAGCCTCACCATCGGTAAGTTATCGCAATATGATCGATTTGCGTCCATAGCTGGTTGGAAGCTGGTGGCCGTCAAGTCACCCTCCGTCGGGTGCCGTGTTGGAAATTAGTGCTCGCAATAAATAAGCGACCATCTTCACACAAATAAAGTAACCGCTCACCGTTATCATTACGGGAGCTTACACCATGTAGTTCATCAGTGGATAATTTTCCAAGTTGAGCATTCAGATTCCCAACCACCACACCAGCGTCCGAACTTTTTCTGTGGCGAAAAAGCTCGTTCAGTTGGCGATAGAAGTCGTTTTTTACCGCATCATCACTACAGTTCGTGGGTGCATAGTCAGCGATAACGAATAGAGACGTGTTAGCCCCGCGCGACCTCGAAGATTTGAAATAGCCAGCCAATCGGACCGCACACAACCGGCTACTGATTGGAATCCAGTCAACCAGAGCAGCTTCAGCCCGGGGACTCAGGGCAATACAAACACCGACTTGGCCGGTGCTCGAAGGTGCATCGACACCGGATAGGCGCAATGAGAAAGTGTTGCTGATGTCACCTGAAGGGCATTGCAAAGTGGGCACTGAGCTCGAGTCTTGCAGGCGGGTCTCCGATAAGCAGCAGATATCGATCGAGAGAGCCTCTACTATTCGAGCAAGTGCTGTCTGTTGTCCGATCTGTAGCAATGTGCGTACACTGAGGCATGCCAATCTGAAGGATGATCGAGGGCTCCAAATGGAAGCCGATGAACTGCGCTTGAAAGCTTGCTTGGACATGGGTTTGTCGACAGGACAGGAATGACACTCCGCGTTTACATGTGACTTTAAACTAAATGGTAAAATTCAGGTTATTCATCATCGCCATTCCCAATCAGCAGGCTTAGGCTCGTCTGGAAAACCAGTTGCTTTTTCAGACTAGCCTAAGCCTGCTGACTGGGAGTGGCGATGATGAATTAGCTGAATTATGTCAAAATTCACACTACTCATCCGTACTAAAAGGTAAAAGCCTATCAAAGCAAGGTGGGGGAGGGCCAAGAATTGGGGGATTAAAAACAGGGGGATAAAAGTGAAGCTGGAACGGGACGGTAAGAGAGAAAAAGCGTAAGAGAGGGAATAAGAAGATGGGTAGGTTTGAGCAGTAGCATCCAAACCCAAATCCATCTTGCTCGATGCAGCAGATAGGGCGCCGTTGATTATCCTCTGCGGTGGCCAGAGCAACAAGAAATTGTTTGAAGAGAAATTCATTGTATTGTGTGGGCAGGATACTGTCATGTTACCTAGGCCTAGACAGGAGAACGATTAGGGTTCTCAACCAAATCCTTTGGTTCAAAAACCTGACCGCAAGGCAGCGGATTTGGCGTTGGGCTACAAGGAGTCCGTTCTAATGAAAAAGGAGCCAACTTATGCCAACTCCCAACCTGGAGGACCAGGAGGCTTAGTTTGTCTGACCTCTAACCATTGACCAATCTGGTATGAGTGGCTCTGAGGGTGCAAAAAAGCACCACCCAGCATGGCTCGATGGATCTCTGAGGCACACAAACCATCGCACCACGGTAAGATCCAGCCTCATTGCGATATATATATATATATATATATATATATATATATATATATCGAGAGCGGTTGTTCGGCAAGTATGGTGAGATCTGATCACAAAAGCTGTTGCCGAGGTGCCAGAGAAAGCCATCGTGCATGCATTGAAGCGGCAATTGCGGAAGCGACAGGCGCCGATAGGTTGTGACCCATCGACATCGAGCGCATATATAATCGACATTACAGATGACAACATCCATAATATGATATGCATGGTAGCGAGTAAATGAGGCTGGATAATAGAATTCAGTGTCCTTTTTTTAATGCTGTGTAAATAATCCCGATGGTGAATTACATTGGTAAGTTGCGTCACGATGTTATTATAATTTCAACTGCAAAGTTAATGCGGGATTGCGCACGACTTAAGCATATGTGAAATAGTGCCCTTCTGGTCACACGGTAATCAAGAAGCGATGTTGAAGGAAACAGGCCTCATCTCGTATGAACAAGTGAGGGAAAATCCTGGCTGGCTGCCTGAATCAATGGCGTGCTGAGACCGGTAGGTGTAACATCCAGGAGATGGAAGCAGCCACAGAAGACAGAAACGCTGTTCTTTAAGCCTAATTTGCAGGAGACCTGCCGACGACGGGCTGATGGTACACAAAGACGGGAGCTGTAACAGAGTGATGGATAAAGGTCACGAAAAACCGGATCGCCACACCGGATGCAGGATGGGAGTTCGATAGATAGCACTACAAGAAGAAGGGGAAACATGGTGAACAGAGATGGTATATCGACGCGAAAATCTTTGATAACAACGTGGAAGCAGACCAGCGGTCTATTTTTAGGCAGACGCAGCTACTTGCGTACACGGACATTTAGGGTACAGCCAGGAAGGGCATATGAATGTGACGAGATAGCAAGGTGAGGTAAAGTACTTCTAACCGTTGCTATGGATTCAAAGGAGCCCTGTTGATTGTTTGAAGCTGAAAGCGTAGCTGTTCTAGGAATGTAGCCGGTAAATTTAGTCAGACACCCATCGCCACTAATGCAGCTATAAAGTGTACTGAACAGACCAACTGCTTCTAGCTCAGTGTCGTCATGAGCTAGGAGATTAGCAAGAAAGCTATCATCTTGCAGCGACACCTTGTACATCGAGATTGACTGTGTTACATCGCAACTGGCAAAAAGCAAAATGACATGGTTCGCATAACCAGTTAGTTTTCTACCAGACAGCAATACAACGACTGCAACATGAGATTCCGGAAGGGAACAATTTATGATGGAATCTACAACAAAAATGAACAAAAATTGGAGACTGGGGCAACACTGGCCTAGGCCACTTCGTACTTAGATAGGCATCTGACAAGTCGCCGTAGACCCTGACGCGGCCTGTGGTGCTCCAGTACGGGCTACATACAATGTTTATATATTTCATGGGTACACATTTGTGCACAACTATTTCCAAGGGAATGGACTGATTGACTGAGTCGAAGGTACTGCCGAAGTCGAGGAACACAGATATTGTCCATCTGCAGTACGTGTGAAACTGATTCAGCATCCACCATATGGTAAACGCATGATTCGTACACACCCGCCTTGGGCGGAAGCATGCTAGCACCCCAATAGCTGGGATACCGTTTTGCAGTACGTCGGTGGAAGAGTAGTGAAGTCATTAACACAGGTGTTAGGCAGTAGTGGTGTGACCACCATATTCATATACCGCCATTAGATCGATACACGCCAAGTGGATAGGCGATATTTTCATTCGGTAAATCTTTGAGTAAGTGGATTAGTGCGTTACAGAGGGCCTAACCTCCACCTCTAATGCGTGCGGAAGCGAGAGAATTCAGACAAGAACCTCGAAAAGGAGTAGTCTGTGATCGCATTTCGGACCTCAGCATACGATAGAGCTGCTAATCTAACTGACCATGGAACAAAGTGCAGGAAGGGGTCCAAGAGCCAGGGGGCAACTGAACTGCTATCGAGTGATCTGCTCAACGATCCACATGGCGCTCTTTATTGTGAATCGCGACACCCGAGCTGTCACATTGTCTTGCTGACACCTGGTTTCTTGGGATTAATAGCGGGAAGTAGGACTACGCGATAACTGCATACTGCTCTCGCCTCTTCCATTTCTTAAACTCGACTGGTCAACCAGACTTCCTTGTCAGCACGCAGACCCCATTTAGTTCGTGCCTAACAGTCCGTCTGGTTACATTGTGCTAAAAACCAGCAGGAAGTTTGATTCTGGATTCCAGCCGGTTCCCTGATCTGCCGGATATCCAGTGATTGGTGCGTTGATGGTAGATAGTGCCACAAGCAGATGCTACAGCGTAGTGCTTGGCAGCCGAGATACTATTCTATTGTATCTCTGTCAGTAGGACGAGAGAGCAAAAGTTCGGTACGCAGTGTATCTTGGTAGGCTTGCGTGACTGGAGGCTAAGATAACTTCTCAGTTGCAAATCGAGGGAGACGCTTGGTACACCTCTCGGTAAAGTTTATGGAACAACGACAGCGCAGCAAAGCATGATCAGAGTCGATGCAAGTACTAAAGAAAGAGCGGCAATCCAGGATGGAACCATGCCACGTGTAACTTATGGAAATGTGATCTATCTGGGTCCATCGCTGGCCAGCTATAGGGGGACACCAAGTGGCACTTTGGCGCCAGCCGTGCCCAAAAGTCAACACCACTGAAGAACAACAAGTGTTCCGCGCACATTCGCAACAGACGTTCGCCATTGTCTGTAGAGTCGAAGGTATGTCCATACTCAAACCCTAGCTGAGCTTCCGAAGGGACCAGACGACCTACTTGCACATTCATATCCCCTGCAACAGCAACGATATCCGAACCGGTAACGCGGCATAGCAGCGTGTTCAGTTCGTGGTAGATGTCCTCAGCAGCATCAGAAGTGAAGTCGACGGGGGCATAAGCGGAAACCACAAACAAACAGCGTCTAGTGTTACTTCGTAAATCAACGTCAGTTGAAGTCGTCAAACGGGATGCACATAAATGGCTGTTCGCGGAATCTAATCAAGCAACGATGACTCGGCTTTCGAGCTGAGAACAATGCCCACTCCAGCTTGACCAGTGGTTGTTACATCAGCACCTCCGGATACGTGCGACCAATAGCGATGACAAACCGGACGCAGTTAATTCAACGACCCCATGAGGGTCACTGATCCTAGTTTCGGATAGGCAACACACGTTAATACCCAGTGTGTCCAACGTTCGTGCGGGTGCAATATGTTGACCTATTTCTCTTAGAGTGCGGACTTTGAACGCCGCCAAGGAAACGGGTCAGCGTACCCTTATAATGAGCTGTTGAGGATTGAGTCCAGTGAGTGGTACGGGAAGATAACTGCAGATGGTATGACTCCAGTGCCATCAATTCGACTGCATACCATAGAAGGAGGATTAGTAATGGGGATTTGGAGGGAAGTAAGAGAAACAAGTGGAAAGAAAAGAATGGAGGCGCCAGCAGTAACATGTTTTCGCTAATTCGCCCTGCTGTATGCAGCAGATAAGGCGACCCTTGATAATCTGCGAGACGACCGATACAGGATGTGATTGAAGTAGTCATGGTTGTACGCGGGCTGAGATACTGCCAGGGCGCTCAGACCTAGACAGGAGGAAGATTAGGATCCCCAACCAAAGCATTTGGCTCAAAAGCCTGCCTGCAAGACAGTGGGGAAGTGGCAAGGATTTGGTTTTACGGAAATGGATGCCATCCCAGCTCCAACCCACAACCCGGAGGATCAAGAGACTCAGTATGCCTGACCCCTAAACCTTAACCTGGTAAGAGTACTTTCAAGGCTCCGGGACACCATGCAGTATAGCTCAATGGGTCGAAGAGATACGCAAACCGCTGACCCACGTCAGAGTCCAGTCTCGCTGCGACGGGTGTGTACGCACTCACACTCTAAATAACGAGACGTCGGCAACTGCAAGTAAGAAATAGAATAGGAAGGATGAACAAGCTGTAGACCAGGGGAAAATACAAAGAGGTAAGCGTACAAGCGATAGGCATGCCAAACGAACGCCACTCGAAGTGATGCGGAACTAAGCCGGGTCACTGGGACGACAGCTGCAAAAGTGATGACGATCGATCAGATCCGAACCGTATATAAAAGCCAGACAACGATAAATCAGGCGATGCAATCCCACAAAGGTGGGAGACAGATTCTAATGGGGTCGTGAGACGCGCGATGAGGCGTGACAGATGCGGACAGCGGGAATGGAGTCAGAACGTGATGTTGATCAATCTAACGGATAAATTCACAAAGTGCATGAGTGAGATAGTGAGATAGCACAAGCGGGTTTAACATAGGGCGTTGGATTGGGTATGTGGGGTACAGGGTTGGGACAAGTTGACTCAACTGGTGGGTTACACGGATAAGTTTGCAACCGGTCTCAAACTGATGCATTTCAAGACAATGAAGTCCTCTGAAATTCTCTATTGGTACTTTATTAACTTCCGATTCTAAAGAAACCACTGCAGTAGTGTACTCTCCTCACCTCAACTGCTGATTTTCTAATAACCAAGGAAGTGCAATAGCTTGATCTCAAACTTTCGTAGAGGTATGCTTTACAACAAAGTTATAACCGAGTAACGTGATGGTTCAACGCTGTAGACTGTTTGTTGTAAAGACAGGGACAACCGACTATGCTCCGGATATTGCCAACGGAGGTTAACGGTTAGTGAAAATGATAAAAATTTATTCCACCCAGGGTTTGTGGAACTTACTTACTTACTGGAGAGACAATCGCCAAGGCTCCTATCTTTGATTGCAATTTCGCACCGTGGGTGGCAACTATTTGACTGTGCACAAATTGCTTTTTCTGAACAATCAGCCAATTTGTAGGCAATACCTGACAGATGCAGTAGTTCGTAGCGTCTGCGGCTACCGCAACATAAACGGTAGGATCCTAATGTCCCGTCATTTTTACCTTTGGAAATGGCATGTAGCACACTTCTGGCCAGTACCAGCTTTAGTTCACCGATTGAACCATAAGAGCAATGTATGCACGATAGAAAGGGGCTACAATGACCAATGAGTCCTAGGAACGACCTAGGTGTTGCAAAATGCATGGGGGACTGCATCTTCGTGATCTCTTCTACATTCGCTAGATCTGGACACCCACCGTTTTCGTTAAAAAGAAGACATGGTTGAATCCAGGGGAAAAGTGCAGTTCCCATGACGGAAACTGAAGGCAAGTTCTTAAACGCGGTCAAGCGGTATATCCAGCATTTTCGAATAGATCATTAGTGCTAATTCCAATGACACATTCGCCCAGGTACAAAATGTCCTTATCGATATCTATCAGCGATGTGGCCATGTGTGGAAAATAGCTGGTGTGGAATAGAGCCCAAACGAAAGGGGATGGTATGGATATAGGACCCGGTGCACACTTGTTTTATGCACTTGTAGTGAGTTTATCATCGGAGTTATTCATCGGATAGTCAACCACGCATTTGGAAAAGCAGCAGATAGTCGCTTCGTCTTATTGGGACTACCAGGAACCGAATCCATGACACTCCGACCCCAGCGACTTATGCCACTAGGCCATTAGTGATGTAGACGAAGAGGAACTGTAAGCTAATTGCGATATGGCCACACAACACACCGCATGCTGAATGTAAATTACAGAACGGCTATGTAGCCTCTAAAGAGTGATCGGATCGTGGAGAAAAGCTTGCGCACAAGTCAAAGAACAAAATACTCTCGAAACCGTATCAGTCGTGCACAGATGGAGTATCAAGTTTGATGTGTCCAGGATAAAACTGGGCGATAAAAGTCCACATGATCAATAACGCGTAACTCATAAAAGAACAGGAAACACAACGATCGAAAAGATCCCAATCGGTAATAGCGACATGAAGGAGCGCAACGTCAAGGTGTGCGCAAGCGAAGAAGAATAACAGAACGGGTGATACGACAGTGGTTTGAAAGTCGAATTCGATTGCTATACATCAGAAAAAACACAACTAAATGAGTAACGCACCACTGAAGAACCTCCGCGACCGATGATGTCAAGTAGCCAGTAGGGGTTTTTGTTGATGCACACGCATCGATTGAGGTTCTGTGACAAAAAACAATACCGTAGGAGACTATTGATAGCACCAAATGAACGATAAAATTGTGGTTCCAGGTGAACAAGGCGCATGGATGCCGAACCAAGTTAAAAAACAGAAGAACCAAAAGAACAATACTCTGCGGTAGAATTAAGGGCTGTCTCAGACAACATGGCGGACCTAGGGCATAGTTCATCAAGTAGCAGAAAGGATTTATCCCAAGTACGAATGGGTGTGGCAGTAAAACAGGTTGGGATGAGACAAACTGTCAAGCACACAACCTTACAGCCGCATTTGTGCGTCAAAAGTTGATAACGCCGTAAGAAACATGGAATTGTGATGAAATGAAGGGATACTCGGGAAAAATAACAGCCTACACAAACAGACAAAGAGTCAACCAAAAAACTGAGATGCCAGAAGTGATTACAAAAGAGATGCAAACGAAACTGAGGCTATAAGCCTTGCATGGAAGCAGCCGGAGAAGCAAGAAAGCAAAGAACGTCTATATATATATATATATATATATATATATATATATATATATATATATATATATATGGTTGGCGGCATCCGGTTTCGGATTTGCCTGTCACTGTAGTCAGCCGTAGGACGCCTGCGCCTACAGAGGGACCATGGGTGGCTTGCGCTGCACCACCCACAGCTCCAACCACACACCCCCATATCCAGTGTAAACCCGAAGGAATAAGACCAGGAGGCATGTGCATGGGAACCACGTTTCATCAACAGAGCCGCCCCACACTCTTTCACAGGCAAACACAAGCACGCTGTAGTTGGGGAATCAAGCGCACACAAGGCGGTGGCTGGACCGTAGTCCGCTCCACACTGAGTGCACGGAACCGCTCTTCGAGCCTAGCACGGCCACAAGGACCGTGCACCCCGTCCCCTCCAGCAACGATCAACTGTCTCCTAGAGCCAGTATGGACGAGGTAGTGGGTAATAGACAGGTAGGCACGTTGTCAACATGCACATCAAACGCAGCCACACTGGGGATATCAAACAAAAGCCAATCATTTGAGAGAAAGATAACAAAGATAATAAATCGTGTAATGCATAAGGAAACGGTGACATAAATGTTAAATTAATGAACATATGAAATAAGTTGTTTACAAACGAATGCGAGATAAGTTCACGAGGTCAGAAAGTATATTTTACGGAAATGCCATAAAAACGAAAACGTTACCGAAATTAACTACAATTGGCTTAAGCGACGTGTGCAAGTTTTTATAGAAGAGAGTACTGTAGACATTTATATGAGAAAGAAAAGCATTAGGACAAAATTGCAAACCCACCACCTGAAATAAAAAAACTTAGCATGAAAGCATGCGGTTAGTAAATCGAATGCAGCGTACCTACAAACGCTGCGCCGGTTCTGTCTACGTATGCATTACACACTATACACGTCAGCTAGAGGTGAGAAACACCTCAGCTACTCTGCCTCAAAACCTAAAAGAAAAAGGGAATAAAATACAATAGGTGTAAGCCAGCTGAGCTACCGGTAACGGATGGGCATCGTTCCGGTAAGCTACCTGCCGGCTACTATATCACAGAAAAAATAATTTACATGCAAAATTATAAAAAGCTAAATAGTAAGACCGTGGTTGGAGGAGCAAGCTAAGAGGGATGGGGTGGAACAAGGAAACTCACAGCACGAATGACACTGAGGTCGGCTCCTAGCCATATCAACTAGTGTATCCAACCAAACGTGTTCATCGTCTTTCGGACCCCAAACAGGGAGCCGAGACGCTCCAACCGAGGCCAGCTCAGAAGTGAGGGCCTTCATTCCTCTCGATCAAGTCATCGCTTGGCCACCCATCCTCTCCTTCCAACCACAACCACGGCACGCAAACAACACATGTCGCGGTGGGCGGTGGACTGGCATGCGTAACACGTGGCTGAGCCATCGCAGCCTGGTGTGTGAAATAACGGTGCTGAGCGGGCGGTTCATTTCCTTTTCCTGTGTCGTAAACAAGGCGTCGAACACGCTCGCTGCTCACGCGGTGTTCCCAACAGATGTGAGCTAGATTGCGAAGGCACCGGTGGTCGAACGTAACTAGCCTCTTTATGTCCGCTGATCTAAGGGGCTAGGTTTCGCGACCGTACAGTAGGGTCGAACGTACCGCTTCATTGTACACTCCACCCTTCATGACGAGAGTGATGTCGCACCGGCGCCATAAATGGAGAAGATTAGCAAAAGCCTCCCGAGCTTTTGCTATACGGCTCGTGATCTCATCATCAATCCGAAGGGCACTGATACAACTTCCTAGGTAGTTGAATATTTAAACGACTTCTAGCTGATCCCCAACAACGGTCAGCGAAGGAGGCGGTCCAGGCCAATCTTGGAGGAATGCTTTGCACTTCGAGGGTGCGAAGCAAAGCCAGAAGAGGGGCTGACAGCCAGTGCAAGTCTGTACAGTGCCGCTTGGTACGTCTGAGAGCTGTCACGGATTAGGGCAATATCACCAGCATACTCCTAGTAAACAAGTCGTTCTCCTGGGAGCAGATCCACACCTTCTAAGTCGTGTGCTGTGAACGCGATTTCCAGTACGTCGTCAATAGCGAAGTTGAAGAGGAAAGGTGACAGCGGGCATCCTTGTCTCACACCGCTGGAGGTATTGAAGAGCGACGACAGCTGGCCGTAATCCCTCACTCTGCCTGAGCTACGCGCGCATAATGCTCGGATAATATTTACATATTTCTCGGGGACTCGTTTCCTGAGTAGACACTCCCAAAGTGTACGTCTATCCACCGAATCGAATGCACCTTTGATATCGATGAAAACGACAACGGCGGGCCGCCAATATGTGTGACGGTGCTCCAACAACTGATACAAAGTGAACATGTGGTGAATGCAGCCACGACCACGACGAAACCCGGCTTACTCTTCACAAATTGTTTTCTCAAACAACAATCACCCGTCATGCAGACAAGAATTATGCCGTGCATGATTAAGGTGTGTGGAGTGGCTGCATTGAGGAAATGTGGCACATATGTCCATACTTTCGGGTCTTATTCCTTCGGGTTTACACTGGATATGGGGTGTGTGGTTGGAGCTGTGGGTGGTACAGCGCAAGCCATCCACGTTCCCTCTGTAGGCACAGGCGTTCTGTGGCTAGGCACAGTGACAGGCAAATCCGAAACCGGATGCCGCCACCCATATATATATATATATATATATATATATATATATATATATATTTCGCATAAGAAAGTTGGCTATATATTGCCAAATTTCTTATGCGGAATACTCTACAACCAAAGGTGCATATGAACTTTATATGTATCTGGTGAGCGGTGGCACAACAAATGGGCCCCATCCTCCCGTTTTCATGATGTTTCCGTAAGATTTTTGTGGTGTTTATAATTCAATACCAATGCAAAATATTCTGCTTGTTCCGACTCCGCTTATTTCACCATTCAGTAGAAAAGTGGATGCCAAGTATCGAGTTTTCTCTGTCTTTTTGCCCCTGAGTTTCCGTTCTAGCTGGCAAATTATGCGGAGGGGGATTATGCGGCCAACAGCTAGTCATTTTACCAGTTATCTGGGCCCATGTGAAAAATGTCTGATGACCCTGCTCTAATGCATGGAGAGACGATTCGGCCGCCACTATTAACACAGACTGAATCGTGAATCCATTAAAATCCACCAACCAGTCCCGTCGGTTGGATAACAACATTGAACGTGCGTTACTTAATTTGTCACTGTTAAGACACCAGTGTGACAGAGCGGAGTATGCAAAGTCGCAAACCTCCAACTCCTGTGAGCAACGTGCGCAGGGAAATGTAGACAAGAATTGCGCTCGGACGCAGAAGATATAGTCGATCTTTACCCACCAGGTAAATGGTCTAGGTGAGTCAAGTGGAAGCATGAAACCATTCAATTTCTCATTAAGGATGCGTAAAGGAGGAAAAACAATCGAATACGTTAGATCCCGGCATGCTTGTTATTGTTGGGGAGAAGATTGCTTATATGTGGTCAAACAAAGCAGAGCAACTTACGGGAAATGGGAGTAGAAATAACACAATACGTGTATCCGCATCAAGTTATATGTCAGCAGTGAAAGATCATTAAAGACGATTGGGTATAGGGTGCGCAGTTCTCACAAAGCGAGTAACGGCAAGCAGGTATAAACAAATACACATTGGACTCGCCTCATTTAAGCTGGGAGGTAGCTCCCAATGGGGTTTCGGGGTAGTGATTGAGGAGCAGCGTTGTATCCGATGGGATTGGGGCTCTTGTAAGGGGCACAGTGCCATCGTAAGACGTTTATCTGAAGACGAGTATATGCGATAAAGGAGATGAGTAAAAGGTACGAGGTGAAACTAGACCGCACAGTTCAGTTATTCAACTGAGATTCGAAAGCCGAAATACAGTGCCTACAATTGGTATCAATCGTATCACGGATAGGTATGCAAAGTTCTAGGTGTTGCTCTACCCCCACACTTAGCCACAGATAGGTATCGTCATTCATTGAACTGCTCAGGCGGAGAGGTCCGGAGTAGGGAACCAGTGACGGATGTGGAGAGTACTGGTGCAGTAAAGCCTCCGTAAATTGACCACTCCAAAGACTGAACCAAAGTGGTTAACATACAGTGGTCTCGATCCAAAAAGTTTATATGGTGAAGGTGTAAGCCATGAAAAATAAAACGGTCAACTTGGAGAGGTGGTCAGCAGCTTCGGAGGTTTCACGGTAGATGCATTCCCAAAGCTTGGCGAATAAATCATGGAAAGTTTCATTTTTTCCCGGAGTATCGGTGGAGTAATTGGATTGGTGAAGCTGAATTTGGGACTCGTTCAACTTCAAAGAAAACATCAGGAAGAGCGGATTATGACATTGCTGAGCGTTGGAATACTCGGTGTGTCTATGGATTGCTACACGCAATCTCAATTGATAAGGAACTTGGCAAGTGTTTGGTTTTGTACAAGTTAAAATTGTTGGAAACTCTTGTAACATGCTTCACATCAATGACTGAGTCGATTGGAATGAACGTTAGGACAATGAACTTCTGGATGCTAAAAGGACCGCCGATTGATGCATTAGGAGCTGTGCCTTTGTAATAAAAGTGTTAGAAATTTCAGCGCGCTAATACTGAATGACAACGAAGAGATAAATAGTGGTCTGGATACGAATTCACGACTGGCCGAGAATACATTGCGCTAGGAGAAGAAATGGGAGCTCAAAAGGTGGAAAGAACAGGAACCTAAGCAAATAAAACTAAACAAACTAATAAGCATAAAGGGACTATAGGTGTGCAAGTGAGGATGTGCGTGCAGAAAAAAAGGTGCGGAGCATAGGAAGGTGAGAAAAGACAAGGTTCCAATGGCACCTAAGCGCACCGTGCACACGTTATGCGTTGAAATAACGTAGACAAAGAATAAAATAAAGTTGAGCTTTAAATAACTTGACAACGGCCCTGGAAAAAGTACGATGATATGTAATTGGTGGTACAACAAGTTTCGGAACAAAAGTGACTGATATCGGTGATTTAAGAAATACACCACAAAACCTGATTATAAGATTAAGCGGTGACTACTGTAGACACGTCACTCTTCCTTAAATCAATCGAGCCGGATCGCTAACACACTCAAAATATGAGTAGGAGAAGGTCAACACCCATATTCACCACTCGCATCGGGAAAGGCAAGGTATGGAAGTTCTGATACCACCATAGCTGCGCAAGTAACTAATCGGAGCTGGTATAGTAAAAGCATCATCGTTGCTCCCAAGGGAAGACAGTTAACCTTGATATGGTGCCAAAAATTCACCCCGTTGATTTGAAAACCTCAGATGCCTTAACTCCTTGAGCACAGTTGCCCATGGAGCATTGATCAGGCCCAGTAGCATCAGCACGAGGTAATGAGGCGAGTACTGGATGCTGGTGGTTTACCGCGTTAGAGCAACAAGAACGATTTGGTTATATTGCCTGACCACATAGCCATGCTCACCGCACTTAGACAATGGTCACATTTTGCCTATTTGAGGAGTCTATCATGACCTAACAGCACGAGATGAAATCGCTGATCACTAGATTGAGTGCTACCAGTCCACTTCGCTTAGCTCAACACCCTATAACACGGCTCCAAAGCGGCACCACCGGCGTGCTTTTGGTCGTTTTCTAGCCGATCTGCCTGTCCAAAGTGTGGTGAGCAGCTATCTGCTGCTGCTTATGAAGCGAGGCATTGAAAGCCGCAAGTTATTTCGCTGACGAAGCCCTGTCTTCTTGCGATAGCCAACTGCGCAAGATGAAGTGCGGTGTGGGCAAATTGTGGACGCGTTGGCACTGAACACTTGCGTAGGTCTTACATTGGGTTCCCACCACCTAAGTCTCCATTCTACACTGGCAGAGCAATTTCTCACAATACATTAATCTGAGCCGACGGAGTACAAGGGCATCGATGTACTGTGGTCGATGTCAAGATGATTTGAAGTAACACAGTCGTCATAAGGCATATTCATCGCACATGCTCACGCAAAATTATGACGCTTGTTTAAAAAAAACCGAAATGTAAAGTCTTGCAAGTCGCACACCACTCGGCCACCGGCCGAAAGGATAGAGTTTGCCTTGTAATCCAAAGGTCACTGCAGTTCGAATTGATGAAGGTGCGAGTGACCTCGCGGCATCTGTTAACTCGCGCGCGGCCGATGGTGATGGCGTGCAGGCGAAAAGTAGGTGCCGCGCGCCGGCAGGCTGCTTATGGCTTTTTCTGAGCACTACATGAAACATGAAGGTACAACCTTCTCGGGAGAGCAGAGCTATTTAAATCAATAAGTCATCTACAAAATACATAACCTCGTCATCAAGAGGAACCAAACTGAAAGAAAAAACAAAATCGTGGGGAAAGCTATCAGTCAGATGCTGTTTTGCGCGGTTGATTGGACAGTTCTCGAGGAAAACCAAGTAATGAAGGTGACGGACAGCAGCACAGTTGTGTGGCAACGTACCTGCTGGCTGGTTTTGTGACTGCTTGGTATCCTGATACGAGTACAGTGAACTTTTGCTCAGTGCCAGAGGAGGTTGGGCTTCCGGCTGTGGATGCAAGTGTAAGAATGTGTGAGGAGCAAAAACTAATCCCATAGCAAGGATAGAAATTACACCCTGGATAAGGTCTGTTCCAAACAACGTTAAAAGTACTAACTAGAGTGCGACAACAAGGTTCCGGTAACAGGGGCAATTCCAAAGAATAAGCAAATCAGTAAACATTTGTGGTGCATAGTAGACCACAAAGTGCGAGTGACAAGTGGCATGTGTGGAGGTGAAACTAGATCCGGTCAAAGAAAGTTTAATAACATCGAGACACCTAGAGCAGTAGGAAAACAGAACACCTGTACGGAACTGAACCTGTATCATGGGAGTAAGTGAAAGGTTAAATTCGTACAACTCCATTGGAACGTGATCAAGAATCGCACAAAAAAGTATCTTTCGAATGAAAATATTCTGGCCGCTCCACACGCTCTTATGTCGCATGCAAAAATATCGGATTTACAGTTTCACTAGGGTCAAAAAAAGTGAGCTATCAGTGTCAGTTCGCAATCGTTCTCCGAATCAAATGGCTGTTAAAGGAAAATTCAACAAAGTTTTGTAACGCTGCATAGATGTGGCCTTCAAGACATGTTTTGATTAATACCCTCCGTTCGAAGCAGAGCGACTGAAGAACTCGTTCCAAAGTAAAGCAGTGGCCTCAGTATGCGGATGTCACCGATATGTAAAACATGCTAGGCGGTGATGAGGTTAACTCGCAACAAACGGAAAGATAAGGTGTAGAGTCTCAATTTCTCTCACAGGTTTTCGCAAAGTAATCCTTGTAAACGCGGAATGAGCCTGATAACGGCGTGTTGAACACATCCAATTTTTTGTGCTTCGCCACAAGCCATCTGACAGTAGACGGGTGAGCCGTACACTAAAATTGGTCTTATGATAGAAAAGAAGAGACGAGCGGCAATCTCCTCAAAAAAAGTGCAGAATCTGCGTCTGAGCACCCAAACCATGCACAATCCGTATCGATGTAGCCTGTCCATGTTGTCCACGGACTTCAAATCAAAGATTAAACAATATACCTAGGTCTCTCAAGGCAGATGTGGGATGTAACGGTTAGTTGTTGAGGGTTAGGTTCGGTAGTCACAATGCAGTACAGCTGGTGATGGCTGTTACGGTTGGAACAGAGGTTTGACAGTAGACAGCAAAATTATCGCTCTGCTGCCAAACAATCTTTGAGCAGAACTCGCGCCGATTTCCGGAGACTGAATGTTTCTTCTCTCTAGAAGCACAACTTAAGGGCCACCACGTAGTTTATTCGCTTTCGTTAGTAATCTTGCGTTCACCACTTTCTTTCTTTCGTTCACCACTGCCTCCGCCTGGAAGTTAGAGTGACTGTGGTAAGGGCAAGTATAGCGATGCTCGAATTCCCATTTCCTGCTGAAAGCTCTGAATTCTTCTGCAGTAAACGGCGGCCCGTTGTCCGAGACTACTTCATCCGGGATTCCGTTGAGAGCAAAATGACAGCGTAGCTTGTTCACTACAGCCAGAGCGTTGTCTGTGGGTAGGGTATAAATCTCAAAATAATCGCTGTAATAATCTACACCGATCAAGCAGTCTTTCCCGACATGCGTGAATAAGTTCACTGCCACCTCAGCCCACGACCTCTCAGGAATCTCTCGGAGCACCATTGGCTCCTTCGTTTGGCGAACACCGTACGCCCGACAAGTTTCGCAACATGACGCACAGTCGCGAATATGACTGGTCATTTCTGATCAAAATATTAAGTCCTTTGCATGTGCGACGCAATGGTTAATTCCCAGCATATCACGTGGCATTACTTTTGGGATCAACACCCGATTGTCTTTGAATATCAATCCATCTTGTACGGCGAGCTCGTCACGAAAACGGGAAACCGGTGTCAGCTGCAGTGGAAATTATTTTTACCCTCCAAGCCATCTATTCATAATTGCCCGCTCCAGACTTTTACGGACTGAATCCTCCTCTGTGCATCGTCGTAATAGTTGTAATCGTTCTCCGGTGACGGTGAGGTGCTGTGTAACATGGACCATGTCTATATCCCCATACGTTCCATCTGTATCCGGAAGATATGCTTTTGATAGCGCATCCACGATGTGCCTCTGGGATCCAGGGTGATAGATGATCTCCAATTAGCATTTGTGAGGCCGAAAAAGCATTCTCTGAAGCCACATGGAGTGGCTTTTTGGCCGTGAGCACTGTTCTCTTCTGCCCGAAAGTATAGTCTTTGAAATGTGCGATTGCGTAGGTTGTCGCAAGTTTTCCCTTTTCAATTTGTGCGTACCGGCGCTCGGCTGGTGTCAGAATTCGACTGCGAAAAGCTAACGATTTCCAATTTTGCATAAGAGCCGCCCCAATCCCGTGCTGATTGCCGTTCCATTGTCCAGTCAAATCTGTCTAAGGCGACAACTCAAGGAACCGACAAAAACTGATCGCGTTGGACAGGTGGTCGCCATGAGCAGCTCCATGCATGGGGACATTACTCATAGGAGAAAAGGTTGGGGATGTTTTTGGCTGGTCGTCATAGCAGATTTGACTGTATTTTGTGAGGCCGGGATAGATCGAAATAGGCGAGTGCCGTGAAAGCTAACTGATAGTAATAAGTTAGCCCGTGCGTTCGCACACTCACTCCCGCAGTTGATTGGAGGGACGTTTGTCCATTGATCACTAAACGCCTGTAAAGAGATGAGTCATTAATCAGAATAAGCGGTTCTAATTGCGTCGTGGCTTTGTTCTTATTACCATTCGTACTTGCACGTGATGCTGCTACTGAAATCGGGTTGCGGATAGGCCTACTGCGCTCATAGGGATACAACATTGGCATCGCGGCTACGAACCGCTGCAATGGCATTTCATCTTCCACCTCCGGAATCTTTCTGGTGTGATGACAGTGATAAACTTACTGAAAGCGACAGCTCAATGGAAAACGTCTTTTACGAATTACCTGGACTCACTACCGTCAGTTGCATTCTACAAGGAGAAGCAAAAGTTGAAACTTTTTCGTCACCTATTAGGTAATGAAGGGTAAGGATACTTTGACGCATTGGAACTACAAAAAGAGGACACGCTCACAAAGGCACTGGATGTGTTGGACCGATCATGGGGCACCCGACCTAATGCTTTTACAGAGCGTTAAAAAGTATACCGGTTGAGACAAGAGGACTCAGAGCCATTTGAGCACTACGTTTCCAGCATGATCTGTGCAGTAAAAATCTGTGATTACACCAGCATCCCGAAGACTAGAGTTGAGGGTGTTATGCTGATCCAACAGTTAACAGCAAGCATTACTGATCACCGAACACGAAAAGCCCTACTTCTCGAAGACCCTTCGAAGCTTTCCTGGGACAGAGCCATATGGATCACCAGGCTCAGAACAGCTACATTCTAACAGTCGCGCCTGTTCAACACAAATGAAACAGACGAAATCAATAAACTTCAAAACAAGACTTCTGCCCAATGTCGAAAGCTGAATATTTTATGTTATTGGTGTGGAAGTTCTCGCCACAAAGCAAACTGTAAAATATGTCCGGGTCGCACAGTGAATCACAAAACTTGTGGTAAGCAGGGTCATTTCGCCCGATGCTGTCGCTCTCGCCGGGTAGCCTAGTCGACCATCAACGGAGGGATGCTCCTGTTACATCGATTACCGAAAACATCATTTCAGTCAAAAACTATTTCAACCAGAAACCCGACAGACTTTTCGGATGGAGCCCAAGCGCCCACCCCTGACATCCGTACAGTTACACTCCATGGTCGTCACATAACTGTGCCAGTCTCTATGTAGTACCATTCTGCATCGCCCATAACCGCTAACCTATCTAGCCTACATGAAAATTACTTACATGACATTCCACTGCATCCAACGTCGTACAAATTTGACTCATACACAAACGGCCGTGTACACATTCGCGGATGTATGGTGACAAAACTTAGTCTACAATCGGTTACGTCCGACGTTGTGTATGTGGCTTGTGAAAATAGTCCAGCACTGCTGCGTCGAAGTGCCATGGTCGATCTTAACATATCGCTGTTCGCCGATCGAATGCGCATTACGCTGCTTAAACCCTGGACACTTAAAGGCCTACATCCCAAGCTGTTCGCTGAAACAATTGTATAGACTACTCCGGCGAAAGACAAGTCCTCGCATGTGTCTGGGCATGTGAAAAATGGCACCGATTCCTGTTTAGTCGGTGGTTTACGATGCGCACGGAACACCCTGCTCGTATACGGTTGAAAAGCTAAAGCTAGACAACTGTACAGGGCTATACAACCGAACACAGTAGCACTGTCCAAAAACGAGGGCGCAAGCGACGTGACAGCCCCATCGACTCACAGGTTAGATTAGTGTGCTCATTCAAGGGGAGGGATGATGTTGCGTGCGCTAACTGACAGCCCCATGTTGGTCCGCGCGTACGCACGCTCACTCTCGCAGTTGATTGGAGAAACGCGTGTCTATTGATCGCTAATACTCATCACGCCTGTAAAGAGATGATTCATTACCCAGAATACGCTTTTCCAATTGGGTCGTGGCTTTGTACTGATTACCATTCGTGCGTGTGCGTGTGCGTAGTGCTGCTACTAAGATCGAGTTGCGGATAGGCCTACAGCGAGTATTGGGGCCTCTGCGATTGAATTCTTCGTTTGGTTGACAGCTTTCGCTTAGACGCTGCTCCAGTGCTGGGCCACATCTTTATGCGTCGGTTCCCGTATAGGTGTCATCATTACAGCCAGTCTCGGTAGAAAACGGCATAGGTGGTTAACCATTCCATTCAATCGGCCGACTTCTTTAGAAACCTCAGGTGGTGGAATTTCTTTGGTGGTCCTTATCTTTTCCGGATCAGGCTTCACTCCATGACCTCCGGCTCGCGCAGTTCGACTTTATCGCGTTTCAATTTGATGTACTTCTCAACGCATCGTTGGAGAAACAGACTCAGGTGATGGTCGTGCTCTTCTGCCGTGGAGTCAAATACTAGCACGTCGTCCGCTGCGTAAATGATTCTTGGCAAACGCTCCGGTGCGTGCAACAAACGTTTCCGGAAGATCTTGCTCGATGCTCTTAATCCAAATGGCAGATGCACGCACCGGAATTGCCAGGACGGTGTGCCGAACGTTGTAAGGTAGCTGGATTCTTAGTCCAACAAGACATGCCAAAATGCAGAAGCTAGAATGACCTTCGTGAAAAAGCTTGCCTTTGATAATACTGACAATATCGTCCAGTGTCGGCAAGCTGTAGTGTTCCCTACGAACAGCGCCGTTAAGTGGCTTTGGATAAATATACTCCGAACTTCTCAGTGACAATGTCTACTTCGCTGATCCAGTCTGTCAGTTCGTCCACTGTGGTTATTACGCTGAGTGCAGCTAGGCACTCCAGCTCTGGAGAAAAGTCTACGCGCAACGCTACAGGCACATGGCTAGCCGGTAGAATCACTGACATGACGGACTTGTTTAACGACAGATGTATGGTCCCATCAAATCTCCCTACTGCCTCATTAAACACGCTAGGATAGCGATTCACGGTATCTGTTGCTAACCGACAAGAATTCACACAACGTTCATAGTTGAAAGGAACAAAACTGAGCTGCTGAATGGGATCAAGGCCCAGGACGGGCACGAAATCTTCATGTACCACGACAAACTCGATGTGATGGCCTGTCCCGTCCCTTGCATTGCTGACCAGTATGGCGCTACCTTTGGGCTGGTACTTTGAGTGTTTCCACATCTTGAGACACTTCGTTTCCTTGCAACACTGCACTTCAGGGTAGTATTTCTTCGACAGGATGTTAAGCGTGGCACCCGCGTCCAACTAGAAACACACAGGTTTGTTTTCGATTATCAGTGTCGCATAGATACTCCTTTTGTCACCCGGATGATTCATGTTGTTAATGAAAAGCCGGCGAATCGTCGCAGTCGACTAAATTCACTTTTCTTGAGCGACAACACTTCGCAGAGTGCTTTTTCTTTGAGCGTATCATGCACATCTTTCACCAAGCTGGACAACTTTCCTTTCGATGGTGGTGCCAACGGTCATAATACGAGCAGTTTGGTTTCGTCCATGCGTGGATCGCAACAGGCGAAGTTGGGCCGGGAAATAGCGCATATTTCAGTTAATTTGTCAGATTTCATCTGGTGAAATCGGGACACGGTTGCCAGTTCGCCATTGCAAATGTCAATGTAGTGTTGGATACCCATTACAATACGATCTCTGATCGGGGAATGGTGTAGGCTGTAAAGTCCAAAAGGAAATGTCATGTATCCCCAAACTGGATTGCTTACATGAGAACAAGGCATCTCTATTCCCTAATTATTCTGCTCATTTTACATTGCTTTACTCTGGGTTGTACAATCCGTAACCATATCGTATGTTTATTCCTTTCGATCATTGACATACCCTTGACGTTTCAAGGTCATTCACATTATTGTTACTGTGACACTACCCAAATACTCGCATGCCGCCGCGTGCTGTACAGTTTCTGCCCACTTGCATTACGATTGCAAAACCTATTCGTAAGTCGCACTGTATTTAATATGCCTTATAGAACCACGGTTACGGGATAATTCGTTTTATTCTTTCGCCCAGACCGTGCGTTAAGTCTAGGTTTATTTGTTCGCAGTTTCTAATTTGGTTTTCGTACGACATAGTTGAGGCTTCGTATGGTTGGTACATAGGTTGAATAATGCAATCATGTTAGTTTCTAGTGATTCTCTTGATGATGTTGACGCTACTGATGCTGAGAACCTTCAAAGAATTGAATCCCGTATTCGTCTGCTGGAGTCGGCTTTAACGAGTACGCGCATGCTGCATGGAAAGAGCTGATGTTAAAGACTACTGCGAATCTGAATTTGAGTCCGATGCGCTGGTTAGTGAATGATCGCGATTTATTCCGGCCGACGCTTGTGAACTCCCGCCCGAAGTTGTCATCTGCTCGTCTGTTTTGAAGCCGATTAATAGGGCTCCGCGCGTCCCGTCCGAAGCTCAATTGGTATGTCCGTCGGCATCTGTTGGTGCTCGGGTACGATCCTAATCGGGGGCATATTGTTCCAGCCTGCATGCTGAGTGTAACCCGTGTCCGGAACGCAAGTCTAGCGATTTTGGACCCGTCATGTCATCCTGTCTTCCAAAACACGAAGTGATCTCATTAGATAGAGATCCTGCCCGCTATTGGACATTTATACGATCCTTCGAAGCCAATGTTTCCAAAACTATTTCCGATCCAACTATCAGGCTTTCATATCTGATACAGTACTGTCGTGGCAAAACCAAAGAAGCTATCGAAAGTTGCTTAATACTCGACCCTGGTGAAAATTTTGAAGAAACAGTAAACATTTTTCGCAGACGTTTCGAACGGCCCCACATGATTGCTAGGACTTACAATAATGCTCTAACTGGTGATCCTAACATCAGGCCCCAGGATTTCGCAGCTCATTCTTCTTTACCTGTGGAGCTGCGTTAATGCTACTTGACGTTGAAACAATTGTGGTATGAATCCGATTTGAACGCGTCCAGAACAATCAGCTCTATCATCAGGAGGCTGCCCAACCATTTGCAATTCAAGTGGGCTGAGCATGCCGCCAGAGTTATCCGCACCGAAAGAGAACCGAACTTCATTGAGCTGACAGATTTTGTAGATGAAACCGCAGATGTCATCGATACTTACTTGTCCTTTGCCGCACGTCCCTGCGGACCACCGATCAGCACCGATAGAGGCAGAAGCTTAAACCCTCGGGGATATGCCGCTTGCCTAAACAATGCGGCTTCATCAGAAGGAAAGTTCCCCTAATGTGTTTCCTGTGAACAACGTCACTATTTAGATCAGTGCGATGATTTCCGAAAGCTCAATCACCACGAACATCTTGAATTCTGTCGCGACCATAAACTCTGTCTCAAACCGAATCATGACCTACCAACTTGTCGATCACGAAGGTATTGTGGGTCGAACAATTGTAAGTTGTTGCACCACCCGCTACTCCACGCTGATCGAAGCAACTTCGGAACACCAAGCACTGAAGGATCCAGTTTTGCTCTCAGTCAAGTCGAACACTCTGTTCTATCGCTTGGTTTGTTGCCTGTGCGTGTTTCTGGTCCTGCTGGCACCATTCGAACATTGGCCTTAATAGATAACGGATCAGATACTTCACTGATTGATTCAACATTGCTACAAGTTATCGGGGTTCAAGGGTCCGTGACGACACTTACCATAACATCGTTGTTGGTCGATGCCAAGTGGAATCCCAGTTGGTTAGTGTAACTGTTCGATCTATAGATGGTGATGAGGCGGTCCAATTAGATTCAATTAGGTCAGTCAGTCGTCTACCTGAAAAACTTGGAACGAGAAACAGGAAAAACGATTTCGTCAGATGGTCCCACCTCTCCGATCTACGGTTACCGGAGCTGGACGAAAGAGTTGAATTTTGCTTTGTTGCGATAACCCATACCTTAACTGGGCATTAGATCAGAGACGCAAGGATAATGATGATCCGTATGCTGTCAAAACTTCATTGGGCTGGATCGTACTGGGACCGAATAAACAGCACGAAACTATGAGGGGTCAATCCACATCACTGAGAGCTGAGCGAACACGGAGGATCAACTCACTTCGCTGCGATACCACTGACCTTCATCAACTACTAGACCAAATGTATGAAAGGGAATTTGACGGACTAGATAGTCCACGACTAGCCATGTCAGTGAATGACGGATGCGCGTTAAAACTAATGGAAGCTTCTAAAAGAAAGGTTGGCGCCCACTACGAGATTGCGTTACCATGGCAAGCCGGTAGACCTCGGTTACCAGATAACCGACAATTCGCACTGATGAGGCTTGTCATGTTGAATGAACGTTTGTCGAAGTATGCTGCATCGCATCAAGCATACACCAAGGCAGTGGAAGAATAAATATTTCAAGGATATACTGAACTCGCTCCAGTACAGGAACAACAGATTAAAGGAGAAACCTGGTACATACCCCACCACTTGGTATCGCATCCACGTGAGCGCGGTGAAGTGCGAGTGATCTTCGATTCTCAAGCTTCATGCCGTGGAACTTCTCTCGATCAACAGCTTCTACCTGGTCCCGATATGTCAAACAGTCTAGTGGGAACGCTTGTGCAGTTCAGCTTCCACCCAATCGCCGTCGCGGCCGACACTGAAGCGATGTTTCATCAGGTCAAGGTTTGTATTAAGGATCGGAATTGTTTGAGGTTCCTGTGGTGGAAGAACGGCAATTTTTGTTCATCCCCTATTGAATACCGCATGACTGTACATCCGTTTAGCGCTACTTCGTCATCAAGCTGTGCTAACTTCGCGTTACAATAAGCTATCGTTAACATATATTGTGGATTCCATACAACGGTTAAAGAAGTAGCAGAGAACTGTTTTTATGTCGACGATTGTTTATTTAGTGTTGATTCTGTTCCCGAAGCAACTGAACTCGTTATACACCTTACTCGTATTCTGTCCGACGGAGGATTTCACTTGACGATAAGGATCAGCAATCGAAAGGAGGTTATCGCGCATTTACCTGAGAGCGAACTGAAGGTTCTCGGAATAAGTCATTCGACTGAGGACGACTGTGTTTCAAATGCGCTTGGTTTAAACTGGAACGTCACCCAGGACCACCTAACTTTTAAGCTGGTAGGTTTTAATGAAACATTGACACGAAGAGCCATCTTCTCGTTTGTAGCTTCAGTCTATGATCCTATCGGCCTCATTGCTCCCGTGCTACTTCCGGCAAAGATACTGTTACAGTTTCGCAAAAAGGAAGCTGATTTTGGATGAGCCTCTTGCCGTAGAGGATCAGCAAGCTTGGGACAAATGGTTATCAAACGCCAATGGTCTGGACAGCTTGTCCGTCGAACGTTGTGTTAATCCATTAGGGTGCAGAGTACCTTCTGTAAAGTTGCACCGTCTTTTGAATGCGTCTGAGGCTCGTTACGGTGCTGCTCTATATTTGCGTTGCGAGATTGATGAAAGCAACTTAAGTAGTTTCCTGATTATTAGTAAATCACGTGTCAGTCCCATTAGAACGGTGTCGATACCAAGGTTGGAGCTCACTGCTGCCGTACTGAACGTGCGTATGTCAGCGAAAGTCAGAGAGGAGATGGCACTCAATTGTAGCACAACATTTTGAACAGACTCGATCGCATTTCTGAAGCTTGTTCGAGGTGTTAATGGGCGTTTCCCGAGCTACGTTGCTAACAGGATGACCATTATACAACAATACTCTCACCCCAGTCAGTGGCGCTACGTAAATTCGAAGCAGAACCCGGCTGATATAGCCTCACGTGTACCCGCAATATCTCTCAAGAAGGAAATAAACCAATGGTTACATGGGCCACAATTTCTCGCTCAGTCCCATTCGTCATGCCCTATGCATCCGGAGAATCTGGGTGAATTACCGCCTGAATAGTTGCGACCTGAGGTTGGTCATGTTTTCTTGGTCACTTTGGAGAAGCATTGGATTAATAAATTTAAGGCTTGCCCGATATGGACTTCCCTGCGCAAATATTTCGTTACCTTCTTGTGATTCAAATCTTATGTCATCGTCAACTACCTGAGCCGCGCTGCACCTGACCAACCAGCAGAGATAGAAAGTGCTTAAATTCGACAAGCTACGCTTCAGATAGTTAAGTTGGTGCAGTCAGCCGTTTTTGCGGAGGAGATGCGCCTCCTTGTGTACAACGAATCCGCCATAGGAGTTCGAAAGTTAAAACTGAGGGCATGCAGATTAAGACGACTCGAGCCCTTCCTTATTGATGGGATACTCCGGGTGGGCAGAAGGCTAGATCAACTCTCGGTACCGTGCGACGCCATTTTACTTCCCGGCCGCCATTTTGTCACTCGCCTTCTTATACTGCATTGTCACTATATCAATGGACACTCTGGTGCGCAGCACACTTTGTGCGATCTTCATTGACGCTACTGGATCGTGGGTGGATTTCATCCATAAGGCTTTTCATATTTGCCAAATGCTGCGTAAATCCTGTAAAGCCACTGAGTTAGCTGATGGCACCAGTTATAACAGACCAATGTCTGACCCACCAACCAGCGTTCACTGCAGTGGGGATTGATTATTTTTGACCGCTGATAGTGGAACGTGGCCGCGTACATGAAAAGAGATATGGCTGTTTGTTCAGTTGCTTGACTACACGAGATGTTCACATGGAGGTTTCCCACTCTATGGATACCGATTCGATCTTGTGTGCGTTTTTGAGATTTTCAGCTAGACGAGGATGGCAAAATGTAATATACAACGATAATGGATAGAATTTCCACAGAGTTGAAGCAGAAGCTTCTGAAGCAGCTGGATCAAACGAAGATCACAAAGTCTATGTTGGTTGACTGGAAGTGCAATCCTCCATGTGCTAGCCATCGCGGAGGTCTTTCGGAACGAGTGATTCGATCGACTCGTGAGTTATCACGTAACATTCTCAACGGCGAGGTTGTGACCGAAAAGCTACTTGTAACGACACTCACCGAGATCGAAAGGATATTGAGTGACAGGCCTTTGGTAGCGGTATCCGACTCCCCGGATTCGCAAGATGCTATATCGCCTCGGCAACTTTTAACGCTTGCAAATGATCAATCGCTTGAATACCCACCGATCAACTTACCAATCAAATTGAGCAGAAGTTGGAGACAGGTAAGATATCTGTCCGATATGTTTTGGCGTAGGTGGATCAGAGTATATCTACCGACACTGCAGAATAGGCAGAAATGGTTAACTGGAATCCGAGATCTTGGGTAATGGGATTTAGTTTTAGTTTGTGATTTACGCACATCAAGAGGTCTGTGGCCTAAGGGTGTTGTGGAGGAAGTTATCAAGAGCAAAGACCAATTAGTTCAACGAGCATTGGTGAGGAAAGCAAAGGTGTATTGAGAAGAGAAGTCAGACAGCTATGCTTACTAGAAGCGTACCAGGAAGAAAAGACTGATGAAGGGGAAGCCATGGTCCGGAATAGAAAACCGCCGCGGGAGTGTAAAGTCCAAAATGAACTTTGATGTATCCCCAAACTGGATTGCTTACATGAGAACAAGGTATCTCTATTCCCTAATTATTCTGCTCATTTTACATTGTTTTACTCTGGGTCCCACAATCCGTAACCATATCGTATGTTTATTCCTTTCGATCATTGACATATCCTTGACGTTTCAAGGTCATTCATATTATTAGGTTACTGTGACACTGCCCAAATACTCGCACGCTGCCGCATGCTGTACAAGTTCTGCGCTCTTGCACTACGACTGCAAAACCTATTCGTAAGTCATGTACTGTATTTAATATGCCTTATAGAACGACGGTTACGGGATAATTCGTTTTATTCTTTCGCCCAGACCGTGCGTTAAGTCTAGGTTTATTTGTTCGCAGTTTCTAATTTAGTTTTCCTACGAGGTACTTAGATTAGGCTTCGTATCGTTTGTACATAGGCATTTGCAAAAACTGCACGTACTTGCCAATATTTTTCAGATTGGTGACTTAGTTAATGACTGATTCACCGGAAAGGCGATTTTGACCAAAAAATAAATAGCGATGGTATGTTTCATTTCGCTTTCCTTCGCAAAACTCACCGAACCTTTGCATCACAGTTTGCAAATCTTGACATTCACCATCGAAGTTCCATGTCTCAAATGAGCGTCTTGCGTCATCACCAATCGCGTGTCGGAACATTGCAAACTGGTAGTCTGCTGGCTGGTTGTGTAAGTACGTCAGTATGGCGAAGCCCATCCACTTCGCCTTCCACAGTCGCCAGGTTTAGGGCAATGTGCTCTCCGTCATCTGTAATTAACTCGGCATGGAAATCGACGAATGTGTTTTGCTTCCTTGTCACCATATCGTGATGCACCTTCGACGGGTGGAAGTCGGGATGTGCGGAGATCAAGATTCCATTTACATTAAGAAAAAAAGCACTATTTGTGTTACAGAAAAATAGCAGAGTTCCAGTAGCGGGTTCGGTGTCCACTTCCTTGGCCATGTATCTCATCGCACACTTCCGGTCGGGCCATCTCAAAGCGGTCTTGATCGTGGCGTTCAAACTGTCTCCTCTCCCACGTTCTAGCGCGACGTTCGGCTTCCCCACCCGCCGTACTTACACTTTGGCCCGGCATTCGTTTGCACAGCTTTGGAATAGCAGTTCTCAGGCGTTGACTCTCGGGACAAGCAACAAGTCTGGCCCGTCATTCGTCTGCATAGCAATGATAGTGGTTCTCAAGTTTGACATCTTGACACAGAGGTTGCGACGGAGACCATTCCACTTGACATGCACCTCGAGTTAAAGTGTTAAAGTCAGTTTTTAAGTAGTTGTAAGCCAGCTCCAGCGAACGGGAATACGGCAAGAGCGGTTCCAAGTTGGCTATCAGAAATGAGTGATCGCTTGTAGCCAGAGTCTCCAGGATTCGAATGTCATGCACATGTGTTTCGTAGATCATTAACAGACGAGCCGGAATTAAGCGCGGTGTTATGCGTGTCGACTGGCATGTGCTGCGCTGCTCCACTTTCAAATACCAAGTCCAGGAACTTTGCTCCAATTACACAATAACCGGGCATGAGTTGGACTTTGGGCTAACATACTCGAGGACAATTGAAATCACCTATGAGTAGGAAATGTGCCCGAGTCATGTGGTTTCGTAGATGCGGCAGCCATTCCAAACAACGGCTCAGGTGGATCGAGTACCATAGCTGCTCACACAGTCCACCGTCGATTTGTAGGCACTCACAAGTGTCTCACACAGAAGATCGGATGTGGAGTAAGGGACCAATGCAGGCATACGGTAAAGTCTTGCGACAGAAGCACGAATAGGCACAGCTGGATTTCCTGAGTGATCATCTCAGAATTCAGCCACGTTTCTGCGAGTCGTCCAACGTCTGACCGCTTAGAGGCAACGAAACGACAGAGTTCATCGCGCTTGTTCATTAGACTGCAAACGTTTGTAAAGATTACACGCAGACCGCAGTAGGAAGTACCATGCTTGCGACCGGTGGGTAACCTGTTCGTCCTACTTTGTGGGATCTTGGAGACCACTCGAAAAGTAACGATACCAATAATTGATTCCCCATCATTAATGCGCCTTCTCCGCTCAAAGATAGCAGATTTGAGCAGTTCTCAGTGCAGTGGATCCAAGTCTGGGTGATTCTTTCGGACTAAATTCGTCCAAATGGGTGACTCCCATTGGCCGGTTTTGCTGATCACCTTTATTTCCAAATTGAATAATTTGCCTTACTCACATCGAGAAGTTTATCAAGTGAACCTTGTAGAAACTCGACGTCGCGATCAAAGCACATCTGAAGAGTTGGTTCACTGGATTAGGCGCGTGGAGGAGCACGAGGCTAAAATGCCTACGGTGAAGGTTGAGCATGCAGGGCGATAATTATCCAGAGCCGCAAGTGGTTTGGTCAGCAATTGATTTACAGCGGTTGCACTCTGTAGTTTTCTGCCTTTTTCGTTGCACGATCCACGGGTCTTCAGTAAATACGCGTTCACACATTGGAACATCAGTGCCCGTAGTACAAAACACAGGTAAAAGATTAGTGTCAAAGGAAACTGGAATGCCCGCAACAGCGAGACCCCGAATCGGTGAGTTGACACGGTACGAGCAAGAAGGCCGATTTGAAATCTGGAGACGCTTCGTGTTTATTTGGTCAAACACATGGAACCGCTCGCAACGGAATGACTCAGTCTACACGACGGCTTGTGATTGTGTTCTCTTTTTTTCCGGTTGTATTTTGTTCCGACAATCCTTACAAAAAATTTGAGAGAAATCAATTCAGATTTCACGAAGAGACCGAAAATGCTCAATCGTTCAAGGCTCATTAGCCCAATACTTGAAATGTAGAGATCAACTTGACACATAACACATTTGAGTGCATTTGCTCGATGTTCGGCAATACTGGATTATGAATAATCCGAGACTAAGAGGAAGACCAATCGTGGATTACAAAACAATAGTAAGATCCTCGAAAGTAAATAGAAATAACACAAGAATCTATAGCGGAAAAATTCAGAATCAGAAATGAAACTAGATGATATCATAATTTTCACGAAATAAAACCAAAACACATGAAAATCCAAAGAAAAAGAATCTTGCCAACACATCCAGTGAAGAAGCACTGGAAGTCACTGACCACCAAGCTTCTCTATTTCACACGATCGTTTTGCGTGGGTTAATTTCATGAGTTCCAAATACTATGCTAACACAAACAGTGAGAGAACAAAGAGAGTGGTCGGAACGTACCAGCATATCAAGTTGGATTGACCGCAGCGGTTGTCTGGTAAGAGGTGAATAACGAGCATCTGCCATATGGTTAACGTCGCATGGGAGCAGCTCGGATTGAAGCTCATTGGATTTTGGGCTAACTAGATGATCAGTGTAGGAGAACTCGGAGCCAGAATGCCCTGGACGAGCAAGATGGCCGGGTGAATATTCCACGGCGGCTCTGCTGATAGACATGCTAAAAAAGAATAGGGTAGCACAATGGAAAATGGGATGGTTTACGGATAACTTAACAGGTAAATTAAGCGTAGTATATGCCAACGATATTCGGAGGGGGGCTATCATTTGACAGTCAGCTGCAGGATTAGATAAACGACCTTTAGCAGGCACGCTGTCAAACGATACTTTCGACAATGCAAAGTAAAGGCACAAACAATATGCCGGCACACTGTATCGAGACTGCTTCCACCGTTTTCTTAAGAACATCGGTCACCCATTCGTTCCTGATTTCAGCATTCGTGTTCGACTGCGGCGTAATGGAGTTCTCAGGATATCCGTTTCATGTAATACCCAGGAGACATGCTGCACTTCAGATTCCATCGTTTTCTGGGAGCAGATCTAGTAAGCTCTCGCAAAGTGATACGAACTACACTTTTTCTCAGTACATTACATCCATAACGCTTTCAAACTTAGCCTTAAGGAAATAGGTTCCGTCCATGCATCTTTAAGAATAGTCCTTAAGGCAATCAAATATCATGCACCTGGCGCGAACGCACCAAAGCGTGCCTCTCGTTGAGTGACCAATCGCAAATCAACCAATAGCATATCAGACGATTTTATGACATGAGTTACCAGAGGTCTGTGTGGGGCGCAGATCGTGTGCGATTTGGTGGGTGCTAAGTCGCGCTCGACACTCGCATTCAGGCATAATTGGCTACCCAAATGCTAGGGTGTATACTCGCAAACCTCACGTGGTGCCACCTGGGCTTAGAAGTCACGAGTGATCATGGTGGTTGGCACGTAGCCTTTCAGACATTTCCATTTCTGCGTGAAATATGATTGCGCGGTGTCTCCGCCCATTTCATCTCTGAGCTGTCCGTATACTGCGAGCAACCCATGTGAATGAGTCCGAATGAATTGGCCCTTGGGAATAATAACATGAAGTCGCTCACACATACCGTTATCGATGATCGGCTGGCATGGAAGTTGGGTTAGTGACGCCGGAGGGGCGTGAAGAGCGTCCTCACACATGAGTTGTATTGTTGCGAAAAGGACCGAATGTGGTGTTGTTCCAGGAGCGATACACACAAACAGACAGAAGAATTCGGCAACACTCGGGGCTGTTATACTATTCTGCCAGCTCCAAGGAATGATCTCAGTTAGGTGTTATTGCTAAACTGCATTAAATGGCGGCGCACATGATTTGGTTAACTCATAACAATGTAATCATTAGTAGATGGTCAGTTTATCAGCAATACCCGTTTCTGCCTCTTTTCATATGGCAAATTACGCGTTCCAATGATGCACTCGGAAACCCGACGTTGAATCTGCTCCAGATCAGTGACATCGTGCTTCAGTTTTGGTTACCTTGTTCTACATGGTGGTTCCCAGCTTGTAATGCCATTTCTGTTTGCTCAGAACAACCCATCATCCCTTTTCAGTGACGCAGATCAGGTTCAACGATAGAGAACTGTAGGATATGCGTTTCGAACCTATAGGGGTAGAAGCTGTGGTATCGCATGCAGAGTATCTTACACGCGGATAGTCACCTTACCTACAAGAAATGAATCCTTTAGATGCGCAGCTGTCGAACAATGGTGAACGTTTTGAGAAATAAACGTTGTTATCATCAATAAATCGCAGTATGGCACAAAAGTGGAGACTGTTCTCGTAAGCGTAGGTAAGTCTCAGACTGATACGACACAGTACAACAGCGACGTAGCAAAGAAACAAATCCAATCGCGACACGACTGGACTTTATCTTGATGCGATAGTTTGCGTACCTTCGTGACCTATTGAGCTTCGCTCGGTGGCATCTTCTAGGTTCCATCAGGACTGCTCATCCTAAACGTGTCAATGGTTAGGGGTCGGACTAGCTGTCTCACAATCCGTTTCGAAGGTTGGTAGAGGCCCATGGTCCTCCTCTGTTAGAAAAGCCACGGGAGACAACAGGTTTTAGAGTATCTCACAGCTCGATTGGTGTAGAGCACGAGTGACACGCATCGTCTCTGACCGTGGGAGTGCACCACGCGGTGCTTAATGGTTTGCTACCTCCCGCTTCAATCCAGGCAACTCCTGGTGAAATAGGTGTAAAAGCGCCCATTCCCACATGCGGTTGGCTGTGGTCGCACATGAACTGCCCTAGATCCTCAAACGCTGTATCTGACAGGCCTCAAGCAAATCCCAATGAGACACTGTAATCACGCTCTGCAGTTGGACTAGCTCCCCACTACATTGTGGGTCAAGCTGTGGAGCCACTCAAGTGAACCTCCATATACCTGACTGCGTTGTGGGTCAGACTGTTGAGTGAAAGGCTAGGGGTAGGGCACCTCAACCAACAACCCTCTTCCGGAATGGGCAGCCGGAGAGTATAATCTGCCCTCTCGACCCGGTCGCCAACACTTTTTCTCCTCTACTCGTACCACTCTCTTCTCCCCCGTTTATTGCGCAAGGGACTGCCACTGACCTCGTAACTGAAGCTAGCAAACCGAGATTCGCATTCCTCAATGATTCATTTGACGTCCACGCACTTTTTCAGATAGGCCAACAGCAGCACTAACTCTCACTATCCACTCCCTCGGTACTGGTGCGTGCTGTGTCTCTGAAACACATATACAAGATAACCGTGTCATGACGAATCTTTCATTTACTGGTTTCGAATCTGCTGACAAGGATTACACTCTAAGTGCCTCTGGCGATACGAAGTAAATAGCTCAAGGTTATTATGCTGTCCGTACCGTCCAGAGCAAACATGCAGAATGCAATCCATTCGACTGGATGCCAGTGAACAGCCGTATGTGTGCTGTTTAACTTCGAAACTCTAGTGCGGTAAAGAACAACCGTCTGAGAATATCGTACATTTGCAATGCTCCTGTTAATGCCCCCAGTGACTGCAGTTCGGAGGGTATGAAGGACCACTTCCATCGTCAGCAGGAACTACTGAGACTGTGATGGTTGTTGGTTGCATAAATGCTTTAGTGGGTCGTCTTTCGGACTCTGAACAACACCTGTAAGGCTGTTTCAAGGTGCATGCACGTAGAACAGACAGTGGCGATTCATTCTTACAACTATGTGCTGACCTCAATGTGCATATTGGCAGCACTGCTTTCAAGCACTAACGTTCACATCGTGTCACATGTGTCCACCGAACCCCTCGATGACGCAGACCCAAACGACCCAGTTGCTGTAGGCCATACATGACGCACTTCAGTTCAAAACCGTCAGTCAATTTGGAGTATGTGTCTGTATTCGGAGCAGGCTCTAAGTGTCTCCCAGTTCACCTGCCATCGTAGTGACACCTATATATGGGGTACCAAATGACTCCCTAACCCAGACGTAGCTGCGGCACCGTGGCGTGCCGTATACCTCGAGTACGCTTCTGGACGTGTTCCGCCTCGCTCGACAGACAAAGTCAGCAACAAGCGTCTGCCCTGAAGGGAATGTCACGGAATCTTCTATCATTGCAACTAGATGCCCCATTGTCCCGTGTTTGTGTCACTGAATGCCCTAATCTTGCAAAGAAGGCCGTCTGCACTCTAGCCATGGGCCATGCATCACTTCTCTGCGTCATTGGTGCATTTAGATTAGTTAATACAGGCTCCCCCATATATACTGTTCCCAGTATGGTTGATGCTCACAACGTTGGCTTGCCCATACGTCTCCGTTTGAACCCGTCTACATCTTACCCCGTAACTCGTTGCACCTCGGCGGATACTGCAGGTAGGTAATCATACGGTGCAACTTAACATCGTTTAGCTCACTCTACGCATAATGTCAAGAGGAGGCGCACGCGTGCGCCATCCGGCGGAGGTTAGGGCAAGAATATTGAACAGCTATGAAGAAGGCGGTGACTGGAAGCAGTTTGAATCCGTGTTAAATGTCAATCTGAAGACTTTTCGAAGTTGGATTAAAACGTTAGAGTCCAAAACCTGGCGGGGTAGGTAGAAAATCATTGACTGACATTCACGTGGATAATCTGGTGGAATGGGTAGGAGCGGGGACTACCATAAGCTTAGAGTGTCTTCGTTTCCTATTGAAAGCGGAGCTCAATGTAGAGATGAGCGTCAGCACAGTAGCTCGGTGCCTGAAGGGTTACGTCATTACCATGAAAAAGCTACATGCTATACCCGAGCCAGTGAATACATCTGAAAGCAAGAGACGAATGAAGTCTTACGCTTTGCAGCTGATGAAATTGGAAGCTGAAGGGTGGCAAACCGTTTGGATTGATAATAATAATAATAATAATAATAATAATACGTATATTTCTCTTGATGAGAGAAACTGTGTCTATAGCGGCACAGATCAATTTGTACAGAAAAATCCATGCTCTTGCATGGGTGAGATGCATAGATGGAGTATTGGGACATGCGTTTCATGTATTAACATTCTGGCGGTTGGTTGAGGCCAAGGCCTAGTTATGAAAACATGGTGTTTATATGTTTTTGGGACCCTCTTGGAATAGCATATCGAGGGATTTTTCCCATGTGAATATAGAGCTTAGGGTAGTTAGACCAAGGCAATTGGCGGGTCTGCTACTAAATGTTGCCACATTGTCACATGACCTGAGTGTTAATGGCAGTTTATTCCACAGATAGCTGTATCAGACCAGGAAGAAATTAGAGCGGTATATGCAATGTAAAATCTTTGTTGCCAAGCGCTAGAGTTGAACAATGTTGCAAATTGAGTGTAGGCAGGTTGGAATAGGTCTTCTTTTGTAACATGTTGAAAAGCAGCAACACGTGCTTCAATCGTCGAATCTAAAGTGGTTCGAGATGCAGTTCATTGCTACATTCTCGATAACTCATAGCAGTGTTTACCAATCAGATGTTTAGTAAATGACCTCTGCAGGTGCTCTGCAATAATTGTCACTCTTTCTCATATGCTGCGGTATCCGAGGATGGAGCGAGTGAGTAGCTTGAAAAGCCCAACTCTAGCATGAGTTGTGTGTATTTTGTTTGGTATATTGGACATAAACTGTATGGCACGTGCTGCTTGGTATTGGGCCTGTTCGGAGAAATTGAAATTATACGAGTACCTAATTCCAAGATCTTGTGTGGAAAACTGTGTAGGGACGTGTTCATTGTTTAGGATGATAGATCCTTCGGGGATGCAGCAGCCGTAAGACACGATGCTTAATATTTTAGCCGAGAGGTTCATCACCCATGTGCAGCACCAAGACTCTCATCATCATCATCATCATCATCATCATCATCATCATCATCATCATCATCATCATCATCATCATCATCATCATCATCATCATCATCATCATCATCATCATCATCATCATCATCATCATCATCAACGGCAGTACATCAGCCATTTGAACTGATGCTTCGCTGCCATACAACCATGAGGACCTATGAAATAAAGAATAAGAAGAGGGAGAGAAGGGGGACTTACCCGAAAACCTTAATACCCTAAGCAAACATTCAGGGTCAAGGCGCCTACACCTTGTGTAGACAACATTCCGTCACAAACAGCTGGCTATCGTGCAAAGATAAGGCGGCATCGGCGAGACAGCTTCCTTGCGGCTTTCACTGCCACGCGTCATAATCAGCCATTACCTCGCAGATAACTCAGCACCAAACACACTTTAAACAGACAATCCGATTAGGAGACGGCAGCAGACGCGCCACTGGTGTCTACTGCGAGCAATGTCCTGTAAAGTCTCAAGCCAAGCACAAGGTGAGTCACGTGGACTCCAACCCGGAAGGCGAGACGGACCAACGGCACCCAGTTTAGTTGTCAGTGACTTCATTTCCCGCTGCCAAGTCAACTTCTGTCCACCTCGAGCTTTGCGCCATCCTAGGTAAGCGGTGACCAGGCATGCGTAGCACGTGCCCGAGCCAACGCAACTTATTCAGTGCTATCTGTTGTTCTAGGGAGTTAGCATGATTATCACCACCTAGTACTCCCCTACGCACATCATCGTTGCGGACACGCTGGTGCCATCCGACACCAACAATGCTTCGCAAACAACTATGATCAAAGACTTGAAGGCGCCTCAGATCTTCAGACCGAAGGGGCCAAGTTTCACTACCATAGAGCAGAACGGCCCTCACTGTGGCCTTGTATACACGGCCTTTCAGACGGAGGGAAACTCCCTTCTGTCGCCAAAGATGACGCAGGTTCAAGAACGCAGCTCTGGCCTTTGAAATGCGTGAGCTAACGTCAGTTTCTATGCGCCCATCATTGCTGATGCAGCTGCCAAGATAAGTAAATTGATCAACCACCTCGAGTTCCTCGTTAGCAAGCGTCAAGGGGTTATCAAGTGGCTGGTGGTCCTGCAGCAATACTTTGCACTTTGAAGGTGCGAAATGCATACAAAATAATGGAACCACTCTGGATAGGCTATTCAGGGTTGACTGTGCCGCCTCAACATTGTCGAAAAGCAAGACGATATCGTCCGCATCAGCTAGATCAACTAACCTTTCACCAGGCAGCACTTCAACACCTACATCATGAGATTCCGCAAGGGAACACTTCATGATAGAATCCACGACGAAATTGAACAAAAATGGGGAAATCGGACAACCCTGCCGAACGCCACTTGTAGTCGAAATGCTATCCGATAGGGCACCATAGGCTCTGACGCGGCCTGTAGTGTTCGAGTATAGAGCACGAAGGATGTTCACATATTTCGCAAGTATTTCGAACAGAATCGATCGATCGACTGCATCGAACGCACTCTTGAAATCGAGGAACACAGCTATTGTCAGTCTGCGGTATGCGTGGCGCTGCTCTAACACCTGCCGCAAAGTAAATATATGGTCTACACAGCCACGTCCTGGGCGCAAACCAGCCTGCTCTTCCTTAATCCGAGATTCCCGTTCTGCAGTGAGGCGACGAACGATAATCGAGGCCAGTAATTTTGTCACAACTGGCGTTATGCTAGTACCCCTGTGGTTCGCACAGTCTGTGCGATTGCCCTTCTTGTATATTGCCACTATAATCGATTCGCTCCAATTAGCTGGCACACTCTTCGTTCCAGATACGTTCGAATAGGGAGGTCAGTGCCCTGCAGAGGACCTCACCTCCATCCTTAAATAGGGCAGGTGGGAGGGAATCCGGGCCAGCGGCACGAAAACCATCAAGGGCTGTGATCGCGTTTCGGACCTCGGCCTCCGACGGAGGCTCTAAACTAACCGTCCATGGCACGTGCTGCATCACCTGAGTAGGAAGAGGTCCGGGAGCAGGGGGCCAGCTGAACTGATCTTGAAAGTGTTCAGCCCAACGAGAAATACAGCGTTCCTTATTGTGTATAAGCGCACCCGCGCTGTCTCTGATTGTGTCACTGACGCCTGGTATTTCGGGACCAGTGGTGCGGATTAGCTGAAAGAGCTCGCGGTAATTGCCTACTGCTCCTGCCTCCTCCATTTCTTGAGCCCGACTGGTCCACCAGGCTTCCTTTTCAGCACCTAGGCTCCGCTTTAGTTCACGCCTAATAGCCCGTCTGGTCACATTGTGTTCAGAGCCACCTGGGAGGTGTCTTCTAGATTCCAACAGGTTCACCGCCCTCTCGGAAATCCAGTGACTGGTGCGGTGAGGACTGATAGTGCCACAAACAGATGCTCCTGCGTCGTGCATAGTGGCCGAGATCCTATTCCACTGAAGTTCAGTGTCATTGGGACAAAACAGCGAGAGTTCGCTATGCAGTGCTTCTTGATAGGCTTGCCTGACAGAGGGCTGGGACAATTTCTCCGTTGCCAATCGGGGGAGACGCTTTGTGCGCCTTCCGGCAAAGTTCATGGAGAAACGACAGCGTACCAAGGCATGATCAGAGTCGACACAGGTACTCCAGTACGAGCGGCAATCCAGAATGGAACCGCGCCACCTGTAACTTGTGGCTATGTGGTCAATTTGGGTCCATCGCTGGCCAGCTACAGGTGGATGCCAAGTGGCACTTCGGCGCCCACTGTGTTTAAAAGCAGTGCTAATAAGAAACAACTGGTGCTCCGCACACAGTTGCAGCAGACGCTCACCGTTGTCAGTCCGTTCGGAGTTAAGCCCACAATTACCACCCAGCTGAGCTTCTGAAGAGCTCAGACGCCCTACTTGTGCGTTCATATCCCCTGCAAGTACTGTAATATCTGAACTAGTAGTACTGCGTAGCAGCGTGTTCAGTTGGTGATAGAAAGTGTCCTTGACTGCATTAGAACTGCAGTCGCTGGAAGCATAAGCAGAAATCACAAACAAACAGCGTTTTGTTTTACTTCGCGAATTCACCTTAGCTGATGTCGTCAAACGGGCTGCACATAAACGGCTGTTCACCGGAATCCAATCAACCAACGATGGCTCAGCCTTGGAGCTTAGAATAATACCTATACCAGCTTGACCCGTGAGTGCTGCATCGGCGTCTCCGGATGCGTGCAACCAATAACGAGAGCATAAGCCGGGTGCAGTCAATTCAGTAACCCCGTTAGGGTCATTAATCCTAGTTTCGGACACACAACACACATCAACACCCAGTGTGTCCAAGGTGCGTGCGAGTGCAGCCTGCTGACCTGTTTGTCTTAGAGTGCGGACGTTGAATGTCGTCATGGAAACGGGATAGCGTGGCGTTATAAGGGACTTTTGCCGATAGGCGTCTGATAGTTGCGGTGGGATGGTGGCTGCAGATGGTTCTACTCCAGTGGCACTTCGGTTGCTGTCAATTAAGCTGGGAATTATAGAAGGAAGGTTAGTAATAGGGGCCGGGATGGGAGTAAGAGAAAAAGGTGGAAAAGAAAGAAGGGAGGCGCCAGCAGTAACATGTTTTCGCTTATCCGCCCTGCTGTATGCAGCAGATAAGGCGACCCTTGATAATCTGCGCGACGGCCGATGCAGGATGAATTTTATGTTTGAAGAAAATATCATGGTTGTATGTGAGCTGGGATACTGCCAGGGCGCCAAGACCTAGACAGGAGAACGATTAGGGTCCTCATCCAAAGCCTTTGGCTCAAAAGCCTGTCCGCAAGGCAGCGGTGGCAGTGATTTAGTTTTACAGAAATGGACGCTATCCCATTTCAAATCCCCAACCTGGAGGACCAGGAGACTGAGTTTGTCTGACCTCTCACCATTGACCAACCTGGTAGGAGCAGCTCTCAAGATGCTCGGAGGCATCACCCAGTATAGCTCAATGGGTCATTGAGGTACGCAAACCGTCGCACCACGTTAAGGTCCAGTCCCGTTGCGACGGAGCCAGGTAAATATACCTCACCGTCCGTGATATCCGGAGACAACCACGTTTCAGTGAAAGCAAGTATGTCGGGACGAGATTTGTCTACAAGTAGACGCAACTCGTACACCTTGTTCCTTAGGCTACGCACGTTGCTAAGTACTACCTCAAGGAAGTCGGCACGACCATCCCTGGGTCGTGCGCCATCAGGATGGGTTCTGAGATGGCGGAAAGTAACTTCCGGCTGACCACCTGGAAACCCACCAGACGGAGGCCTTGCTCACCAGTCGCCCGTCTAGTTTTGAGGTCTTTGATAGCCTTCTTTAACTTTAGTCTATCTGCCAGTGGTAGGTCCGGCTGAACGCTGACACCACTACCCTTAAGTTTCAACGCAAACCGCAGTAATGATTTGCGTTCCTCCGGGGTAGAAAGGACTACGCAAAGTAGTCCGGGTCGTGGATTTGGCGTAGAGATAGGGACGTTCCCCAATCTGGTCAGCTTTCTGACAGTGACACCAGGGAAGCCAGCTGGAAGCAGCTTGCTGACACAGTTTTAGCCACTTGATGTCATCCAAGATGCATTACCTTGGGAGAGCGGCCGTAGATTCAGTAACGTTACGGAATATAACGCTACTATCCGTGAAAGAGTCGGCACGACGGGGAGTGTTTACCCCACGTGCCTTGGAGTCGACACTTATACCAGCTGTTTTCTCCACTGGCGGTGGGACTGTCCCTGTCTTCCCAAACGACGCCGAAGCAACGGTAGCGTAGGTTTTCCGCTCTATTGCCGGTGTCTTACTAGCTCCTGGGTCTTCAAGCCCCTTCAAAGTTTTACGAGCAGATCCAGTCCGCTTCTTCTTCTGGTTCACTGGAGCAGGGGTCGTTGACCAAGACTCAAGGGAATATAGACCATCTTGAATGAACACTAATGTCCCGTGAACCTCGTCACGCCGAAGCTTATAGACGATTTCGATATCGACAGCAGATAAAAAGCATGTACCATGTTTTACAGATGTGGTGATGTCATTGATGTAGAGCAAAATGAGTAAGGGGTCAAGCACGCTCCCTTGAATGACTCCACTGGTGAGCGATAATCACCTAAAGTGACCACCTGATGACGATCACACAGGTTTGACGATAGTCAACCTAGTAATGAGTCCCGGATCCAAAAATTCTCCAACTTCTGTAACAGTCGCTTGTGCGGTACTCAGTCGAACGCTTGGTGTATGTCAAGAAACAAGAGTACTGCTGCATAGCCGGAATCGATTGATTATGAAAGGTGATTAAGGTAATGTAGTTGACAGGTGGTGCACGATCGATTATTGTGAAAACCA
Organism: Dicrocoelium dendriticum; assembly: GCA_944474145.2. Taxonomy (NCBI): domain Eukaryota; kingdom Metazoa; phylum Platyhelminthes; class Trematoda; order Plagiorchiida; family Dicrocoeliidae; genus Dicrocoelium; species Dicrocoelium dendriticum. Next base: position 55,677,944 of record OX104063.1, read on the forward strand.
TGCTGCGAATTATTGATCGGGCCAATAGAATCAACAAAGTTCATCATCTCCATTCAGACCAGCTTTTCAAATAGCCGAGTGATTATCATCATCATCATCATTATACATGTCAGCTAGAGATGGTAAAACACCTCCGCCATTGTACCGCAATACATAAAAGAAATACATACATACATACAATACATAAAGGAAAAATAAATACGACAGTTGAATGCCAGCTGAGCTACCAGCAACGGATACGCATCGTTCCGGTAAGCTACTAGCCGGCTACTAGGCAAAAACAAAAATTTAATTACGTTTTACCCTACGAAATAAGATCGTAGATGGAGGGGGAGGCTAAAGAGATGGGGACGGACAAAGAAACTCACAGCAGGAACGCCACTGAGGTCGGCTCCTTGCCATATCAGCAAGTGTATCCAGCCAAACGTGTTCACCGTCTTTTGGACCCCAACCAGGGAACCGTGAAGCACCAACTGAGGCCAGCTCAGAAGTGAGGGCCTTCATTCCTCTTGACCAAGTCATCGCTTGGCCACCTCTCCTCTTCTTCCACCCACATCCCCGGTGAGCAAACAACGCACGTCGAGGGAGTCGGTGGGCTGGCATGCGCAACACGTGGCCCAGCCATCGGAGCCTGGTGAGTGAAATGACGGTGCTGAGCGGTTCATTCCCTTTTCCTAGGCCGTAAACAAGGCGTCGAACACGCTCGTTACTCATGCGGTGTTCCCACCAGATGTGAGCCAAACTGCGAAGGCACCGATGGTCGAACGTAAGTAGCCTCTTCATGTCCGCCGATCTTAGGGGCCAGGTTTCGCAACCGTACAGTAAGGTCGAACGTACCGCTGCATTGTACACTCTACCCTTCAGGGCGAGAGTAATGTCGCGCCGTCGCCATAGGTGGCGAAGGTTAGCAAAAGCACTTCGAGCTTTCGCTATGCGCTTCGTGATCTCGTCTTCGATCCCAAGGGCGCTGATACAACTTCCCAGGTAATTGAATTTCTGAACGACTTCTAGCTGATTCCCACCAAGGGTCAGCACAGGGGGCGAACCCTGCCAATCTTGGAGGAACGCTTTGCACTTCGGTGGTGCAAAGCAATGCCCGAAGCGACTGACAACCAGTGCTAATCTGTCCAGCGCGGCTTGACACGTCTGGGAGCTGTCACAGATGAGGGCAATGTCGTCTGCATACTCTAAGTCAAGAAGTCGTTCTCCTGGGAGTAGCTCCACACCTTCCAAGTCATGTCCTGTAAATGCAATCTCCATGACTTCGTCAATAGCGAAGTTGAATAGGAAAGGTGACAGCGGGCATCCTTGTCTCACACCGCTGGAGATATTGAAGGGTGGCGACAGCCTGCTGTAAGCCCTTACTCTGCCCGTGCTACGCGCATATAATGCTTGGATAATATGTACATATTTCTCGGGCACACCTTTCCTGAGTAGACAATTCCAAAGGGCACATCGATCAACCGAATCGAAGGCACCTTTGATGTCGAGGAACACGACTACGGTGGGCCGCCAATATGTGTGACGGTGCTCCAACAACTGACACAAGGTGAAGATGTGGTCGATGCAGCCACGACCCCGACGAAACCCGGCTTGCTCCTCACGAATCTGGCTTTCACGAGCGCCAGTCAGTCTGTGGAGAATTATGGACGCGAGTAATTTGGAGGCGATGGAGATCAGACTGATTCCTCTATGGTTGCCGCATTCCGAGCACGAGCCACCTTTGAAGATGGGAACAATAACGGAGCGACTCCAGTCGGTTGGGACAGTTTCCTGCTCCCACAGTTTCACTAGTAATTCATGCATAGCATCAACAAGAGCAGAGCCTCCAAATTTGAAGAGGGCTGGAGGAAGATCATCTCGTCCCGCGGCTTTGTTCAACTTCAACAGTCCGATCTCATGTTCGACTTCTGAGCGACAGGGTGGATCCAAAGGGACAGCCCACTGAGCGGGGCGATCAGTGACCGGCGAATCGAACAATTCTTGCCGATTAAATTGCTTTTCAAAATGCTCAGCCCAACGCTCCAGACGTTTTGACAAATTGTGGATAGGCTGTCCACTCTCGTCACGTATAGTTTCACTAACACCAGGTCTCCTGCCGCCCGTTTCCCGTATCAGACGGAATAACTTAAGATGGTTACCAATGGCAGCGGCCATTTCCATCTCTGCTGCACGATTAGACCACCAGGATTCACGGTCTCTCTTCGGGCTAGCACGGAATTTTGCCCAGAGCTCTTTGCGAGTTTCATTGTGCTCGCTTCCAGCCGGGATTTGCCGGCGAGCATCTATAAGTTCCAAAGACTGCGAAGAGACCCAATGTCCAAGTTGTCCATTAGACATACCACATGAGGATTTGCCTGCTGCTAGTAAGGTCTGGCGAACATGTGACCAGTGACCATCAATTGTCTCCTGTGAGCGCTTACTCAACTCGCATGTTAGCGTACTTCGATACGCATTCAGAACAGCTGGTTTTGTCAGTTGGCTGGTGTCACAGCGTCGTCGTGGGCATCCGCCAAAACGCATCCGCATGTCAGCACATACAAGTGCATGATCGGTATCCACACATGTGCTCCAAATCGAGCGACAATTCTGGATGCAGCCTCTCCAGCGGTAACTTATCGCAATGTGATCGATCTGCGTGCAAGGCTGGTTCGAGGTTGGCGGGCGCCAAGTCACCCTTCGGCGGGTGCTGTGTCGGAAATTAGTGCTCGCAAGAAATAAGCGAGCATCTTCACACAAATGAAGTAACCGCTCACCGTTATCATTACGGGAGCCTACACCGTGTTGACCGCCCAGATGCAGTTCATCAGTGGACAACTTTCCAACTTGTGCGTTCATATCCCCCGCCAGCACAACAGTGTCCGTGCTTCTTCTGTGGCGAAGGAGCTGGGTCAGTTGGCGGTAGAAGTCGTTCTTTACCGTATCATCGCTACAGTTTGTGGGCGCATAGGCAGCGATGATGAATAGACATCTATTAGTCCCGCGCGACTTCGAAGCTTTAAACGAGCCAGCCAATCGGACCGCACACATCCGGCTACTGATTGGAATCCAATCAACCAGAGCAGCTTCAGCCCGGGGACTCAGGGCAATACCAACACCGGCTTGGCCGGTGCTCGAAGCTGCATCGTCACCGGATAGGCGCAGGAGAAAATACTGCTTGCGTCCCCTGAAGGGGATCGCAGAGTGAGCACAGTGCTCGAGTCTTGCAGGCGAGTCTCTGATAAGCAGCAGATATCGATCGAGAGAGTCTCCAATGTTCGGGCAAGTGCTGCCTGTTGACCGATTTGTAGAAGTGTGCGTACATTGAGGCATGCCAATCTGAAGGAGGATCGAAGGCTCCAAATGGAAGCCGATGAACTGGATTGGACCGCTTGGTTGGACATGGGCTTGTCGACAGGAGAGGAGTGACGCTCCGCGTTCACGTGTGAGTTGAAATTAGAAGGTAAATGCCTAGCAAAGCATGTTGGGGGAGGGCCAAGAATCGGGGGGTTGAAAACTGGGGGGATATAAGTGAAGTTGGAATGGGACGGTAAGAGTGAAAAAGCGTAAGAGGGGGAATAAGAAGACGGGAAGGCTTGAGCAGTAGCATCAAAACCCCTATCCACCCTGCTCGATGCAGCAGATAGGGCACCGTTTATTATCCTCTGCGGTGGCTAGAGCATCAAGAAATTGTTTGAAGGAAAATTCATAGTATTGCGTGGGCAGGATACTGTCAGGTTGCCCAGGCCTAGACAGGAGAACGATTAGGGTTCTCAGCCAAAGCCTTTGGTTCAAAAACCTGACCGCAAGGCAGCGGGTTTAGCGTTGGGCTACAAGGAGTCCGTTTTAAGGAATAAGGTGCCACTCTCATTCCAACCCCAACCTGGAGGACCAGGAGGCTGAGTTTGTCTGGCCTCTAACCATTGACCAATCTGGTATGAGTGACTCTGAAGGTGCAAAAGCACCACCCAGCGTAGCTCAATGGATCGCTGAGGCACACAAACCATCGCACCACGGTAAGGTCCAGCCTCATTGCGATGGCGAGTGATTATCGGAGCGTGATGGATTGGTCGGTAATTGTCAATCGTTTGTTTGGGACCTCCATTATGGCCAGGCATAATAAATGAGGTTTTCCATTGGTCTGGAAAGTGGCCAGATTCCAGCGATAGAGTGAACATGCTCATCAGTAGCAATGGTATATCAAGCCCTCCTAGTTTAATGGTGGTTGGTGAAATACCATCAGACCTCAGCTTGGAAGATGGCCTGATTGATTTGATAACTTGATGAATAGCGTTGGGCAAGATATCGACTCTGCTTAAGAGGTTTGTTACTGTAAACTCTGTGCACACAAGGGGGCGTTCAGCACATGGCACACGTGCGCAGTGCACTGTGGCGAGCACTGGTGGACAGTCTACATCTTATCGACGCAATGACTGTAGATGAACTTTTCGAATATACCGTTTTAAGGAGAAGTTACAACAGGGAACGATGTGCGCGGTGGTTGCGGTAAATGCTTGATGCCAACGGCACTGATGTTACTGACAGGTGTCTGCTGATATGTGACAACGCACCATGCCACACGGATCTGGAACGTGTGTTCCAAGAGGATCGTTACCAATCAGGGCTATTGCGACTCGCGCCATATTCCCCTTAACTGAACCCCATAAAAGGCATTTGGAGAATCATCAAAGAGAACGTCAAACAAACCATGCGGTGCGGATATTCCGAGATGCTACGAGGAGATCCAGCTGGTGCGCTTAGTAAAAGAGAATGGAGGATTCAGTTTCTTGAGACTGTATCGGAAGCAAGAGCCAGCGTTACGCAGTACCATTGAAAACAAATGGTGGAACATGTCAGTGCGAAGTACGTGCGTGCAATACATTTAATGGATCTGTAAATTATCGTGTCACAGATATATTATTTTTATCTCACACCGATATTTTTGCTTAAAAGTCACGTAAGGGGTTGCCTTGTGCAATACAGCTCTCCAATTTGGGCAACATTAGGGCGTACTATCGGCAACCGTGATCATGGTAGTTATATTACTGTGTTTGTAATTCGCCGACGCGACTGTCGTATTTCGACTGCTAATAAATCATAGCAAGTACCATGGCAGCAGCAGAGTTCGCAACGTTAGTGGACCACGCGTTAACGGTTGGTTAAGTGGGGAACAGAGTGTCTTCAATGTCGCGGAAACATTCAGCAGGTAGGCGCAGCTACTGTGGGCAGGATCTGGGAGGTTGTTTCCCTGAAATGTGCTGAGAAATGCAGACAACAACGTAGAAGTCATCCGATGAGCTAATCAGAAAACGAGCAGTGGATAGTTAATACCCAGGGTCAAACACAACCCAAGCAAAGTACCTTTACCAAGCACGGGGCGGTTGTGTAATTGTGGCGTACGGACTCACATTTCTACCAACCCCGCACAGGCGCTGCGCCAGTCCGCGGTGTGCAAACTCCAGCGACATGATATAACTGCATACAGAGTAGAACATGTAGTGTCACTAACTCGTTACCCGATTCACAGTTGCAGCAGTGCTTTTCAGCAAATGTCATGGTCGCACACAGCGCATTGCAGTTTATTTGCCAATGCTGTCTTCCTCCGTCAAACCGATGAGTCGTTACACTCAGCAGCTTTGGACAAGTAACTCGGTAGCACCCAATCTCATGTCACATCTCCTGTGCTTCTCGCACTGTGCAGTGATTAGGTGCAAAGAAAAACCACGTACATGGATGGGTAAATTTCTGCAAGTGCGCTCAAGTAGCAAACGCACTGGAAACCATGAGGCAACGCTTTGAGATATTCCTCAGGAGCAATTAAATCGAACAACAGTGCAATAAAGACAACAGGCGAGTGAGATCTCGAATGCCCTATTAAGCATATCACCAAACCACAGTGAGCTGTCAATGTGCAGCACGCGCGCACTCACTGATTCGAATCGCCACATCCGTCAAGCGCTGAACCTTCAGTGGGCATGCCGGACTCAGAAACGAGCCGCGGTCCACACCTCACTGCCCCTCCGGCGCCACTAGCCCAAATTCAATAGTTAAATAGGTGGGTGCCCTAGTAGCGCAACGGCGCCCATTGGTGAGTGGTGGATAATGCGCAATCGAAAGCAGAGTGGTTTGTTTGTGTGCGTGGGACACTCGACGAATCGTCTTTAGCAACAAAGCCTCACTGATGGCAAGCAGTTTTCGACTCCGGTTACGTAATAACAACTGGGACGAATTCACCGGGGCTTCATTTGAGGCTTGGGGATGGACGAGACGCGGGCCCCGTTCATCATTTGATCTACAGGGATGGCATAAACCACATTGGGAAATATCCAACCATCCTGTGAGTCGGTTGAACTGATGAACTGGGCGATACCACGGAGGCTGAACTGTCTGGTAATGTATTCTGGCGCTTATGGATGACATTGTTTTCAGGGTTGTACACAAGTGGTGCTCAAGCAGTGGTGTGTTTGCGGTAAGGCAGACCCGGTTTAGTATCAAGCGCTATTCACAAATGCTTGATGCCAACAGCATCGATGTTATTGTGAGGTATCTGCTTATATGCGACCGCGCACCATTACACACGGATCTGGAACGTGCGTTCCAAGAGGAGCTTTAACAATCATGGAGACTTGCAACTCGCACCATATTCGTCTTCACTGAATTCAATAGATTTGCGCAGCTTGTGTGCATCCCTCATTTTGTGCACGCAAACTGTGCAAAGCTGACGTACTTATAAGAAACCGTGATGGCTAAACCTTTCCGCGCACTACGAAGCAACCTATGGGGGACCACACATTAATCAGACCACCTGGTTGTCGTGTACCAAGCATGTCTGAGAATATACCGTTTGTTCGTTTCCGTTTTGCAATATATTTATTTTGCCTACTTCGTCTAAGTTGCGTGCTAACTCCGCCCCGTAAAAACGTTGTTGCACAGGGCCAGGAGAATTTGCAGCCCGTACTCACTAAATACTGAAGCAAAGGGTTTATACAACCAAATACATTGCAATGGATATCCAGAGAAAATCATCCAAGTTCACGGCAAATCCTGAAAAAGAGAAGCTGTCAATTCTTACAGTCACGAGAATGATTGTTTTCCTGTTTCTACCGTTCAAAGAGTATCCTTTGTGAGCGGTGCTCGACAGTTAATCAGGTCTACCGTATCGCGGAGATACTTGACTACTTGACCACAACACATCTACACCTCCCAAAAATTATTGTCATCCAAAGCTGCCAGAGTACATTGCCAGACAGTTCAGCCTCCGTGGTATCGCCATCGATTCAAATGATTCAAGGGACGACTGACCAGTTCGTAATGTAATTAAAGCTATCCCTGTGGAAACAACATTAAGTGGACCAAGTGATGAACAGGACCTGCGCCTCGTCCATCCCCAAGCCTCAAATGAACCCCGGTGAATTGGTCAAGTTGTTAGTACGTAACCGGAGTAACCGGTATTGTGCGCACACAAACAACAGATGCAACTGGCAAGACTGCTCTGTTCCTAATTGCGCAATATCCACAACGCACTAGTGGGATTACTTGCGCCACTGGGGCATCTACCTATGAAACTGCTTAGTGGAAAAACAAGCATATCGCTACGGTAGTCATCTCCTTGGTTTGATGAAGTGGTTTTAAGGGATTCAATGTTTTGCATGATGGGTTTCGCCCATACACCGTTTCGGAGGACCGACTGGCATGTAATTTCGGCTAGTGGCACCTGAAAAGCGGTGACAGGTGTGGACCGGTGCGTTTCGGGGTGCGGCATTGTAGCGCGTCGGAGTGTCACTATAGCAAGTCAACAAATAAGTTGTCATCGAGCGTAGCCTAGATTGTGAGCGTCGTTTTCTCTTCTATTTGCTTTCCCATTTCGTCTTCGGTGTTGTATTAGCCCATCGTCATACTCTTTCACGATATCCATCTAGTCGCCTCGTGCTCGGTCCTCTATCGGCAGCTGTGACAGTACCGCCCAGCTAGCCACGAGATGTGACACAAGCACACCGTTCATCCAGCTCTGACACTTACTAGGTGGTTCTCCAGCCGCCTACGAGGTAGCTTCTTTGCCTTTCGGCCGCCCTCGGTCTAATACGACACTGAAGCCCTTGGAACCCTCGACCGGACGCATATTACAGTCATGCTCACTGAGCACAATGTTGACAGGTCCGCGCTTGGTGGATGTAGCCATTCGCAGTGCACAACACCTGACGAATCGTCCCTATTACCAAAACCTCACTGATGGCAAACAGTTTCCGACTCCGGTTACGTAATAACAACTTGAACGAATTCACCGGGGCTTCATTTGAGGCTTGGGGATGGACGACGCGCAGGTCCTGTTCATCACTTGGTCCACTCAATCATGTTGCCACAGGGATGGCATAAACCACATAGGGAAATGTCTAACTATCCCGTGAGTCGGTTGAACTGATGAACTGGGCGATACCACGGAGGCTGAACTGTCTGGCAATCTACTCTGGCGCTTCTGGATGACATTGCTTTTGGGGTTGGACACAAGTGGTGGTGTAATTCACAGAGCAAAAACCTATAATGAAAAACTGTCCTGTCCAGTTAGGTTTGTGGTACACAGATTGGATTAGTGTGCAATTTGTGTAGTTTTTAAACTAACAACCAAAAAATAAAGGGTTCCAGAAGTTGCGTTTTCAACTGTGAATCTCATCGCAGGGGTGTTTAGAACACAGGGTAGGTTCTCTGTTTGTTCGGAAGTGTCTACAGCGACATAAAATGCCATTTATGTAGTGACTAGAGGAATGCACGTTTCGTATGTGAGAACGTGGCGCAGTAATTCCCAGGTGGCGCACAAAAAATATCAGTCAAAAAGGATCCAAATGGACGGCCCATGGCTGCACCATGTTGATAGAAGGTGCAGCTGAACCTAAACTGGACATTCGTAGTAATGACTACAAATAGTGAGCTGGAAAGCCAAATTTGCTGGAACGTATGCCTATTACGTCCAGAAGTTTTACTAAGGGAACAATGGTGCATAATGTACATACATGAAACGAAACCACGTGTTTCTTTACTACGTGCAAATGCAGTATTTTGCCGACAAATTCGAACGTATCTCTGGGACTACATACAGTTAGTTCATGCCGAAGAGAGTAAGTTCGGCTAACCATCGTACCAACATTTGAAACAATACGCAGGCCAATAAAACCAGTGGAGGGAGGGGCACGCCTTATTTATGGACCCACGGTAGGCCGTACATATGGGGAAGGTGAGACTCACGAGGGCGAAGCTGTACCATAGTTTTCAAGTCAATCAATCCAATCTACATTAGCTTTTTAGTTCACGAACTAGCATTCCCTCGACTTGTTTAGTTCTAGCACGACCCATCACATCGCGAACGAAGTGGTCGGCAAATAGCCTAAAGGTAACGAACTTGTCTTGTAATGTGGCGGAGCGAGTTCTAGCTTACGTAGAAGTAGGGCGATCCTCGCAGTATCCTTAACCCACGTACAACCGTTAGTAGTTGCGCGGCAGCGAAGCAGTGGTACTGCATACCGGCGTACTGCTGACGACTTTTCTTTTGTACGAAGCGGCTCGTGTCAGTAAGAACTGTATTTTTCGAACATTACCATCTTTTTGTAGTAAAAGTACTCCTATCCACTTATCAAGCCTCATCGTTACCACATTCTCATTTCGCTGTAAATCGTATGAGGCCTCCAGTGGTTTTTGGTTAAAACTGCACTTTTACGTTTCGGTAAGACAAAATTAGTTGGTTAGACAAACCGTGTTAGACTCGAAGCAACCACTTGCTTCACCAGTGGCTAGTGTCAAACAGGACAATTGCTCGTATAGGTGTTGAAACTAGGCTTCGATCCCTATATCGTCACATTTATTCGACAGTACTGAAAAGTAACCCTAGTGATTGCGCCATAAAGCAGGAACGAATTGGCGAGACAAACGACAAAGGTAGCACATTTTTAAGGTCCAATTGGAAGCTGATCCTTGGAGCGCCCCCCTGACATAGAGTTCAGTTGCAGCTTGGTTGTCAGTTGTTTTCTTAAGCAAATCACGGAAAAAGTTGAAGGACTTCACGCAGCACACAAGAGCTTAGTCAGCACATGCTATCCTGGCGTTTAATTGGGCAATGCGTTGAACAAAGGCCTCAAGGTGGGATTTGGTAAAACTTCACAAGTTTCAGGGGGTTCATCGGCAATTTGTCTTTTCGCAGAGATTATAAGAAGGAAACGCACTCAGCCCAATAAATGTCCCTTTGTAGTTTGATCGAACCATGAGCAAGGAAACTCAGTGACTAGATACCCAGATGTGGATTCAATCAATGGAAAGAACTAACCAGTGTCAGTAGTTAAAACGTGAAAAGTAACGGCCATGGTGCGAGAGCTGTGTTCCTCTCTGTTCCCATGCATGATGAGTGATGGCAATCACGAGCAATCGCAAGTTAAGGGCTGTGTGAGAGAAGAGGGTACTGTCGCCATTTCCACTGAGTAGGATAGACGCATGAACATCATAAGACAAAAACCAAATAAAAGATGACACCGAGACTGATCGAAAATATTGCTGCCGCAATATTGATGACATTGCTAACTGAGACGCAATGAAAGGTCGAAAGCCAAATAGACGACCTCAAAGACAAGGAAAATAATCATTTTCATGGAAAGGAAGCTTAAAGGGCAGAGATGAGTCAAATGAGTGATGGGTTAAAGCAGAACGTCGGGTCATAATTATCATCATCACCTTTTCACACGGGGCAGCCATACACAATAGACGTCAGATGAACACCGAACTTACTCCGCAAGCTGGGTAGCAGGGGGAAATTCTTTTGTTGGGTGGAGCGAAGTGTGCAGGGAGGCCATTTCCTCCGGAGGCGCTGAGCGTCGCCTGGGAACAAGCAAGGCATTTGTAAATTGGTAACATTCACTGCCTTCCGATGTAGTATGCGCCTGCGGACAAGATATACGCGAAATCGGAGATACTTCCGATAAGCGATTTAAACCGTGATCTGAAAATGAAGGATTATAAGATTTGAATTACGTAGAGTTGAACGAGGTGCATATTCCGTCGGTCCAGGAGGTGCTGGGCTGAAAGTGGGAAAGTGAACTTCGATCTAAAATGAGCAGAACCACCTACACCTTAAAACCTGCTTCAGAAACACCCAAATTTGAATACTCCAAGTTCCCAGGCGACACTGATTTATCAGGAAATGGTGGTTCATAATAAAACTTCCCAAGTAAATGTCTCACATCACCGCCGGAGCACAACACGTGTTCTGCCTTGCATAGGAATACGGAGTTGACATCAGAAGCATTTTTCTTCGCCAAACGCAGTAAACCTTGCGCGCGAGCGTTGTGTCCTATGTGTGTAAAGAGAATGATAGGTTTTAATATGCGCACATACCGACAGTTGTATAGTAATAGGCCACAGCAACTACAAGGAGTGTGTTCTGCCTGGCGCAACTGGCGCAAATTGATAACAGGTTCAGGCCTGTATCAACATCGCTGGAGAACAAAAGTATATCGTTTTGTTGAAAAGGACAGGATGGAGGCTCACTTATGAAGAGCCAAAACAGCTCTACGAAGGAAAATGATGAGGTGAGCATCTACATCCCAATCTTCAGATAGCCACTAAGATTGGTGAGAACCACGTGGGCATGTTACTTGACAGGCACCTTCATACAATCTCAGCAGCGTTTGGTGGGCTGATCGCAAAAACTCTACGCTCCGGAGCTTCGATTCCATTTTGTCCAAATAAGTCAGCCAAGCATCATGAGAACGTGACCAGTAAGGACCTTGGAATGAGTACACTGGAACAGGAAGCTTACATTCCTTGATTATCATTTGTTGGAGATCACAAGAGAGAAACATATCAAGTATGGGCGAAGCAGAGATCTAAAAGCAAAATAGTATAATGACATGAGCGTTAGAAAAAAATAATAGAAAAGTCAACAGAATAGAGTAGTGTTACGTTGCGACGGAACTGGACCTTTTCCTGAACGGACAGCTTGTGGACTTCACTGATCAACTGGGCTATAATGGGTGGTGCAAGTTAGATACTTTGAGGGAAACTACTAAAAGAGGAACTCCCTCCCTTGGTTAACGAGGATGTGAGTTGGAACTGAGTTGCACGTATTCCTGTGGAAATAGCCCATCATGTTGACTAAGACAAACCTTTGACTACCATGCGGTTTGTCAATGGTCTTTAGTCGGGGATCCTAAAGATACTTTAATGCTAACTTCAGCTCCGTAGCAGTATCCTGTCTAGTAAGTAACAGTAATCATAACGATGGAAATCAGTCATCTTCTGCATCTGTTGTAGCGCAGATAGAAAGTGACTCCTATCTACTGCATACAACAGGCAGTGAAAGTGAAAACAAACCGCCTTGTCCCTTTTTAGTGTATCGGTCAATAGTATTCACCCAGTCTAGTAGTGCTCAGCATGACTGAGGGTAGCAGCAGTGATACCGAACCAGTGTCACCACAAGAAAAGAAAATATATCAGCAGCAGGCCGGAACGCAGTACCGACGATTCGCTGCCGCGCAACCGCCAACAGTGGCACGTGGGCTAAGCATACTGCGAGGTTGCCCGGTTCTTACAGAGGCTCAAACCTGCGCTGCAAGATTACAAGTCAAGCTCGTTACCTCTAGGCTACGGGCTGACTGTCACCATAACACCCAATAAGCTTTTAAGATCACTGGGATAATAAATAGAATGAAACGAAGAGATTATAATGAAAATGGAATAAGAAGACAGTAAGGCTTGAGAAGCAGCATTAGCGTCCATATCGATTCAGCTCGATACAGCAGATAGGGTGCCGTCGCTTATCCTATGCGACACCAGATCATGGAGAAATTGGTTGAAGAGAAGTTCATCGTATTACGCGGGCAGGATACTGTTAGGATGCTCAGATCTAGACAGGAGAACAAGCAAAGTTCTCGGCAAACCTATAGTTCGAAAAGCTGGTAACAGAGAAGCAAGCCGTCGACTGGTAGTGAAGCCAAAAATAATGAGACCAACGTTATGAATGAATGCTCGTTGAGAATAGAATTTAGTTTGCGGGGAGAGGAATAGCCGAAAACGACTTGTGACCTGTTAAAAGCTCTCATCATCATCAATACACGTTACCTGAGGGTGAGAAACACGTCTCCACTAATGTACCGCAATTAGAAGCTCTCAATAGTGTTCATTTAATATCACGTGGAATTTCTCCTCTGGAACATAATTGCCAATGCCTCCTGTTCTATCTAGATACCAATACGCGCCAGCAGTATGCCGGTACGTCGAACCGACGCCTCGTTGCCACGCGACCGCCGGCAGTAGTGCGCGGGGTACGAATACTGCGGGGTCATTTGCCACTGTGCAGATACGAACCGGCTATTTGTGGAGCACAAGACAGATGCCTTGTACCATACGATTATCGGCCATTTGCATATAGTTCGTAGCGACCGACGATTCCTTCTATGGCTTTAGAGTGATGGGAAGACCAATTAATTCCACCATGGGCCCTCACTACAATTGTTTACACAGCTCGAACATAATATGCGCCGTACTTGCCTTTGTCTGCGTTGCGGCCGGTTAGAGTAAGCTCGCTTAGCTAGCTTGGTATTTCGGGTCGCCGCGGCTACCAAATAAAAGATCCTGTTATCATATCGTGAGTTTTTATATACCACGTAAATCTTATTCGCGTCTTTAATCTTAACCGACGCCCCGACCCGTCACACTAACATAAGTGCTGCCAATTCTTCCCGTTTTCATTAGCATCTAGTAACGTACCCGAATTTCTTATGTCATCTATGTGACTACACGTCAAGATAGGTCAGTCTTCACTAACAATACAGCATCCCACCCAATAAACGCCCAAATCATGCACCAGTTGCCAAGCCATAATCTCGGCACTTAGGCGTTCGACTGATGAATCTTGCTTCCGTTAACGGAAAAAAAAATAATAATAACAGGAACAAGTTTTCCTTACTTTATGAACGTGGCCAAAATGCAACTGCTGACGATGCGTAGTCAATGAGAACATGATTAAGAATACTGCACTTCTGAAAATATATCCGAAGAACACTTCAAGGCCATCTGAAAGCTTCTATAGCACGATATTCCACGAGGACACTAATCTAATCAAAATACGTGTTACGGGACACGTAGATAATATCGAAACCTAATATCAAGCATGGTGTGGGGTTGGAAGTGATTCGGTGTTGTTGCTTTCAACACTCACACCCCAGGACCGACGGTTTCCTCCTCGTTTGGACTTATCAAATGCAAACAGCCTGAGCTGGGGTGGACCTCGGGTTCTAGTGGTTAACGACTGACGCCTTGATTACTATGTCGCTGAGATCTCTGAGAAACGCTTGGTACAGCGGTGAGGAATTCAAAGTTGTTGTTGTTGGAGTGTTCGCCGTGTGGTTGGATTGTGACAGGCAATCTCTACTGAGACCCCGGTTCACTGTGAAGCAGACCACGGTCGTTTCAATCAGAAGGATCGTATACGAAATGTAAGTGATTCAGTGGTATTGGTGTTGAACGATGATACTTAACCTTTAGGCAGTACCACTGAAGGTGGGTTGCAGTGGCTAGTTTAAATAGTTCAGAATGCCTTATGCTAGTGAAGCTCTTCATAATCCAAAACATTACAGGATCTGTCAATCTGTGCCGCCTCAATGAAAAAAAATCTTAAAACAGTTGGCGATAAAAGAACTAGTGGCAAGTCCGTACCTTATCTATACGAATGCAAGGACAGAGCAATATTCTAGGCGTGTCAGTTATAACGTAAAACCTCAGGTAAAGTGCTGTACAGTGATTTTTTGAAGCGGAATACCTTTTGCTGTGCTTTGGATAAGTAGTAAGTAGAACATCCGAACGCCGTACTGACACAGTGCTGCCACACGACTGCCACCGGTCACGAGCAGGATTGGAATACTGCGCGGTCGCTAACTATTAAAGTCGGATGTATGAAATAACGGTGCTGAACACTCGCTTTTGCTACACCAAATATGACAGTCCGAGTGCGCTCATTGCACAACCAGTGTTCTCACCAGAGATGAGCAAACTTCGAAGGTGGCGACAGAAAAACGTAACGAGCCTCTTTATGTCAATCGATCTGATGGGCTAGATTTCACAGCCTTGTAAACTCTTCAGGGCGAGAGTGATGTCGCACCGACGTCACATGTGGTGGAGATTGGCAATAGCACTTCGAGCTTCTGCTATACGGTTTGTGACTTCATCTTCTATTCCATAGGCGCGAACATATACTTGCCTAGATGCTTAAATTTCTGAATGACTTCTAGATGATCACCACCAAGTCAATAAAGGAGTTGGTTCCTGCTAATAGTAGGGAAAAACTGCATTCCGTGGGTGTACAGCATAGCCCGGAAATATTGACAACGGGTGCGTATTTGTCCAGTGCTGCTTGGAACGTTTGTGAACTGTCACAGATAAGGGCAATAACCTTGGGGTGCTACAAGAAGTCTATCGCCTTAGAGAAGCTCCACACCTTCCAATTCATGTCCAACGAACGTAATCTCCGTGCCTTCTTTGATGGCGAAGTTAAAAAGGAAAGGTGACAGCGGGCAACATTGTCTTACAATGCTGGAGATAATGAAGGGCGTGATAGCCTATCATAAGCCCTCACTCTGTCTGAACTACGCACGTACAGCGCTCTAATGATATTTACTTCCTTATCGGCATGCCTTTCCTGAACAGACAATCACAAAGAGCACATCGACCCAGAGCCGAAAGTAGCTTTGACGATGACGAAAACGGTGGATCACTAATAAATATGGCCGTCGCTCTAACAATTAATGTAATGTGTATTAGGAGGACAGCTATTAGACATTCATTTATTGTGACCGAGCTTGATAGCTATTCTTTATGCTTCCTTTTTTCTATTTCTTGACTGTTGTTTAAACGCTCTACTGGGTTCGCCCGATTGGTACATCAGCGTCATTGTTAATGGACACTCATCGTCATGCCCTTCTCAGCAGCGCTGTTTGCAAGAACATATTCTATTGGGTTTTTGTCTTCTCATCACTGTTCTACCTGGTTAGGTTAAAGGAATATTTAGTGTCACACAATTATTGTACTAGTTTTCAACTTGTGGGTCTGCATTCCTTATTCGCGTTTGTTTCGTGACTTTTGTTTAAACGTTTCATTTCGTCATTCTGATTGCCAGTGCCCGTCACTGTAAATGGTCGTTCACTTTACGCTTGGAGCCCAATGATGCTATTTTTAAGGACCTACGCGATTCGCTCTTACGTACACGGTTGCTTATTCGCCGTTGCATTTTACATTTTTCCTTCAGTTGGTTGGCTCAAGTGTACTTTAGTAGCTTCCCATCATTTTGCCTTCAAACTATATAAGCAACTGTGATTTTATGTATACAAGTCTCCTTCTGGCTCGTCTTGGACTTCTTCTCGCGGTCGTGGGGTGAAGACGTCAGCGGCGACACAACAATGTGCAAATGTGATCAATGCAACCGCGAGTTCAGGGAAACCTAAACGGTGAACAGGTATGCACAGAACATGCCCAAACCCACGCAAATCAGTAATATATACAAACCAACTAAACTAGCAGTTCAGTTAAACAGCTATGACTAGAACACGGAACGTCGCTAAATACATTTGTCAAGACTTAAAGCCGGTCGCGTGAACTACAACAGAGATGAACAGATCAACTGTATCAAGTTTACTTGTCTCCGACTTCATCTCCCATTGCCAAATCAACTTTCGCCTTCCTTAAACTACGAGACACAATACATCCAAACACTGGTGTGGTTGGCTCCAACACCCATGTGCAAATTCAGACAAAATGCTCAGTCAAAATTCTCATGTCCTACCATGTTCACCTGCCAGATATTAGCATTGTCAAGTATCGACGATTAAAGGTAATCAAAGCAAATACTTTTCTGGTACGTATGGTAAGATCAGCAGTAAACAAACATAGTATACCCGGCGTTCCACTGACGAGATGACATCCCACTGTTTCCATACGTAAATTAGGGCTGAAATGTCACACGGGCTTTGCTGAGATGTTCAGCAAGCTACTAACGATGCAACTACCTAGATGAATGGACGAATGGACATAACATCGTGATCGATTCTACACTCAGCTATCCTCCGTGATACGGTCTGTGCCAAGGAGCGACCGACTATTTCTGCTGGGTGATTTCAACGAGCGCGTTGGGCCTGATGCATCGGTTCGAATGGCATTGGTTCAGTGAATGCGAACAGTGACAGGCTGCTCGCGCTTTGTGCCACGCATGGCCTGACGATCACGAGCAGTCGCTTTGCACTCAGTGCGAGTGATATAGCAAATTGGACGCACTCACGGTGTGCTCACGCTCACTTGTTCGACTGTGTCAGCGTGATATGCGTGAAGTGCGCATGACACGTGTACTGCGTCGAGCTGGGTGTGGCACAAATCACAAATTGATGCGGCCCAAACTGTACATATATTTTCGTAAATCTATGTATTGCACTCCCGCCATGAATCGGCGTAAATTTAACGTTTTTTCCCTCGGTACTGTGGCGAAATGTACTGAGCTGGAGAAGGCGATGGCTGCACGCCAGTGCGATGTGGAATGCATAGCCACAGTGGGCGACCTGTGGCACCACATTCGCGACCAGGTGACAGCTGCTGCCGAGGAGATCATCGGGCGCGCAAACTGTAAGCGGCCTGATTGGTTTGATGAGAACAATGCGACGATTGGCGCATTGGTGTCTGAGAAGGATGCAGCATTTGCTGCACATGTGGCAGACCCCAGTGACTTGGGGGAGAAGAGTCAGTTTCGCAGACTTCGACGGCGACTGACCCGAGAGCTCCGTCGCATTAAAAATGCATGGTGGACGGAGAAGGCGAAGCAGATGGAATGCTACGCCGAACGCCGCCAACACAAGGAATTCTTTGACTCCTTGAAGGCGGTGTATGGACCGAGGTTGGAGCCGCTGAGGACGCTGATCGATGGTAGCTCAGGCGCTACCTGCACACAGACTGCAGACATAATGCAGATCTGGCGAAAACACTTTGACTGTCTCTTGAACAACCGTTCAGAGATTGACTGGCCTACATTGAACGGCCTGAAGCAGCGCGATGTGAAGGCGAGTCTGGCGGACACGCCGACACTGGATGAGACGCAGAGAGCACTTGCTCAGCTGCGAAACGGCAAGTGTGCCGGTGACGACGGGATCCCGCCTGAAGTATTGAAACACGGCGGACCCGCGTTGGTGACTGCGCTGCACCACTTGGTGCAACACGTATGGATTGAGGAAGAGGTGCCTCCTGAACTGAAGGATGCCCTTGTGCTATCATTGTACAAGGGCAAAGGAAGCAAGCAATGCACGAATTAGCGTGGCATCAACTTGCTGAGTTGTGTGGCCAAGGTGATTGCCCGAATCCTGCTCAACCGCCTCGTCAGTCAGGTTGTAGAACTGAACGTGGCGGAAGAGCAATGTGTTCCGTTCGGGTCGCAGCACCGTCGACATGGAGTTTGCAGCTTGTCAGTTGCAGGATAAGTGTAGAGAAGGACACCAGCCTTTGTACTCGCTTTTTATTGATTTCACCAAGGCATTTGATACAGCGAACCGCGAGGCACTGTGGCTGGTGTTGGGCAAGTTTGGTTTCTTACGTAAGTTTGTAAGTTTATTTGAATGTTTACACAGTTGCATGCAGGTGAGGGTGCAGTTGAGTGAAGAGACCTCGGATGACTTTGCAGTTATCTCTGGTGTGAAGCAAGGTTGTGTCTTAGCTCATGCCATGTTTAATATTTATTCACAACCCATGATGACATGTGCTTTTGATGCGGCTTGTGCTTAAGGTTTCGTGTAGAGCCCCATCTTGATGGTGGTTTGTTGAACCTCCGTCGTTTCGGTGCGAGATCCCTACTCTGTGAGACAACTATCCGTATGTTGCTGTCGGCTGACGACTGTGTGTGGTTTGCACACAGCGCGGATGAGTTGCAGCACATGACTATTGCTCTGGCTACGACAGCGTCCAAATTCGGGCTCACCATCAACGCAAGCAAAACAGGCTGTCTCTTTCAGCCTTCATCGGATGTGTAATCGACAATGGTGCCGCGAATCAGCATTGATGATGACGTATTGGAAACCACCTCCCTCTTCTGCTACCTTGGGAGTGTGGTGTTGACTGACCAGCAACTACACAGTGAGCTGCGTATCCGCGTCTCGATGGCAGCGGCTGCATTCGGGAAGCCAGAGTACCGAGTGTGGAACAACCATCAGCTTAGCATTGGCACGTAGCTGATGGTGTACAAATCCATGTTTTTGTCCTTTCTTCCATACGGCATTGAAACGTGAACGATATACCAGCGGGATGTGAGATATTTTGGGCAATTCCATCAACAGTGTTTGCGTCGGATTCTGCGAATAGGTTAGTGCAACAGATTTACGGACAGGGAAGTGTTGCACCGAAGTGGAATGTATGCAGTGGACTGCATAATTTTGCTGGTACACTTAAGGTGGCTCCTTCATGTTTGTCGTACGGAATCGACGAGGATACCGAAGCAGCTATTGTATGGCTAGCTGAATATTGGGAAGCGGTATATGGGGAAATGGAATTTACGTTACCAGGACATGAGCAAATTGAGCCTCTCACGACCTAATCTTGACTGCAGGTCATGGGAATGGAAAGCGTTTGATCGGCGTGCATAGCGCGATCTGATCAAGAAGGCCGTTGCCGAAGTGTAAG
Source organism: Dicrocoelium dendriticum (assembly GCA_944474145.2). Taxonomy (NCBI): domain Eukaryota; kingdom Metazoa; phylum Platyhelminthes; class Trematoda; order Plagiorchiida; family Dicrocoeliidae; genus Dicrocoelium; species Dicrocoelium dendriticum. The sequence goes on from OX104063.1 coordinate 55,697,600, forward strand.
GGAAGGCCCTCGTGCATGCTGAGAAGAAGCGGCAATTGCTAAAGCTGCAGGCGCCGACGGGGTTGCACTCCATCGACATCGAACACGTGCTAAATTAGCGCATGCGGTCGCGAGTGCCTGAGTCGGGCGTACCCAGCGAATCATTAGCGAGGCAACCTCAGAAACGACAACAGGTCATGCAGAGAACATAGGCAGAACCGGCGCAGCATTTTTAGGCGCGCTGCATTCGATTCACTAACCGCGTGCTTGCATGCTAATCCTCTTTATTTCAGGTGGTGGGTTTGCTATGTTGTCCTATGCTTTCTTGTCTCAGAAAAATGTCTACCTGAACTATCGTCTATAAACATGTACACGTCGCTTAAGCCAATTGTAGTTAAGTTCGAAAACATTCACGCGTTTGCGAACTTATTTCAAAATATATTTTCTGAAGTTTTTAACTCATCGCGGATTTGCTGGCAACTAATTTATTACATACACTCATTCAGTGTAGAATTACGTCACCGGCTCTGTAAGTCTAATCCGATTTGTCTTATTTGTTGTTTCAAGTGATTGGCTATTGCTTGATATTCCCGGTGTGGCTGCGACTCATGTGCATGTTGACAATGTGTCCACCTGTCTATTACCCACTACCACGTCCATACTGGTTCCAGGAGACAGTTGGTCGTTGCTGGAGAGGACAAGGTGCACGGTCATTGTAGCCGTGCAAGGCTCGAAGAGTGGTTCCATGCATTCAGTATGAAGCGGATCACGGTTCAACCACTGGCTTGTGTGTTCTCGATTCCCCAAAATACAGCGCATTTGTGGTTGCCTGCGAATGAGTGTGAGCCGGTACCGTTGATGAAACATCGCTACAATCCACATGTCTCCCCGCTCTCATATTTGCACACACAAGAGACGGAGTGTGTGGTGGGAGCTGAAGCGCAAGTCAAACAACGAACCTCTAGAGGAGCAAACGTACTGTGGCCGGCCACAGTAACATGCAAACCCGAAACCGCACGCCGCAACCATACACGATGGCACAGGCATTGTGGAGGGCAGGTAAGATAGTGACGAGCTGAGTCACTAGCTCGAGGAACAACCGTAGAGATGACATGTCTTTTGGAGTGGGCATTTCCAAGACTACATGCACATTTTCAGGGTCAGGGCGGCGGCCATTTTTGTCGATGATAAAACCAAGGTTTTTGATTTCTGAGAGGAAAAACTGGCATTTGTCCGGTTGCAGCCGGAACCCGCATTCCTCCATTCAACGTAAAACCTCAAATATCCTTCCGTGTAGCTTGTCAGTGCTGCGACCCATTATAATGATGTCATCCAGGCACGCTGCCGCGCCGGTTATACCAGAGATCATGAAATCCATTATTTGCTGAAAAATTAACCGGAACAGACTTGACGCCGAAAGGTTGACGGTTGTACTGAAACAAACCGCGTTGAGTATTTATGGTTAACAGGTCTCGAGATTCCGGGGATACTTCGACTTGCAGATAAGCGTCAGCTAAATCCAGCTTGGCGAAACAAGTTCCTCCGTTAAGCATGGTGAATAGATTCTCAGGAATCGGTAGTGAATGACAATGGCCTACCAAAGAAACATTTAATCCGATGAAAAAATCAGCACATATGCGAACTGAACCACTTGCCTTTTTGGAAACCACAATTGGCGGGACCATGGAGAATAAAACGCTGGGGATAGAACATCCTGTTTTTCGAGGCGGCGTAGTTCCTGATCTACCAACGGGAGCGCAGCATAGGGTACTGATCGCTTGGATAGAAACGACGGAATAATACCAGGCTTTAACCGGAGAGTTGCTTGAGTCGGTGTGCAACAATCAAGACTCTGGCGAAAGACCATGGGGAAATCATGCACAATGGGCTTTGCCGATGTGGTTTGAAGTCGGCAGCAGATAGCGTTTAGTGGGAGAGCGCGGAAAAATCTAGTTTGTCAATCCAATCCAGACCAAGGAGATTGAGATCGGAGTCTGAAATATAACACACATCGTTGGTTGTAGTGACACCGTAGGTGACAGACCAAGAAAGCCGACCGGTAAGGTGAACCGAACCACCACATGCACTAGTTGCTTCCTGAGAGGTAGCTTGAAAGGGTGGTCTACTTATGGAACTCCGCGGCTCCTGCGAACTTATCGTGACATTGGATGCGGTGTCTAGTTGAAGGTTGGCGGGATGGTCGTTGATTTTTACAGAGACAAATTTCCGGCGAAAAGCGACGTGCAATTAGAAGGCAGCTAGAAGGTTACGGGAATGAACGGCTCTTGATCGCTGCTTCGGTTCCACGGGCTGCTTGAAACTGGTCAGGGTCTGACAAACTCCGTCTTTGTGGTCAACCTTATCACCCCACTGACACCGGTGGCGTCTGAACGAGCAAAAGTAAACAAAGTACCATTCACCGCAGTGCCAGCACGGAGATGGAGGTGTCTTCTTGATGGCGGAATGGGGTGGGTGACTGGTGCTGACAGGACGTTTGGAAGCCTCCACAGAGTGAATGGAACTGAGAGGGAGATCAGGATTCTAGATCATGGTCGTGTCGTGTTTCAGATTTATGAGGCGCTAGCATTCAGTAGTGACAGTTTGTAACGTCATCTGGGGATCCGGCTTAACTTTGCTCAAAAGTCGCGTGCGTATATCGGCATCCTTTAGCGATTGAAGGCCGCATTTGAACATGAGGCACTTAAACTGGTCGTCTGAGAGAGCGTAGCTTGAAGCGCTCGCATTCCCGATTAACCACATCGGCATAAGTGACGAAATCGTCTGTATCACGTCTCACAACGTTGAGGCACTGGTAACGAATAGTATAAAGTGATGATTGCTCACCGAATGTTTGTGTAAATGTCTGCACAGTTGCATCGAATGACAGATCGCGTGGGTTCTGTGTTAGGATGTAGTTGGAGTATTTTTCGTGTTCAGCGGAACCGAGTTTGCGGAGCAGAAGGCGAACTTTCCATGCGTCGTCACGATGCGCAAACGCAACGCGGAATAAGTCTCCGTATCGTTTGAACCAAGAAGCAAATGCTACGTTAGCCGCAGGATCGAACAAAAACTCGGTGATACTGTTGGCAGCTTGTTCACTAGACTCAGCGATGAAGGATTGGCTAGACTATCCTAGCGAGGACGCGGCAAGACGTTCAGTAATCAACTCTATCAATCTCATCTGTTGCTGCAGAATCAGCTTGATGTCACCACTACCGATGCACATTGATAAAGCAGGGCCCGTCGCCAGGTGGTTGCGATCCTACGACCACTAACGCAATTCGGAATGAACACGCACGGAAAAAACTGAGCATTCACAACGAAATTACGGCACAGAATCACAAATGCAACACAAATCTGGCAGCAGTCACAAGCCTCAAGCCCGGAAGTAAAAGACAAGATCTTAGGCACGAGAGCTATTCACACGGCAACATGAGACAGGGCAAAAAGTGATGAAAACTATGATTGGTTTAGGTCATTGAACGGCCTTGTCGGATCAGGTAATCACAATACTCGTTTTGAAGCGGAAACAGATAGCACGCAACGTTTAAAAATCAAAAGTAGTGGCTAGCAAAAAGTCCACATGGTTTTGGCTGATTTTAGTGTTGTTCTTGTGAAATATGGTCATGGGATTTCGATGACCGACTGTTTTCATTTAGATTGAGGTAAAGTTAAGGTGTACCACATGGAGGTTTCTACACTATACATTTCATTTACGGTGCACAGGAAGGTATAGGTAGGATAAATATTCACTGAAAAGCGGTTCAAATACTGACGAACCTACTAAGTATCTCCATCAACCCGCATTAACAACAGCTGCTGAGGTCAAAAATGCAGACAAGATCTGAGAACTACCCGTCTTCAATAGGGGTATGTTTAAGCGGACTCAAGCACAACTAGTTCCAAAACATCTTTGCTCGCGAAAAAAATGCGCAGTGGTGCGAAATCGTCTGTACCAGCTCTACTGCGAGCCGACGGGACACATGCGCATACTGGCTACGACAAGGCATTTAAATATAGCGAATAGTATACTAAGGCCTTTGATCGTGAAACCTCTTCATCACAGGTTGGCTCTGTTTCAAGAGTTACGGAGGATCCCTGCCTAATTGTGCTTAACATAACGGAGACTCCAACCATCGGACTAGTGAAAGGACCAGACGTCTCTGTAGCAGTCTGGAGATTCCCCAGTTTGTCATTGTAAAATCCTAAAGAAAATCACTATTTCATTGTACACTTAGGCGACCGGTGCGGATTGTTGAATTGATTGCTGAGTTTGATCGCTTGAGTTTACCATCGCCGTTTTGCTTTGCGCACGTTTTGGTTGCAACGCGCGACTGTCCTGTGTGCTGTTTATTCTGCGTTTCCCCAGCTAGCTGTGTTCAACGGCGTCGTTTATTTATAGCTAGGCAAACAGGGAACATTTTCTGTACCTATAAAAGTTTCCCTGCAACTCGGTCTGTCTTCTGGAATTGATCTTCGTGCTCTCGCGAAAGGTTACGCGTCAAACATCCAGAGATTTCAGCTCTGATTTCAAGTATTCGAAAAATAATCATCAACAACAGCAGTCCATCAGCTGTTCCGGTCAGAAGATCTTCTGACGCCCGCACAGCACGGTTTCACACCAGGTCGATCATGCATCATCAACCTGCTCGTGACGAGGCATGAATGGATGCAGGCAGTGAACCAAGGGAAGTCTGTCGACGTGATCTACATCGATTTCAGCAAAGCGTTCGAAAAGGTGAACCATGAGATCCTCCTTCTAAAGCTGAGTGTGTGGTGTTAGAGAATCTCTGCACCAGGACTTCCTCAATGGATGAAAGTGGAAGGTACAAGTCGATGGCCACCTGACCGGTTGGTATCTTTCGACCAGTGGCGTACTCCAAGTACGGTGCTGGGGCCTACATTGTTCCTGATTTATATCAACAACCTACCTCAGCTTCTTCGGTCGCCGTGTGCCCTGTTTGCAGACGACCTGAAGATATGGAGAGTGATAAGCACACCCGACGACTGCGGCTTACTACAAGACATACACCACCTTTCCGTGTGGTCTGCAGAAGTCCGCCTCCCGGTCAACGAATCCAAGTCGGTATTCATGAGTCTGGGGAAAATTGGTGACGGCCGAATTTACACTCTCAACGGCCAACTGCTACACCCCACACCTTATGCGAAGCACCTAGGAGTACTTCACGTTGCGACTTGAAGTCCGTTGACAACAAGAGCAGGCTATATCATAACGGACGCAGTTTCTGCATGTAGTCTGAAAAGGTTGCCACCTGCCTCTTCTTCATCATCATCAGACCAATGTTGGCGTATGGCTCGCCCGCCTAATGCCGGACCACTCGCAGCGAGGCGCACAAGATTGAACGGGTTCAACACATCTTTATTAGGCTCATCCCCAGTTTGCGACGCTTACCGTACGAGGACAGGTACGACAGACTGGGGTTGTCCACCCTGGCATACTGTCGGTTACGTGTCGACCTCATCATGACATACCAAGTTCTACATGTAGGCGACTTCCTAATCTTAAGCCACTGCTCCAATTGCGAACGCCCTGCAGCACACGCAGACACCAATACAAGCTCAGTTGTTGCGGAGTTCTCCGAGCTGAGCAACTTGATTGCAATCGTTTCGCCACCATTCGAAGTCGCATCTTCAGTGCAAGGTTGATGCAGTTAGGTAGCAGTAGCTGGTAGAAAGCAAACCCAATAATGAATACTGTCAACAACCACTCCGTTCCTTATGTAGGCACACGGGGCTATTAAGTTTGCCTCGTTCTTATTGGTGACTCATAGTTTTCTGCGGTCGTGCTCGAGTCACTGTCATTGGCTGCGAAAATGTTGTTGCGACGTGGTTGGGATTATCGCACTCGGATTGGTGCAACGGGTGTGGGTGAGCAGTCTGGGCTCACATTGACCATTCTGTTCACCATTGTGGTGTTGGATTAGGTTCGTTCGAACAACGGTGATTAATCCCCTTGAGTCTCTCTGTTTCAGCGGTTGGTATGTTGGATGGATGTCAATATACACGTTGATGGAGTTCGTGGTTAAGAATCTGGTTTCGAGAAACTCCCTCCCTTTTGTGTTTCTCCTTCGGTCAAGATCTCTACTTTGTTCCAGTCGAAGCTGTGTCCCTCTTCATCCACGTATGCTGAAAACAATGAGGTTGCGTAATATTTTTCCACGCTCTTTGGTATTCATGGATCCTTGTGGACAGCTTCCTTCCTGTTTGTCCCACTTAGTGCTTTTCACAGTTTACGCAGTTGATTCTATATATGACATTCCGTCGTTCGTGTCTCTCGATTTCCTTTTGGTTTTGACAATGTTTTCCTGTGGGTGGAGGTTGGCTTGTGTGATACCATGATGTGTTGTTTGAACAATCTGGCCGTCATTTCAGAACTCCACAACAATTGAACAAGCTTCCCGAGCTACCGATATTCCAAATCATTTCGAACACCTACCAGCGCTCAACTCTCCGCACTGCTCGTCGTTGAGAGGATTTTGCTTGCCGAAACGCTTCCACAAGGCAACAGCGCTACTTCCTCCATGAATGCTTGTAGTATCAGCTATAGGGCACCGATGAACCATCCACAGGTATAGACAATTGCGCGGCAATTCGGAAAGCGTATGGTACGAATGATGATCACAGACGCCCACAACCGTATAAGAAAATATGAAAGTTGTCTACACGAACTTTGAACCAATTGTTTACAGACAATTGGGCAACAACTGACTGAATAAGTGCAACTGGCAATAGAGCGCAGAGATAAAAACGTAAAAACAAGAAAGCAGACTGCGCTTCACAAGAAGTTGACCAAACTGACAACCAGCAAAGAGGAATGCATCAATAATGGTTACATCAAAACGTCCACTCACTGGTACGGAACAACAAATTCTCATCAAATGCCTAAATTACAACTACAAAAACGCGACAGCTACGAGTTTTCTGGCACGATTTGGAAGCAGCTTGCAGTCCAACGGACTAGACGACGAAACACAGAAACAAATCAGATATACAGTCGTCCCAGCCATGACGCATTTAAAGCAATGCAACCTTCTATCCCGACAAGAGGAAGAAGCAATAAAAGCTCTGAAATCGGACGAATCAATTGTTATCCTACCTGCTGACAAAGGACGGATGACAGTAATTATGAACAAAGCAGATTACATTGAGAAAGCGAAGCAGCTCCTGAACGATACTACAACCTACCAATGTAATGAGAATGACCCAATATCGCAACTAACCAACAAAATAAACAGAGCGTTGGCGAAACTTAACCAATCGAACAAAATATCGGAAGAGGAACGAGATAAAATGAGGACTCGAGGCTCGAATACTGCACAATTCTAGGCTACCTTAAATAAAGAAGAATGGAGCACCCTTACGGCTAACTGTGTCACTTCCAGGCACGCCCACCTACTATCTAGCAAAGGAATTATGGAGGCAGTTCAAGCACCTAATCAGTAAATCGCAACACTCCATAAATAATGCACAACAATTCTTGACGAAGCTCAGAACTACGAATAGAACACGATGAAACCATGGTGTCGTTCGATGTAACCGCCCTATTCACTTCCGTCAACTTAAAGCTGGTCAAAGAAGTTATCGCAGAACGTCTGGACAACAGCGGAGCGAAGATTGGGAACGTGACGACCAGAAGTGTATGCAAACTTCTCAACTTATGTCTCTCAACTTACTTTACGTTCAACGGAAAAATGTATAAACAAGTGAAAAGTGCACCGATGGGATCACCCGTATCCGGACTCATTGCAGAGATGATTGTCATGCAAAAATTGGAAGAGGATCTATTACCAATCATTAGTCCGAAACTTTTGATTCGATACGTCGATGATACGTTTGTGATAATCAAACATAGTCAAGTATCGGTTGCGCAACAACTGCTTAAAGACGGTATGAACGGCATCCAGTTTACCATGGGAATCAGGGAAAGAAAACAAACTTCCTTTATTGGATGTGTTAGAAGCCAGAACAATGGACGGCGAATTGCAAACATCAGTTTCCAGAAAAAGCACGCACACCGATCAAATGTTGAATTTCAACAGTAACCACCCAAGATGTCACAAAATAAGCAGTGTGCAGACATTGTTCCGTAAAATAGCAACTCACTGCAGTACAACAGAGGCGAAACGAGCAGAAGAAAAGCACTTACTCAAGTCATTTGAACGTAACGGATATCCACGCAGTTTCCTCCGAAAATGCTTAAACCGCAAGCCCTCAAAAACCGAACCTACGTCAGCCATGATTAAACGTATAGTTCTGTAGTACATAAAGAACGTATCTGAAATGACGGCCAGATTGTTCAAACAACACATCATGGTATCACACAAGCCAACCTCCACCCACAGGAAAACATTGTCAAAACCAAAAGGAAATCGAGAGACACGAACGACGGAATGTCATATATAGAATCAACTGCGTAAACTGTGAAAAGCACTAAGTGGGACAAACAGGAAGGAAGCTGTCCACAAGGATGCATGAGTACCAAAGAGCGGGCAAAAAATTACGCAACCTCATTGTTTTCAGCATACGTGGACTGGAACAAAGTAGAGATCTTGACCGAAGGAGAAACACAAAAGCGACAGAGTTTCTCGAAACCAGATTCTTAACCACGAACTCAATCAACGTGTATATTGACATCCATCCAACATACCAACCGCTGAAACAGAGAGAGCTCAAGGGGGTTAATCACCGTTGTTCGAACGAACCTAATCCAACACCAAAGTAATGAACAGTATGGTCAATGTGAGCCCAGACTGCTCACCAACCCCCGTTGCACAAATCCGAGTGCGAAAATCCCAATCACGTCGCAACAACATTTTCGCAGCCAGACAGTGACTCGAGCACGACCGCGTAACACAATGAGTCACCAATCAGAACGAGGCAAACTTAATAGCCCCGTGTGCCTACATAAGGAACGGAGTGGTTGTTGACAGTATTCATTATCGGGTTTGCTTTCTACCAGCTACTGCTACCTAACTGCATCAACCTTGCACTGAAGATGCGACTTCGAATGGTGGCGAAACGATTGCAATCAAGTTGCTCAGCTCGGAGAACTCCACAACAACTGAACAAGCCTCCCGAGCTACCAATATTCTAAACCAGTTCGAACCAATAGAAGCTAGTGATACCAGAGATGAAGCGAGTTCCCCATCTCCTGTGCTTGGAACGACAAGTGGTAAATGTGTGGAACAGTTTGCCGGAACATATGGTGGAAGTGAACTCCGTACCGTTATTTAAACGATCACTGGATGTGCATTTCACAAATAATAGATTCCGTGAACGATTACCGACAAGCATCTTGCATTTTTGAGACCTAATCTACTGTGAGTTAAACGATTTTTAACGATATATCGTGAGAACGTGAAAAAGATAACGGTATTGACAAGTCATAGTTTTCTTTTTTAACGTTGTTGTGCATATTTAGATGGAGTTGTACAGATTTAAATTGCTACTTGCACCCACAATACAGTATTCAGAGAGCGTTTACTCAGCCAGGATGCTAACATACTTCCATTCGCATTCAGGACATATGGCCTCGCCAGCTGGCATATAACTATGCGCTCACAGCGAAGCAACATGCGCCCACCGAAGTGGACTGTAAAAATGGCACAAAGGAGTGCGTGGTGAGAGTCCACACTCGTGCTCCGAATCCCGCGACAGTTTTGGACACAGCCTCTCCAGCGGTAAGTAATGGCGATGTGGTCAATTTAGATCCCTGGCTGGTTTGAGGTGGGTGGACGTCAGGTCACACTTCTGCGGGTGCTGTGTCGGAAGTTAGTGTTCGCGATAAACAGAACAGGATCTTCACACAGGTGTAGCAACCGCTCACCGTTATCACTACGGAAGCCTACACCGTGTTGGCAGCTCAGAGGAAGCTCATCAGTGGAGTTTTCCAATTTAGGCGTTCAGATCGCCAGCCAGGATCACAGTATCCGTTCATTTTCTGTGACGGAGGTCGTTTAGTTGGCGATGGAATCCAGTTTTCACCGAATCAGCGCAACAATTTGTGGGTGCATTGATCGCAATGACAAACAGGCACTGTTTGTCTACGCGTGACTTCGAAACTCTGAACAAGCCAACCAATCGGAAGGCGCACATCCGACTGTTGACTGGGAACCACTCAATCAGGGTAGCTTCAGCGCAGTGAATCAAAACAATGCCTACACCAGTTTGAAGAGTATTTGTAGCTGCATCTCCAGACAAATGCAATGAGAACACATCGCCAGTGTCGCCAGTAGAGGATCGCGGGGTAATCACCGAACTCGCATCTTGCAGGGGAGTTTCCGGTAAGCAGCAGATGTCGACTGATAAAGTCCATAGTGTTCGGGTAAATGCTGTCTGTTGGCCAATCTACAACAAAGAGCGCACGTTGAGACGTGCCAGTTTTAGCGAGGATTGCGGGTCCCAAAGAGAAACGAATGAACTGACATTGTCCGCTTGGTTGAACATGGAGTTGTCAACGGGACTGGAGCGAGGCCCTGCGATTGCCTGTGAGTTGAAACTAGAAGACTAGATGATATAGATTGCTTGTGGCCACAGTAGAGTACACGTAGGCCGGTGGCCGGGTGGTCTGCACGTTTGCTTTGTAACCGTAAGGTCACCGGTTCGAATCCGCGTAGGGGTGGGCGTCCTCGCGGTATACTCAGCCCGCGCGCGACTGGTGGTGGTCGCGCGGCAGCGAAGCGCCGTTACGGCGTACAGCTGATGCATTATCATTTTTATTATCATTATCAGTAGGTGCAAACGGCTGAGTAGTTGGACATTTTCACAAAAATTGCTAACACTGTTTGGAAAGTCGCATGTTTGACAGTGGGCAATGGGACTTAGTTGATGTCACTTGTCAATACCAAAGGGTGCGCATCAATCCTCCTTTGAGTAGGTGCACATACCTCAGCTAGCAGATGACCGAACCGGTCGGAGACACAGAGAGCCAGAAGTGGACAATGCATCGCATTCGCATGCTGTGTGATCAGCTCCCCCATCAGCTACTCAAACCAGACTGTACATGTAGAGGGCAACACCTAAGTGCACACTATTTCACTGTACCAGTAGTTTAGGCATCATTCTACCTAGCAGTTGCTTCACTATTGCTATATCCGGGTTCCTTCAAATACGGATGCCCACGATTTAAGGCGGTCACGTCTAAATGTTGAAGAAAACATCAACAGTTCGTATTCGGGAACTTTTTGTTATGCCTGCGAAAGTGGTTGTTAGGCTGACCTTCAAACCAAACCCATACACGGTTGTCGTACCATTGATCATGATGCCTAATGTGTCTCTATGCAGTTTGTGACAGCTCACACTTAAATTTGTATAAACACATGTGCATATGTTGTATTCGAACTGCCATTGAATACGGATGACGCCAATCATTGTATATATGTATACCGAATGAATTCGACGAGGATACTCATAGCGCATTTGTACGGCTAACTTAGTACAGGGAAACGGCACTCGAGCAAACCGAAAATAACATTACCAGAACATGAAGGTGAGTTTATGACAAACTCATGTTGATTTCAGGTGTTGCGAATCCAAGGCAAAACTGATCGATGCGAACGCCGTAGACTGATTAGAAAGGCGGTTGCTCAGGTTCAGAAGAAGGTACTATTGCACGCGGAATAGAAGCATGACGCGTACGCTCCCATTCGATTTACTAATCCAGGCCAATAAGGCGGCGTATGTAGTACGTTTGCCTGCGTGCTGAGTAATTTTGCATTTCAGAAGTAAATGTTGTTTAAGCTCCTCGGTGTGGATGCGCTTGATGTGAATGTTGACAAGGTGTCTACGTGTCTATTACCCATTACCTCGTTCATACTGGCTTCAGCAGACAGTTGGTCGTCGCTGGAGGGGACGGAGTGCACAATCATCGTGACGGTGCTAGGCTCAAAGAGTGGTTCCATCCAGTGTGGAACGGACTACGGTCCAGCCAGCGCTGTGCATGCGTGGTGTGCATGATTTCCTAATTAGGCCGGAATGCTTCTGTTCTGCTTGTTGAAGGAGTGTGGGCCGGCTCCGTTGATGAAACGCGGCTCCCATCCACATGCCTCCCGGTCTTATTCCTTGGGGTTTACACTGGACATTGGGGTATGTGGTTGGAGCTGTGGGTGGTGCAGCGCAAGCCACCCATGGCCCCTCTGTAAGCGCAGGCGTCTTGTGGCTGGTCACATTGACAGGCAAATCCGAAACCGGATACAGCCAACCATATATATATATATATATATATATATATATATATATATATATATATATATATATATATATATATATAAGATAAACAATGTCTGTAGTTCCGTCTCATTTTACCTTAAAAATTGCTGAAGTAAACGTATGTGGATGTGGAAGCAACAGCATGCGTCAAGGATGCGTTAGAGAAAGGCCGGGTCGGGATGCATTATGCGTCTGGTCGAGGGTTCCGAGGGCTTCTCTATTCGGGGCGTATGTGGGTCGTGGTAGACTGAGGGAAGTGAAAGGCAAAAAAGATACTTCGTAGGCGGCTGGACAACCACCTAGTAAATGTCGGAGCAGGATGAACGGTGGGTTGTGTCACATGTCGTGATTAGCTGGACGGTACTGTCATCCGCCGATAGAGGACCGAGCACAAGGCGACTAGATGGATGGAGCGAAAGTGCACGATAGTCGGCTACTCCAACAACATCTAATTGAAATGTAACAGCAAAGAGAAGAGGAAACGACGAGCACGATATACGCTACACTCGACGTCGAACGTAGTTGTCGTACGACAACTTACCTGCTGACTTCGGTCCGGCGTTCCAAGCTCTTCCGTGTCCAAATAGTATGACGGGCCTTCAATAGACTCTTAGAGCTGCAACGCAAAATAAATACATCGTATAAGATTGGGTACTCAACTGCTTAGTAAGAGACCGATGTAAAGAAGCACTGGAGAGGGAAGGAAAAGTGCCGGAGAGGAATAAGAGTGTAATGATAATAGGAAGTAAAACCGATCGACCTCTTACCTGTTAACGTGCTACTGTGACGCCCACGGACCGGCTACATTATCCCACCTCTCAGCAGGCGCCGTCAGCGCCAATAATGGACCATACCGGCATCAAGTTATGTACCTGCAAGAGGTATTGAGCGCGGTATATTAGGTTCGGCAGATTCAACGACAAGCAGTAGGATAGCAGAAAGGTCAATTATTGCCTCAAGGGCTACAATATAGCTTCGTGGACTGCTGCCGTGAACCGGCAGGGTCGCCAAATATGTAGCATTTCTCCGGTCCGATGTTACAAGTTCTTCCGTGTCCAAATAGTATGACGGGCCTTCAACAGACTCTTAAAGCTGCAACACAAAAGAAATACCTCGTAGACGGCTGGATGCTCAACTGCCTAGTAAGAGGCCGATGTAAGGAATCAGCTAAGGAAGCACGGAAGAGGGAAGGAAAGGTGCCGGAGAGGAATAAGAGGGTAACGATAACAGAAAACAAACCAACCGACCTCTTACATGTTAACATGTTACCGCGACGCCCGTGGACCGGCTACACTACTGCGACACTGGCGCGCTACACGAGAAAGCGTAGTCCGTAACTAACGGACTCCAAATAAGAAGAAAATATGCTCTGTGGTTTGGTATAGAAGTTATTTTCGGAGCCACTTAGTGATGTAAAGTAAATAAAAAGTAATAAAGGTGTGCATCTAAACTCTCTAATGGATACGGTCACAGATTTCCATTATAATGTTCCTCCCTGATAAATATATTTCAAACTTAGGCGGAACTGGAACCATAGGATTATCCCGTAAGTGTTCCTTCTTCAGCGGGTCGTTGAACCAGGAGTTGGCAGACTTTAAAATACTGATGGACCTAAAACAAAGACCGCATCCCACTCTGTCCAACCAATTAATGCTCACGTATCCTGCCTTAGCAGTTCCTGCTGGGCCGGTTACATGAACTAAGAGAAAAAGTAAACGCAGAAGGTAAAAAGAGAAAGTGGAAAGAGCTAAGTAAGTAGAATACCGAGAAATTTAGGCCATTAAAAAGGACTGAAAAGGTGAGTCAGTTAGGAAAAAAGAAAGGTTTGGTGTTGCCACCTAAGAGCATCGATCTGGCGCGCAAAACCCTTAGCCGTATGTTTCCTAATCACCTGATCTGGAAGCGAATTCCAGCGATCTATAACTCGGCGCGATAGACGAGTTTCCGTCCTAATCCTATCAGACCGTGGTTTATGAAGTGTCAGTGGGTGACTGCGGAGAGTAGGTAACGTAGCGAGACTAAGTAGCCCTAACAAGTCCGGGCCGATCTTATCCGTCACAACACGATAAGTGAGAATCAGGTCCCCTCTTATACTTCGGTAGTGCATTGAGTACATCCCGAAATTGAGCAAGCGTTCAGGATACGTCTGCCCACTTGTAACACCCTCTCCAAGTTCATTTTGTCTCGGTTAAGATATGGTGGACAAGCCTGGACACGATATTCTAGGTGGGGTCGGTCGAATGCCGAAAATAGCTTCACATTAGGATTCCGAAAGAGCGGCGGAAAAACCACAATATACGAAACCGCCGACAAGCAGCCTTCTTCTAATTGTCATCATAATGAAGTGCTGACGAGTGTACGACCCCTAAATCAACCTGCCGAGTGACAACAAGGATCTCACCACCGCCGACATATCGGGTGGGAGGATTAGCAGCTCCGATTCGGAGAACAGAGCACTTGGCCCTATTTATGAGCATCAACCATAAGGTAGACTATTCCCAGAGCCTATACAAGGCACGCTGAATTGCTCAGGACACCCCCCGCGGATATGCACAATATTCCAGAGCTTAAGGTGTCAGCAAAACATTAGTGATGGCATTCCTAGCTCCCCGGCAAGTCATTTGCATAGATCGCGAATAGCAATAGCTCCAATACCGAGCCTTGCGGGACGCCACTAAGGACAGCTTACCTGAGCGAAAGACTACGCCCCACTCGTACGCAGTTCCCCCCTCAAGGAAAGCAGACACCCATTGAAGGGCGCGACCAGATATCCCGTAAGATCTCAACTTTTGTGAGAGTTGAAGATGAGGAACAGTGTCTAAATCTTACGAAAAGTTCACTAATAGCACGTCTGCAGCGTGGCTACTGCCTACCGCTTCGGCCCAGCTTTCACGAGCTACAAGTAGATTAGTCTGACATGAAAATCCCTTGTGGAATCCACGCTGCGCAACACTGAACGTTGAATCTATTCAGCTGGTTCTCCACTGAATCTCTTATCAGCTTTCCAAACAACCTGACTACTACGCTTGTCAAACTGACAGACCGGTAGTTCGTGTGCAGAGCGCTGTCACCGCCTCTAAAAAGCGGACAGATGATTGCCTCCTTCCATTCCGAATGTATGACACAGCTGCCAAACGATATTGAAAACAAGCATGTATGAGAACCACTCAGCTCAGTCGTCAATTCATGCAACAGCTTCGGATGAATTGAATCAGGACCGGAAGCTTTAGAGTGATTATTGTCTTGCAGTAGCTCGAAGACGTGAGTCTCCCTTATGTTAAACTCAGCTAAGCAACAATCCTCTGGAACTCTTGAAACCAATTCCACCTGTGGTAAAGAGGCCTCTCGAGCAAAGACCTCAGCATAGTGAGCACTAAGTATACAAGCCTTGACATAGTTTGCGCACTGGTCTCGTCTGCTCGCAATAACGCTGGTATAGACAGTTTTGCCCCGCTGCGTCTTTTAACGTAAGCAAAAAACTTCATGGGATTAGCTGCAATCGAGTCTGCTAAAACCTGCTCGTACTGGAGACGAACAGTCCTGAGATGTTGCTTACATTTATTTCTAATCTCTCGATAACTATCATAGGTACTGGCTGATGGAGCTGCTTGGTAGGTTCGCCAGCATCTAGACCGTTTTTCGAGTAAGTAGTTGCTTGTGGTATCTATCCATGGAGGCTGTGTCCGTAACCCCCTTTTCATCATGAGTGGAATATAGGGAGTGGAAACCGAAAGGTAACCTTAAATTTGTCCCAGGCTAACTGGACAGAGTCGGCCATCGAGATCTCACAGTTAAGAACTGAAGCCTTAACTCGTATTGCACTAAAGTCCGCTCGCCAAATATTCGGGTAATTCAACGGCGGCCTGTTGGTGCCTTGAAAGAGCACACCGAAAGGATATACATACGTAATCGCTGGACCCTAGAAGTGCACCGTATGAAACGTTAGTCACGAAGTCGAGGGACTTAGCGAAAACCAGATCTAAAGTAGATGGTATTTGGTTGTCCATATACCTAGTGGGGAAGTCCACAAACTGGTGCAAAGGCACTTGGAGAGTCAGCTCGACAAAGTCTGCACCGAATGTTCCCGACGCCGCATTGCAAGAATGATCGGGAGGTTGAAATCCCCTAGAACTAAACACTTATTCGCGGACTGAGTGCGAATAAAGTCAATTATCCCCCTGGAAGAACTTCCAGGACTCCTGTATATCACTACAACTGTAAACTGGGTAGAGAAAGTGTACAAAACAGCCGATAGGGCTTCAACAGTCTGATCCGACGACGAATGTGCAGATCCTCAACACATCTAAGTTACAGCTCACATAAAGTACAACGTCTCCACCTTGGCGAAATAAGGCGCGTAGCCAGGTAAACACCTCACCGTCCGTGATATCTGGAGACAAGCACGTTTCAGTGAAAGCAAGTATGTCAGGAGTAGATTTGTCTACAAGTAGACCAAACTCATGCACCTTGTTTGTTAGACTACGTACGTTGCTAAGTACTACCACAAGAAAGTCGGCACGGCCATGCCTTGGCCGTGCGCCATCAGGATGGGTTCTAAAAGGGTGGAAAATAACTTCCGGCTGACCACCTGAAAACCCACCAGACGGAGGCCTTGCTCACCAGCCGCCCGTCTAGTTTTGAGGTCTTTGATAGCCTCCTTTAACTTCAATCTATCTGCCAGTGGAAGGTCTGGCTGAACGCTGACACCACTGCCTTTAAGTTTGAATGTAAACCGCAGTAATGATTTGCGTTCCTCCGGGATAGAAAGGGCCACGCGAAGTAGTCGGGGTCGCGAATTTGCCGTACCGATAGGGACGTTCCCCAATCTGGTCAGCTTTCTGACAGTGACACCAGGGAAGTCAGGTGGAAGCAACTTGGTGATGCACAGTTTGAGTTACTTGATGTCCTCCAAGATACGTTCCCTAGGTAGAGCAGCCGGAGATTCAGTAACGTTACAGAATATAAGGCTACTATCCGTGAAAGAGTCACCACGACGTGAAGTGTTTACCCCACGTGTCTTGGATTCGACATACCAGCTGTTTTCACCACCGGCGGTGGGACTGCCCCGTCTCCGCAAACGACATCGAAGCAACGGTAGCGTAGGTTTTCCGCTCTATTGCCGGCGTCTTACTAGTTCCTGGGTCTTCAAGCCCCTTCGAAGTTTTACGGGCAGATCTAGTCCGCTTCTTCTTTTGGCTTACGGGAGCAGGGGCCGTTGACCTTGTGTCGCATTGAGCAGTTACCAACACTTCGTCAGAACGGGCTGGTTCAGTGGCAGCCGAGATGGTTAGCATCTTCGGAACGTTCTCTTGTGCACAACCGTCAGATGACTTTACGACTGTTGAAGACGGCATCTTTCTCGATGCCGTGGCAATTAATTCTCTGGGTTTAGCAGAGGGCTTCTGGTATTTACGCATCCACTACAGCCTTCTCCATTTTAATTCGGTCCTCGGGTGAGGTCTCATAACAGGTAGAGAGGTTCACCCTTGAGACGTGGAGTCCGTCGCAGGATGCGCGCACTCTTCGTTTCTGCATACAATCTTCAGGGGTTGAAACTTGGAGGAATTTTCTTGCTTCTTACCGAGACGGAAGGCAGAGACAATGTTTATTCCATGTTCACCTGCATCAAACAGTAGAGAAATCATCCGCTCGAGAAGTATTTGATCATCCAACATTCTCTCCGCTGAGGTAGTCTTGTCCGATTCGGCCGCGTTCACGATGATGAGACAACGGTCACGAGATGGTTGAATGCGCTCTGGGATTGGTAACTTACGGGATGATAGATTTTCCTTAATCACTTTTTCCAGCTAAGTCTGTTAAAAACTATCTTCATTTGCGACTGAGATGGAAGCTCAGGTTTATTCAGATAGTCTTAGTCATTGATGACATATATGACTGAACTCTGAACACACGAGGAGAAGATCGCCTTCTCCTTCACTACGGCCGCATATGACTTCACCATAGGCTCACTAAGCCGGATGTGTGCCAATGGGTCCGAATGAAAAGTAGACGGGGCTGGGATGGCCGCGACTTTTGTAGTGTCGCTGGAAGATGTGTTGCTCCGCTTTCCGGCACGTTTAGCAGAAGAACGTCGTTCAGGATGTTGATGTGGCGGACGCTTTGCCAACGCAGCAGCATCGATGCAATATCGACAAATCCATAGCAAAACCTTGTGCTTGGCACAGGTCTTGAAGAACGGTTCAGTAGGTTGCGAGCAACGCTTTTGGCCACATGCCCACATGCGGATAGCGACCTCCTGCGCGTTCTGTTCTCCTGAGACAGGTACTCAACTACGTTTATTTGTAGATATTTGTGTCATCCGTTTGACCATGCCGATCATTTCGGTCTCGTCTAATACGCCCATGCGGCCACTGAACACCTGCTCGATTTGCACTCAGCGTGTAGAACCTCGTTTCAAAGCCATTACATGCTCGATCTGTCTTCACCATGTTCAGGCTCCCTGTGACAATTCGCTCCATGTAACTGACATCAAATTCTGTCGCTCGCATCCACAGACGGTGCTGCGGTACATTGCTTCCGTTTGCGTTCCCAGGATTGCGAAGTGCGGGCGCAATATTCCTAGCAACCTTTCCTCCACGACTTGCCCTAGGCTTGGTTCTGTAATCTCGTCTCCTACTAACCCGTCCTCTACACCGCGTAACAGGCAGTCGCAATCGCCCCGGTCACTACGATTCATCGAGCCGCCTAGCAACAATACCGCTTCAGAAGTGCGCTTGCTTAATCTGGAAGAATAGCTAGGGTCTACTGCGGAAAGTCGACGGCCTAACCAAACGACGACAGCAACCTCCCAATCGTCCTGAATAACGTATCATCTCACCGCTACCAACTGCTGATCTGTCCAACACTCGCCGACGTCCAACACTTCCGTCGGACGCCCTCCCACTAACTAAGCTTGCTACCGCTCCACACCTGCGTTCGTCCAAGCGAATAACAAGTAGCCGTACTCCCAATTGTCATATGCACAAACGTGCCCGGGTCCAACGACCCGCAACTTCAAAATCGACATCCTCATGATTCCACTATGTGGAGCTCAATCTGTATCGCGTTAAACCACCCTGAAACAAAACCCATTAGTCTCACCAGACTGACTCGCCACCCTTCATCTCCGAGGGTCGGTAAGCCAAGACTTGTGGGTGTTGACTTGCAGCCTGGCCCGGCTATGGAGGATGTCCTGTTGTCAGCACACCTACTGCGAAACAACGCGTCTCGCGGCATTTACCAAATTCGTATCTTCCCGGACATCCATCGGATTAAACGCGCTGCGCGCAGGCAGCAAATGACGCCACCCACTCAACTATGCTCCATCATAGTGCATGGCGTTCCAGAAATGCATGCCCTTGACGCAACCTTACAACAACGACAACAGCATGACTGTAATCAATGGTGGTTGCTTCAGCAGACACTAAAGATTGTCAACGTAATCGCAATGGACGTTCACCGCCTACCTCGTCCAGCAAGTTATAGAGGAGCAGCCCCCATCTCCTGAAAGTGACATTCCTCACCGCTAGCATGGCAACCGATGCACTCACCAGCTGGTATGCTAATAAAAGACGAGCACCACCAGATACCCGTCTGCGTCCAGATGTACACCCGGTGCCGAGGCGCACAGCTTCCCACAGACGCCTAGCAGCAGCAGCCAACTCGGTACCGACACACTCTGACCAAACCGTCCTCAGCCGGTCCATCACCGAACCATCTACCTCACTGCCTGGAGTAATCTACTCACCTACACATTCTAACCTTCCATCTTTCAAGGACCCCGGCGCCAGCACCTATGTGTGCTCCGACGACTCACGCCTTGCTTCCCCAACTACCAACCTTAGTGGCTCCACCCCTCTAAACCAAAAACGGTGCACTGCCCAGCAGCACGTTAGTTACTCCCGCGCTCATCACTCAAACGGCCCTCCCCTGTATTTACACGAAGGCACAGGGGCTCATGTCTAAACTTCCGGGGCTCCAATCCCGATTTTTGTCAACGCCAGCGGACCTAATAGCCATAACGGAAACGCGGGTCTCCGACGACATAACCGACGGTGAAATCCAACTTCCTCACATGTCAGTTCTCCGCTCTGACCGCGCAACCCCAGGTGGCGGTGTTGCACTGTACTATGACATCTCCCTCAGTTGCAGCATCTTAACAAACATTGCCATCCAGTCTCCAGACACCATGTGGTGCGAGGTCGTACTAACCGCCAAACACTCCAGCTGTCTTGGTATCATTTACCGCCCCCTAACAACCCCGCCGAAAAGGACGCACGACTACTGCACGACGTTCACCTTATCCCACAAGCGCACATACTTTTTTGTCATGGGAGATTTCAACCTGCCCCGTCTATTTCACTCTGTCCCGTCTACTGACTTCTTTGCATCAGGCATTGATCACACGGCCCCGTTGTACAACCACACGTATAAGCCGATCAGATTCCGATCCAACAACAAACCATCTCTGCTAGATTTCGTCCACAGTAACGAAGAACTGATGACTGAGCACGTTGAGTATGATGCCCCTTTGGGGCTTAGCGACCACTGTGTCCTCCGTTTCGATTTTATATGCTTCGCCGAAAAACCCATCAGCACGCCAACTTATACCAAACGCTGGACTGATTACGGAAAGTTGAACCTTCCTATTTCCGCTAACAGCTAGTCACCCGAGCTCCAATCGAGTGCCGACAGCGTGTGGTCAACCTTTTGTCTTACCCTAAGTGAACTCTGCACCACTACGACGACCTGCAAACAAGTTTGCATGGGGAAGAGACGCCCAGCACTCATCCGAAATCGTACACGGAAGTGGACTGCCTCCAGGAACATGGCATGGAGAAACTATCGCACCCATCCAACGGCTACTCAGTGGGAATATTACCGATCCATCCGTAACCAATACCTCCATCTTGTACGAAAAGATAAGAGTGAGCATCAGCGTCAGCTTATGCGTAAATTTTCATCCAATCTCAAAGCCTTGTATAGTCACGTCAACAGTCTTCGACAAGTCAAGCACGGTGCCACCGCACTGACGACCCCCACAGGGCTCACGAAGTCAGCGAACGAGGCAGCAGTAGTCCTGTGCCAGCAGTACGCACACATTCTCCGTTCCATTAATGCATACAAGGATAGTACCTTCTTCGGTCTCACCCCAACTTCCCTGACGACTGTTCATTTCACTCCGGAGAAGGTCCTGGCGAAATTCAAATCCCTGCGGCTAACGGCCTCTCTTGGCGCTGATGGTTTCCACCCAAGGCTCTTGTGAGCGTGCGCTGCAGCTCTAGCTTTACCCCTAGCGGAGCTGTTCACCCACTTCTTCTCGGAAAGCAAAATTCCCAATGATTGGAAATGTGGGACTATTACACCAATCTATAAAGGCGGTACTCGCGAAGACCCGGCCAATTACTGACCGATAAGTCTGCTCTCTACGATCCCCAAAGTGATGGAATCGATCGTCGCAGACGCTTTAATGGATCACCTGGAGGCTCAGAAACTGCTTTCCGGTTGCCAGTACGATTTCTGGCGGCAACGGTCGTGTCTGAGTAACCTACTACTTGCCAGGAATAGCTGGAAGATTGCTGCCGACTCTAGCCTAGAAACGCATGTTATATTCCTGGATTTCGCCAAAGCCTTCGACAAGGTCGACCAGAACATGCTACTACAGAAACTGTTGTCTTACGGCGTTTCAGGGGCCTTGATGAACTGGATCCGCAACTACCTTCAAAACCGTACCGTCCAAGTACGCGTCGACGGAGCGTTGTCTCCCCGCATCCTTGCTACAAGCGGAATTCCCCAGGGGCCTGTTCTCGGACCGAATCTCTTTCTAGCGTTCATTGATGACGTCAAACCGCAAATGGAATCTTCGCTGCTGCTATATGCGGATGACGTGAAGCCATGGCGCACAAGTAACCTTCCGGACGATACCCACGCACTTCACACGGATCTCGACCGTCTACATCAGTGGTCCATAGAAAACAACCTTTCATTTAACGCTTCCAAATGTCGCGTCCTTTCTACCTGCCCTACTGCTTTTTCTCCTACATATTACCTGGGAGCGTCTAGTCTCCAGATCTCTTCAGCCGAAAGAGACTGGAGTATTATTACCCAGACGAGTCTTTCCGTATCCGCTTCCCACTGGAAAGCAGCTGCTGCTAACCGCATGGTGGGATTGCTGAAACGAGCCTTCGGTCAAAACTGGTCCGAGATCTCAAGCGCGTAGATTATCCACGACTTCACTGCCTGGGTCTCTACTCCCTTAAGTACAGACGTCTATGGGGCGACTTGATCCTTGTATTTATGATCTTATCCAACCCTGGACATTCCTGTCGCCACCTACTCACACTGCACCAAATTGTGCTCCAACCTATGTGGCCACCCACTGAGGCTCACACATCAGCACAGTCGGTTGAACTGAAGACGACACTACTTCGCTTTGCGAATCTGCCGACCGTGGAATGCTCTGCCTGCCGATTTAGTCTTGGCACCCATTGTGGCGCATTTTAAGACCCGCCTGGATTGTCATCTGGCCGAGCATCACCGCGATATTCCCTGATATAACTACCTTCTACTTGATGGAGTTTCCTTTTTTCTACCTATAATTCCTTACCACAATCGTTTCGGAGGGCATGGTGGGATGTCACGCTTTGAGCCGGCGTGCTTACTGTTTACCGCATAATCCCGACGAAGATACGGCTAACACGCGAGTCCAACTCGGTATAAAGTTGCTTGGCCTTTCATCAGACCTGACCCGAACTCTTTTTACCCTAATGGTCATGTAAAGCTTGAGCTTTTACTCCCATTAAATACAATGTTCCAATGTAATGCATTGGGTACCCTTAGTCACCACTTTCGCACAACACAAGCACCATGTGTTAGACGACCACTTGTGCTCAGAGAAAATTTGAAAATTGTCAAATTTTTTCACGAGTGCTTCGTCAAACACTGGGCTTTCACCTAAAAAGCTCGATCAGAACGACACGCCAAAAGATGGAGTTACCGCAAGTATGTCGGGACGAGATTTGTCTATAAGTAGACCCAACTCGTGCACTTTGTTCTTTAGGCTACGTACGTTGCTAAATACTACCTCAAGGAAGTCGGCACGACCATCCCTGGGCCGTGCGTCATCAGGATGGGTTCTAAAAGGGCGGAAAATAACTTCCGACTGACCACCTGAAAATTCACTAGACGGAGGCCTTGCTCACCAGCCACCAGTCTAGTTTTGAGGTCCTTGATAGCCTCCTTTAACTTCAATCTATCTGCCAGTGGAAGGTCCGGCTGAACGCTGACACCACATCACTTAAGATGGCAAACCGCATCACCAAAGTAAAGTAGTTTCGTTATTTCATTGAGTTCATTGAGTTGTAGAGAGCCGGAGGAAAATCCCTTGTCAGTCTTACGGATTCCGTATCATACTAGATTTGATGCGTGTCGTTGCATTCCGACGTTACTCGAGAGTTCATCGCAAGCGCAATGACAGCCGCAAGATTCCAGCATTCTCAGCGAATTATTGTCTAGCAGCCGCTTGAAACTTTGCTCGGATGGCGCGTCTGCAATTTTTTCCGGTAGACTGTTCCAATCATTCACCACTCTAGTGGATAGAGTGATGTCCATACGAATTCTGTCTTCCCTGCTTAAATAGTTTTCATGTGTGACCTCGTGTGGAACAGTCAGTGTTGGGCCGGAAGAATTGTCGTAACGCACTTCCAAGTTCCCCTCGAATGATGCGCCTAGTGTAAATGAGGTCACCTCGGCGACGGCGGAGTTCCATGACAGATTTAGCTGCTGGAGTCGAATGGGGTACAGGAGATCACGAAGCCCCAGAACAACTTTCGATACACGTCTCTGAACGCTTTACAGCAGAGCGCACTTTAGCTTTGAAAACGAATGGATAGCTGGTAGGCCATATTCTAAAAATGGACGGACGTGCGAAGTGAACAAAGGTAGAAAAATCTCGGGAGTCATTCGAGCGAATGATCTTCTTAAGGCATCCACCAGTCTACTTCCAGTGGCCACCTTCTTCAACGTGTCCTGCGTCGATCTAAGGTCAGAAGTCACGATAACCCCGAGGTCTCTCGTGAGTGGTATTCCTCAAGTGCAAGTGGGACTGGAACAGTAGGATAAATCCCCGCGACTGTTCCTTCCGTGGCTGGCTTGCCGAACTACCTCTTCGTGGTGCCAGCTGGGTGGTTCGGGTGTACCCCGTTCCAGCAAAGTGTTCGGCGACAATGTTCCACCTCGGTGGGACATTGTATTCCAGCAGGTTTGCTGACTTCATGGGGAGTATTGGGCCCCTGTTTGGTAATCTACCAAACAAAGACGCATGAACTGATCATTCAGTCAACGCCTCCCAATGGGCGCGATTCCCTAAATTCGTCCCGCTGCCTTGCGGGTAGGTTATTTAGCCAAAGGCTCGGGGTGGAGTCCCCTAAGTCAACTCCCTACTTCGGCTTGGGCAACCAGGTAGTATCACGCCCTCTCACAAAACCATGGACTTTACTACAACGCGCTCATCAGCTACTGTTCCTGCTACTCACTTTCACGCTACTCCATCACACGCCAATTGTTTGTTTGCTAACAATCCTCACTTTCGGTTACCCGATTCATCTGTTCAACAATCTGGCTGCGATTCCGGTTGCTCCGCAGATCAAGGAATTCAACCTATGGCTCTCCTTCGTCCCCGATCCTCGTTCCGTCTGGCGTGCTTCAACGTTCGGACACTCATGCAAATTGGACAGCAAGCCGGTCTAGCGCGCACTTTAGATTCCGTAGACATTGATGTCTGCTGCCTTTCAGAAACCCGATTGCAAGATCCCAGCACTGTGCTTACATTGACATCCCCCACTGACCACGAAGCCAGATATCACATGCGTCTTCCTGGAGATCCAGAAGCAAGCTCAGCGGGTTTGGCTGGTGGAGGTATAGCACTGAGTGGCAAGGCCGAGGCGGCACTACTGGAGTGGTTCCCGATTAACAGCCGACAATGTGCAGTTCGGCTTCGAAGATCATGTAGAATCAACAGGCACCGCGAAGAGAGACGCAACTTGTTTGTGATCTCTGTGTACGCTCCAACTGACTGCAGTGGCGACTCGGTCAAGGACGATTTCTACCGAGATCTACAACAGCTCTTGACTAATGCTAAAAAGCCGGATGTCGTTATCCTTGCTGGGGACTTTAATGCACGGATTGACCGCCTGTTACCATACGAACGCCACCTTGGTGGTCATCACGCGCTCGATGAGAACCCCTTTGATAACGGAGAGAGACTTCTCACATTGTGCGAGGACAACCGTCTGTTTCTTTCGAGCACTAGCTTCAGGCGTACGAAGAAGCGTTCCGCAACGTGGCGTCCCGCTTCGCCAACACAAACGTGGTCTCAAATTGATCACATTGCAATTAGCTTCAGATGGCCTGGCAGCGTACTGGACTGCAGGTCCCTTTGGTCCATTCTCGTTGATTCAGATCATGCTCTGGTCTGCGCGAAAATCTGTATGTGTTTTGGAGGATCCCGAAACACGAAGCACCGCAAGATTGATGTAAACAGATTAACTGATTCCTCTGTCCAGGAGAGCTATCAGTCTTCACTGGCATATGCACTCAGTTGCAATCCACCGCAAGAAGTGGAACAATACTGGACTTGTATACGGAAAGCGATGACCATTTCCGGACAGTCATGCTGCAGCCTAACTCGACGCCCTTTGATGTCTTGGATCTCTGCTCGTTCTCTGGAGCTCTTTGAACGCCGCAAAGATATCTCCGCGGAACCAGATTGCAACGAGCGGCGCCGTTCTAACAACCGGCTGCTTAAGCAAAGCCTACGCAAGGATCGCGAGACATGGTGGTCTGAGCGTGCTTTAGAGATGGAGACTGCTGCTCTCTCTGGTAACACTCGCAGGCTTTTCCAACTCATTCGGTCCACTGGCCTCAGGAAGCCTGGTGTCAGTGGTCATTTGTGAGGTGGATGAGTCTCCGATCACCAACCAACAGAGGCGTATGGACCGCTGGGCCGAGCACTTTCACTCGCAGTTCAACTGGCCTCCACCATCCATCAGTACATGCAGTACACCTTGTTGTCCACCCTGGCTCGTCCCATTGAATCCACTCAGCGAAGCGGAAGTCTACCTCGAGATTCGACGCTTGAAGCGCTTCAAGGCTGTCGGCTTAGACGGACTTCCTCCGGAGCTATTCAAGTATGGCGGTGTGGCAGTCATTAACCAGCTAACCGTGCTGTTCGCAAAAATTTGGCATGAAGAAAAGTGCCTTCCTCTTGGGGCGAACCAGTTATTGTCCCAATTTTCAAGAAAGGCGCTCGCACTTCATGTGCAAATCATCGCGGGATTAGCCTTATTTCGGTTGCCTCTAAGCTGTTGGCATCCATTCTACTTCGTAGACTATCCCCAGTACGTGAAGCATACTACCGTGAAGAACAAGCTGGTTTCCATCCTGGCTGCGGATGCGTGGATCAAATCTTCACGCTCCGCCAACTCCTTGAACATCGCCACATTTATCACAGGCCCACTATCGTTGCATTCCTAGACATACGTGCCGCCTTTGACTCCGTTGATCGACCTGCTTTATGGCATTGCTTACTAAAGAACGGGGTGCCAGAGAAATATACCGCCATCTTACGAGCACTTTACCTTCATACATCAGGCAGAGTGAGGGTCTATGGCAAGCTTTCCTCGCAATTCGCTGTCAATTGCGGTGTGCGACAGAGCTGCCCTATGTCCCCATTCCTCTTCAACTTCGCAATCGAAGACGTTCTGTCGAATGCCCTAGAAGGTTTCCAA
>OX104063.1:55725017-55750382 GCA_944474145.2 Dicrocoelium dendriticum
GATGATAGAGTGCTTTCATGCCAATGGGTATTGGCCCTTCTCCATAGAGTGTGTGAAGAGTTTCAAGAGGAGTATGGAAAGGTCATCGCCCCCATTCTTAAGTAGTATGGGTGGAATTCCATCAGGACCAAGTTTGGTGGATGGTTTTATGGTTTTGATAGCGGAACGGATACCTTTTAGATCGAACTGAACCGTGGAGAGCAGCTGGTTTGTGGACACATCCAGCTCAGTAGTGACCGGGGACAGTTCTTCACACTGGGACTCTTTGAAGTAAGAGTTGAACATCTCACATATAGTCCGTGGATCTTCACTTGCTTTGCAAGGGCCGACGCGTATGGAAGTGATCTTTGCTCCATGGTCCAGTTCCAAGCATGAAACTATAAGCAATTTGCTATTTTCACTGTTACAGTTGCCAAAAAATGATTGTTAAGTTACACATCTCGGACCATACCTCCAAGTTTGTGCCTCGCATTGTCGAGAATAAAATATTTAATGATTTCTTTGTCTAGTTAATATAGGAAGGGATTATTTGAGGTACTTAATGTGGTCGACATTCGCGAAAAGTGTAAGATCATAAGGCATGGCAATGCAATGACTTTATTTAGTTGCGTGTCATACCCTCCACGTCATAATATTGTTGAACAAACAATTGTGGCTCGTTTTAGGGAGGTTGATTGCAAGACAAAATCCCACCTCCTCCTGGATCACTGTCGCCGAACTAGTAGCTGGACCGGGTTAACCCGGACCACGTAGTTGGCATCACCTTGAAGTGGCTTAGCCAGCCAGACAACTGGAGGTTTAAAGCTAGCATGCTGGTCGGATAAACCAGTGGATTTAGTGTTGAGTCAATAGGGGCATTGCACTCGCCCGTGGGCTTGATTGACGACAATAATGAATTTTTAAGTGGGTTTTGACAGACGTAATGCTAGTCGACACAAGGTTCGCATCCGTGGCCACAGGCAGTCTGCGGTCTATAAATGCTCTAGCAAGTTGGGAAGTATTGAACGTGAAACCCATGAGGCAGGATCGACTATTACCGGATTTTTGTAGCGCTTTGTGCGCACAGCAATTTGTTGGTGCGTTGCATACACACAGAAAAGAACGCTTCACCTTTTGTGTGGCAAGCCATCTGGTACATGGAATACGATGGTCTTCTTGGAACGACGTACACGTTCCTTTACTGTAATGATAAATACTGCTGACAATTCACCATCCATCTTTAGTTCGTTTGAAATATCAGTTTTCTTTAAACGCGACAGGAGCAACAGCGATTTGAGGTTCTCCTAAATTACATTCATCGTAAGCCGCCTATTTTTAAGTATGCCATGTTTAGTTTCTGATTGGTGAAGTTTGGCCTCAGTTGCACGAACTGCATCAGTAAGGATGACTCGGCAATACTTCACCACAAACGAATATGTTAAGAGTGCTGACGTCGCTTGGTCCCCACTGCTCCTTTTGCAGAAACTAAGAAGTACAATGTTTAGCTTATTTTGTCAGGAGCGAACGAAGAATAAAAAGACATTAACAGCGGGTAAACTGTACAATATTGATACGATAAGCAAACGCAGACGTGAAAATGAGCGAGAATTGAAAAAATAATGATGGAGGTAGTATACTAAATTTGTTTTATTAAGTAAAATAAATAAACTTTTTAATATTTGACTAGGCAAGGCAAGCTTGCACATAAATGATCATGTTAAGAGTACAAATTATGATCTGCCAATATACCATGGAACAATAGGATTGTCAACTATGTTGATGTTTGAATGCTTCTATGTATGCATATAAACATGTGTAGTCGTGGTTACGAAATTTGTAACTGCTTTGCTACACTTTTGGCTTTGGCGCCATTGCCAAAAGGTGGTATGATGCTGATGCACCTGAAGCAGTTCCCTGGATAAGCAAGGGTTGACTTTAGTTGGTGGCGAGTGGAAACTGTCAAGTTACAGTGTTGTTAACCAGACATTTGTGGCATTTTATAGGAAAAACGCTTGCCAGTCGAAAACCTAGCAGGTCTTTGAACATTGCCGCAGAACTATTTGCTGGAATGGGGTGAACCCATACCACCCACCTGGCACCACGTAAGGGTTGTTTGGCTAGTCCAAAATACAAAAATTCAATAATTGGTTATAAAAGTTTTCAATAACTATAAACAGCCGCGCGGAAAGCGGACCGGGACTCTCACATCAGCGTCTTAACTAGCGGCTATTTAGGATCGCTAAGTACTCTAGGCTAAACGCATGTCATGGTGTTGTTTTGTGGTGAGATCAATATCGCTGATATAACTGCTAAGTAGGTTAAGATTTTATTAGTAAATGACGTTATTAAACTATCTGTAGTTGTTGTTACGGTAGACAACCTCAGGCTTTCAAGTCACTTGGCACCACATTAGAAGCCTTAGACATGGCCGATGATTTCGACAAGTTTCATCATTTGCCAAGAAGATATTGCTGGAAATCTGAGGACAGGGCGAGGAATGTAAAGGGGTTCCAATTTGCTATTGCGACGTCCTTTTACAAGCGCACAGTAATGACTCAAACGCAGCGCGAACGACATAAGGTAAGTGTTCCGGTACTGCTTCCCAACCTACACGGAATCGCTCCACTTT
Organism: Dicrocoelium dendriticum; assembly: GCA_944474145.2. Taxonomy (NCBI): domain Eukaryota; kingdom Metazoa; phylum Platyhelminthes; class Trematoda; order Plagiorchiida; family Dicrocoeliidae; genus Dicrocoelium; species Dicrocoelium dendriticum. The sequence goes on from OX104063.1 coordinate 55,727,626, forward strand.
TTCATCGTTGCTTTGACGAGTTTCGTGAAATTCTACTTCCATCCACTATTTGCGACCGTCTCATCAAGTGTATCGGTAAAATCGGGCCCGATTTATCTAAGCTCGGCTTGGCTTCCATCTTTCCGAGGTTACTCAATGAAGCTACACGAAACTCAATCGGATGGAGTCTGGGCGGAATTTCGTTTATCATGCCGAGTAGTGAATTTCTAAAATACACTGCTCGAGAACATGGTGTTGGCACCAACGGTGAAAGAGTTCGAACACCGACTTGACGCTCTTGGCCTTCAATTCTTAACATTCCCCTTCACGTCCTAGCTTATTCACCTTATTGAATTATTAAACCTATTACGTTTTGCTTCTTGACGCTCTCGTTACTTTCGTACCTCTGTTTCTTATTTCACGTGACCGGTGCGGCGGGGAATGCCAATGCACGTCGCGTGGGTATTAATTGGTTGACCGTGGTGTGAATTGCGCGCACTGATCTGACTCTTCTGGATTCCAGTTATCGCGGACGAATAATACCGTGGATCGACGACGCGCCACGGAAGGAACATCCACGGGGATTTATCCTACTGTTCCAGTCCCACTTGAACTTGAGGAACACCACTCACGAGAGAGACCTCGGGGTTATCGTGACTTCTGACCTTAGAACGACGCAGGACACGTTGAAGAAGGTGGCCATTGGAAGGAGACTGGTGGATGCCTTAAGATCATTCGCTCGAGTAACTCCCGAGATTTCCCGACCTTTGTTCACTTCGCACGTCCGTCCATTTCTAGAACATGGCCTACCAGCTATCCATCCGCTTTCAAAGTTTAAATGCGCTCTGCTGGAGAACGTTCAGAGATGTGCATCGAAAGCTGTTCTGGGGCTTCGGGATCTCCCGTACCCCATTCGAGTCCAGCAGCTAAATCTGTCCTCGAACTCCGCCGTCGCCAGGGTGATCTCATTTACACTAGGTGCATCCTCCGAGGGGAACTTGGAAGTGCGTTACAACAATTCTTCCGGCCCAACACTGACTGTTCCACGCGAGGTCACACATGGAAACTACTTAAGCAAAGAAGACAGAATTCGTATAGACGTCACCCTGTCCACTAGAGTGGTGAATAATTGGAACAGCCTACCGGAAGAAATTGCAGACGCGCCATCCGAGTAAAGTTTCAAGCGGCTGCTAGACAATAAGTCGTTGAGAATGCTGGAATCTTGCGGCTATCATTGCAATTGCGACGAACCCTCGAGTAACATCGTAATGCGACGACACGCATCAAACCTAGTATGATAAGGAATCGATAAGACTGACAAGGGATTTTCCTCCGGTTCTCTACAGCTCAATGAAATAACGAAACTACTTTACTGTAGTGATGCGGTTTGCCATCTTAAGGGATGTGGTGTCAGCGTTCAGCCGGACCTTCCACTGGCCGATTGATTTAATTTGAAGGAGGCTATCAAAGACCTCAAAACTAAACGGGCGGCTGGTGAACAAGGCCTCCGTCTGGTGGGTTTTCAGGTGGTCGGCCGGAAGTTATTTTCCTTCCTTTCAGAACCCATCCTGATGGCGCGCGACCCAGGGATGGTCGTGCCGACTTCCTTGAGGTAGTATTTAGCAACGTACGTAGCCTAAAGAACAAAGCGCACGAGTTGGGTCTACTTGTAGACAAATCTCGTCCCGACATACTTGCGGTAACTCCATCTTCTGGCGTGTCGTACTGATCGAGCGTTTTAGGTGAAAGCCCAGTGTTTGATGAAACACTCGTGACAAAATTTGACCATTTTCAAATTTTCTCTGAGCGCAAGTGGTCATGTCTAACTCAATGTTTGTATTGTGCGAAAGTGATGACTAATGGTACCCATTGCATTACATTTTAACATTGGAACATTGTATTTAATGGGAATAAAAGCTCGAGCTGTACATGACCCACAGGGTAAAAAGAGTTCTGGTCGGGTCTAATGAAAGGTCAAGCAACTTTATACCGGGTTTGACTCGCGTGTTAGCCGTATCTTCCTCGGGCTTATGCGGTATTTAAACAGTATGCACGCCGGCTCAAAGCGTGACATCCCACCACGCCCTCCGAAACGGCTGTGGGAAGGAATTAGGTAGAAATAAAGCAAACTCCATCAAGTAAAAGGTAGTTATATCGTGGAATATTGCGGTGTAGCTCGGTCAGATGACAATCCAGGCGGGTCTTAAAATCCGCCACAGTGGGTGCCAAGACTAAATCGGCAGGCAGAGCATTCCACGGTCGGCAGATTCGCAAAACGAAGTAGTGTCGTCTGCAATTCAGCCGACTGTGCTGATGTGTGAGCCTCAGTGGGTGGCCACATAGGTTGGAGCACAATTTGGTGCAGTGTGAGTAGGTGGCGACAGGAATGTCCAGGGTTGGATAAGATCATAAATACAAGGATCAAGTCGCCCCATAGACGTCTGTACTTAAGGGAGTAGAGGCCCAGGCAGTGAAGTCGTGGATAATCTACATGCTTGAGATCTCGGACCAGTTTTGACCGAAGGCTCGTTTCAGCAATCCCACCATGCGGGTAGCAGCAGCTGCTTTCCAGTGGGAAGCGGATACGGTAAGACTGGTCTGGGTAATAATACCCCAGTCTCTTTCGGCTGAAGAGATCTGGAGACTAGACGCTCCCAGGTAATATGTAGGAGAAAAAGCAGTAGGGCAGGTAGAAAGGACGCGACATTTGGAAGCGTTAAATGAAAGGTTGTTTTCTATGGACCACTGATGTAGACGGTCGAGATCCGTGTGAAGTGCGTGGGTATCGTCCGGAAGGTTACTTGTGCGCCATGGCTTCACGTCATCCGCATATAGCAGCAGCGAAGATTCCATTTGCGGTTTGACGTCATCAATGAACGCTAGAAAGAGATTCGGTCCGAGAACAGGCCCCTGGGGAATTCCGCTTGTAGCAAGGATGCGGGGAGGCAACGCACCGTCGACGCATACTTGGACGGTACGGTTTTGAAGGTAGTTGCGGATCCAGTTCATCAAGGTTCCTGAAACGCCGTAAGACAACAGTTTCTGTAGTAGAATGTTCTGGTCGACTTTGTCGAAGGCTTTGGTGAAATCCAGGAATATAAAATGCGTTTCTAGGCTAGAGTCGGCAGCTGTCCTTGGCAAGTAGCAGGTTACTCAGGCACGACCGTTGCCGCCGGAGACCGTATTGTCAATCGGAAAGCAGTTTCTGAGCCTCCAGGTGGTCCATTAAAGCGTCTGTGACGATCGATTCCATCACTTTGAAAATCGTAGAGAGCAGAGTTATCGGTCAGGAATTGGCCGTGTCTTCACGAGTACCGCCTTTATAGATTGGTGTAATAGTCCCACATTTCAATCATTGGGAATTTTGCCTTGCGAGAAGTGGGTGAACAGTTCCGCTAGGGGTAAAGCTAGAGCTGCAGCGCACGTTCGCGCACGTGCGTGAAATGAATAGTCGTTAGGGTACTATCGTTGTATGCATTGATGGAACGGAGAATGTGTGTGTGTACTGCTGGCACAGGGCTACTGCTGCCTCGCTCGTTGACTTCGTGAGCCCTGTGGGGGTCGTCAGTGCGGGGACACCGTGCTTGACTTGTCGAAGACTGTTGACGTGACGATACAAGACTTTGAGATTGGATGAAAATTTACGCATAAGCTGACGCTGATGCTCACTCTTATCTTTTCGTACAAGATGGGCGCATTGGTTACGGATGCATCGGTAATATTCCCATTGAGTAGCCGTTGGATGGGAGCGATAGTTTCCCCATGCCGTGTCCCTGGAGGCAATCTACTTCCGTGTACGACTTCGGATAAGTGCTGGGCGTCTCTTCCCCATGGAAACTTGTTTGCAGGTCGTCATAGTGGAGCAGAGTTCACGTAGGGTAAGACAAAAGGTTGACCGCACGCTGTCGGCACTCGATTGGAGCTCGGGTGACCAGCTGTTAGCAGAAATAGGAAGGTTCAACTTCCCGTAATCAGTCCAGCGTTTGGTATAAGTTGGCGTGCTAACGGCTTTTTCGGCGAAGCGTATAAAATCAAAACGGAGGACGCAGTGGTCGCTATGCCCCAAAGGGGCATCATACTCAACGTGCTCAACCATCAGTTCTTCGTTACTGTGGACGAAATCTAGCAGGGTTGGTTTGTTGTTGAATCGGAATCTGGTCGGCTGATACGTGTGGTTGTACAACGGGCCGTGTGAAGAAGATTAATGAGAACTGATGCAAAGGAGTCAATAGACGGGACAGAGTAATAGACGAGGCATGTTGAAATTTCCCATGCTAAGAAAGTATGTGCGCTTGTGGGATAACATAAGGTGGACGTCGTGCAGTAGTCGTGCGTCCTTCTCGGGGGAGTTGTTAGGGGGGGGCGGTAAATGATACCGAGACAGCTGGAGTGTTTGGCGGCTAGTACGACCTCGCACCACATGGTGTCTGGAGACTGGATGGCAATGTTTGTTAAGATGCTGCAACTGAAGGCGATGTCATGGTACAGTGCGACACCGCCACCTGGGACCGCGCGGTCAGATCGGAGAACTGACATGTGAGAAAGTTGGATTTCACCGTCGGTTGTCGTCGGAGAGCCACGTTTCCGTTATGGCTATTAGATCAGCTGGCGTTGACAAAAGTCGGGATTGGAGCTCCGGAAGTTTAGACATGAGGCCCTGTGCGTTCGTGTAGATACAGGCGAGGCCCGTTTGAGTGATGAGCGCGGGAGTAACTAGCGTGCTGCAGGGCAACAGATGACCGGCAGTGCACCGTTTTTTGGTTTATAGGGGTGGAGTCGCTAAGGTTGGTATTTGGGGAAGCAAAGTGTGGGTCGTCGGAGCACAGGTGGGTGCTGGCGCCGGGGTCGTTGAAAGACGGAAGGTTGGAATGTGTAGGTGAGTAGGTTACTCCAGGCAGTGAGGCAGATGGTTCGGTGATGGACCGTCTGAGAACGGTTTAGTCAGAGTGTGTCGGTACCAAGTTAGCTGCTGCTGCTGCTGCTGCTAGGGGTCTGTGGGAAGCTGTGCTCCTCGGCACTGGGTACCCATCTAGACGCAGATGGATATCTGGTGGTGCTCGTCTTTTATTAGCATACCAGCTGGTGAGTGCATCAGTTGCCATGCTAGCAGTGAGGAATGTCACTTTCAGGAGATTGGGGGCTGATCCTGTATAACTTGCTTGACGAGGTAGGCGGTGGACGTCCGTTGTGATTACGTTGACACTATTTGGTGTCTGCTGAAGGCACCGCCATTGATTACAGTCATGCTGTTGTCGTTGTTGTAAGGTTGCGTCAAGCGCATGCAATTCTGGAACGCCATACACTATGGTGGAGCATGGTTGAGTGGGTGGCGTCAGTTGCTGCATGCACGCAGCGCGCTTACTCCGAGGGATGTCGGAGAAGATACGAATTTGCTAAATGCCGCGAGAGGCATTGTTTCGGAGTAAATAAATAAATGAATAGTATATTCTCGGTAAAAACGAGACACCTGTAAAGGCGTGATCAACTATGCATACAAGCATAGATGCTTTGGAATGTTAAAACATTTCGTTTTAATGAAAGGTATAAAGGAAAAGATGTTGTCCATATGAGTGAGCATATTGTCAGGTAATAGTCAGACCAAGGGACAGTATGGCGCTGTGGCGCGCAAAAATCCGTCAAAGCACAAGTAGGGGGTAATTTCGCCAGGTAGTGATCCGTGAGCACAGGAGCCTAAACAAGGTTTTGTTGCAACCAATAACCATTACGAGATAGGGATGATCTGTGCTCCAACAAAGCATTCTTCATAGCAGAATTAGTTGCACAGGTACGATGTAGAAGGCTGGGAACTGTGTCAGTGTGAAATGCTTAGCAGTGACTATATTTTGGGGCGAGTCACATCCACTAAGTTGCAGTGTTGTTAAGCGGACATTTGTGGTTTTTTATAGGGAGAACGCTTGCCAGGCGAAAACCCACCACGTCCTGGAACACTGCCGTAGCTTCCGTTGAACAGTAGTGCAAGTCGGTTATGCATCGTATAGACCGAGTTTACAGTCTATTATTCGCAGTCGTTTGACAGCCAAAACTCTTCGTTGGTTGGCCGAATGGCTTAGTACTGATACGGCAGCAGTCGTTGAAGCCGGTCAATGATGCAAGATTCGAAGAGTCGAATGAGAATGATGCAGGTGAGTAAACACATTGTTAATAGATGCCGACTCTTCTATTATATTCTGGTTCGGCTCGCAAACCGTGTCCAGCTATCCACGTTGGACTTGTCATGGAGTCGGTGAGTGAAGTTGTTTCTTGTGGCTGAATATGTCCTTAATAGGTAAAAACGCCATTCTCCGCAAATTGGATTTGGGATTCCTGCAAATGTAAGTAAGTGTAACTGTTTCCATAGCCAAGTGAAAATTCCACGGAAGGCCATCGGAATAGCCACGTATACGTGCGCAACGCTGTCCGTGAAATGACATCAGAATAGCTCCAGGTGACTGGCGAATAGGAAGGTTTGAGACAGTGAAGATAATCACGCCAGAGTTGTTTGTCTTCGGTTGTGGAACGGGTGATCCATGTACACATATTATTCCAGGGGAGTAAATTGTTCTCTGAGTACGAGGCGAGCTAAACCCATTGGTTTAGACCCCGTGAAGGTAGCGCCTCCGGAATGGCGGAATGAGCTCCATTTGGACCAGTGTGTGGGTTTTTCATTTCCTGGAAAAAGGACCAAGCGTTTGAGGATGGGTCGGCCAATCCCAGTGGATAAATCTTGTTTTGGCGGATGTACCTGTTGGAATCTCGGGAAAACCGGGCAACGGACACGAGGTAGCCAAACAGAGCCAGCAATAAAGCAAGAAGCACTAACACAGACTGGTGGCGCTCACCGGTGCCTATGATAAATAAATAAATAAATAAATACTTTATTCCCGACTATGCGAGGCACGCCCATGGAGGCATGATCAGATATGTACAACTGTGCAAACATTTTATGGCAACTGTGACAGTAATAGTGGAAAATTGGTCGTATGTCCATGATATAATAAATAAATAGATAGTTTATTCTCAGTTTCATAGAGACGCACTAACTTAGGCATGATCAAGGTTTAAAAACTGTTGTGTATCACGATGATACTCCGGGTTCTATCGTGTAGTTGACACGGTGTCAAGAAGAGTTGATATGTGAATCTAGTCGTCTTGCCAGTATGTAGTTGTGGGCTGTGACTTTATTCAGTGGCGAGTCACATCCGCCACGTCGCAGTGTTGTTAAACAGACATTTGTGGCTTTTTATAGGGAGAACGCATGCCAGGCGAAAACCCACCACGTCCTGCAACACTGCCGTAAAGCATTTTGAACATTTATGTTGAACTGGCAAAGCCGCTTGCCGACTGGTTTCACCTTCGGTTTTTCGCAGGGTAATGGCTTCTAATTTCCTCTGTTAGTTGGACGGGTATTTTGCTCTGGGTCTCCATGATTTTTGAGGTCGGTGGAGGAGTGGGACATCACGATTTTTCTTCTTATTGTATGTCCAGGTGAGCAAAGTTTCAATTTTTCCGCTGTCCAGATTTATAAGATGTATAATGTATGGGAGTATGAGGATATGTCCAGTTTTCCATACTGGACAAGGGTTATGGTGATTGTAGGTTGGTCCTTGCGGAGTTTTACCATCCTGCATGTCAGTCCTTGTGGGTTGTTACGTCCGTCTTGGGCCAAAATTGTTCCTCAGTCCAATCATAGATCTCCAAGATGTCCCGGACCTCAGGGAAAAGGGAAAGTGGGAGACAACCGAGAGAAGACCGCAGGAACAGGCATGGAATTGAATATTGTTAATGTCTTGTGTTATAACATTTGGGCTTGAGACAAAAGCATGTACACTGTGCAACAATAATTATGCTGAAAATGTCTTTTTAGTATCTTATAGAATCATTAGCCGTATAGGTGGATTGCTATCGCCTGCGTAGGGACAAGAGCGTTGCACCAGTAAGTAAAGTACGAGTATCGGTTTGATATGAGTCGAAAGTTGCGTGGGGATAGAGCAAGGAGAGTTAGAATGTTGGTAGTGATTGTCAGGTGCATGAACAGCACGTAGTTAGTGCAATCCGAGAGGGGGGCATAATAAGCGAAAATAATAGTTTGCAGCGAGAGAGACTTAAAGCTCATTTGGTGGCAGGGCAGCGGAGGGACTGGATGCAGATATTCTAGAGGAGTAAATGTTATTCAGATACGGGGTTGCTACTAACAAGCACTGGATCATCGCATATGCATGGGGCCAATGGCCATTAGCTACTTCTGAAGAGAAATGCAGAATTTATGACGACCGACAGATGTTGGCGCTAGGAGTGACTCAATCGCCAGATGCAGCTATTCCAATCGGACGATTTGTCACTAGTGTATGCCTATAGGGTCGAAGAGTGTATCTATAGGCTAGTGAAGGTAAGTGATAGGTCAACAGATCAGCTAAGCTGTGAAGCAAACAATCCAAGAGAATGAACAATGTAAGAGGGAGCGAGCTCCGGATACCCGCAGAGTTAAATGAAGGCTATGGCGAATAACTGCTGCTAAGCAGAGATATTGGCTCTTGAAAAGGGTGAACCAGTGGCTGGTGTAGCCGTAGTATTAAGATGTTTGTCCACTGTTGGATACCTACAGTTTCGGTGAATAAATCAACATGCGAGCGAAGCTTGAGACAGAAGGCACAAGAAAATGAGGGTTAGAGAGTCAGGGAGTGTCTACTAGTAAGCCACATGGAGCTAACAATGACTAGCTATTGCCAAGAAGAGTTAACCAGAGTAGGATAACAGCGCGCAAGAAGAGAGATGAATAGCCAGCATTGGAGTTCGGATTAAGCCTTTGGTTACTAGTGGATCCTACGGTGGCACATAATAGGTCAACATAACATCTGAGCTGTGACGCAAGCAATCCAAGAGCATGAACATTGTAAGAATGGAGCTACTCCTACAGATCTCCGGATATCCGCAGATTTAGATAGAAGCTATGGCGACTAGCTGTTGCTAAGCAGAGATAGTGGCTCTAGAAAAGAATGAATCAGTGGCTGGTGCAGCCATAGTATTAAGATGTTTGTCCACCATTGGATACCTACAGTTTCGATGAAGAAGTCAACAGACGAGCGGGGTTTAAGAGAGACATACGGCAGAAGAAAATGAAGGCTGAAAAGCCAAGAAGTGGCTTCCTGTAGGCTACATGGAGCCAACAATGTCTAGCTATTGTCAAGAAACTTTTAGGCGAGTAAGATGAACGACGGATAATGGCGCGCTAGGAGAGAGATGAAAGGCCAGCATTGGAGTTCGGATTACGCCTCCAGTTCCTAGTGGATCCTACGGTGGCACATAATAGGTCGGCAAACCATCTGAGCTGTACAGCAAACATTCCAAGTGAATAATTATTGTAAGAATGGAGCGACTCCTACAAAGCTCCGTATATCCGCAGGGTTAAACGAAGGCTATGGTGACTAACTGCTGGTAAGCAGAGATAATGGCTCTAGAAAAGAATGAATCAGTGGCTGGTGCATCCATAGTATTAAGACGTTTGTCCAATATTGGATACCTACAGTTTCGATGAAGAAATCAACATGCGAGCGAAGCATAAGAGAGACAGACGGCAAAAGAAAATGAGGGTTGGAGTGTCAAGAGTGGCTACTTTTATGCTACATGGAGCCAACAATGACTAGCTGCTGTCAAGAGGAGTTGGTGCGAGTGGGACGAACGACATATAACGGCGCGCTAGGAGAGTAAAGGGTGACCAGCAATAGAGTGTGGGCTAAGCCGTCAGTTACTAGTGGATCCTACGGTGGCTCATAATAGATCAACAAACCGGCTGAGCTGTGACGCAAGCAATCTAAGGGAATGAACATTGTAAGAAAGGAGCGACTCCTACGGAACGCCGGATATCCGCAGAGTTAAATGGAAGCTATGTCGACTAGCTGATGCTAAGCAGAGATAGTGGCTCTAGAAAAGAATGAATCGGTGGCTGGTGCAGCCATAGCATTAAGACGTTTGTCCACTATTGGATGCCTACAGTTTCGTTGAAGAAGTCAACATGCGAGCGATGTTTAAGAGAGACATACGGCAGACAAAATGAAGGCTGGAGAGTAAAGGAGTGCATCCTTGCAAGCTACTTGGAGCAAACCATGCCTAGCTTTTGCCAAAAAGAGTTAACCAGAGTAGGCTAACGGCGCGCTAGGAGAGAGATGAATGTCCAGCATTGGAGTTACTAGTGGTTACCAGTGGATCCTACGGTGGCACATAATAGGTCAGCAAGCCATCTGGGCTGTTACGCAAGCAATCCTGGAGAATGTATTTTGTAAGAAAGGAGCGGCTCCCACAGAACTCCGGATATCCGCAGAGTTAAATGGAAGCTATGGCAGCTAGCTGCTGCTAAGCAGAGATAGTGGCTTTAGACAAGAATGAATCAGTGGCTGTTGCAGCCATGGCATTAAGGCGTTTGCCCAATACTGGATACCTACAGTTCCGATGAAGAAATCAACATGCGAGCAAAGCTTTAGATAGACAGACGGCAGAAGAAAATGAAGGTTGGAGAGGTAGGGAGTGGCTACTTGTAAGTCAACAATGACTAGCTTCTGTCAAGAGAAGTTGTTGCGAGTGGGACGTACGGCACGCAACGGCGCGCAAGGAGAGAGAAAAGTGACCAGCAATATAGTCGGACTAGGCCTTCAGTTACTAGTGTATCCTACGGTGGCACTTAATAGGTCAACATAACATCTGAGCTGTGACGCAAGCAATCTAAGGGAATGAACATTGTAAGAAAGGAGCGACTCCTACGGAACGCCGGATATCCGCAGAGTTAAATGGAAGCTATGTCGACTAGCTGATGCTAAGCAGAGATAGTGGCTCTAGAAAAGAATGAATCGGTGGCTGGTGCAGCCATAGCATTAAGACGTTTGTCCACTATTGGATGCCTACAGTTTCGATGAAGAAGTCAACATGCGAGCGATGTTTAAGAGAGACATACGGCAGACAAAATGAAGGCTGGAGAGTAAAGGAGTGCATCCTTGCAAGCTACTTGGAGCAAACCATGCCTAGCTTTTGCCAAAAAGAGTTAACCAGAGTAGGCTAACGGCGCGCTAGGAGAGAGATGAATGTCCAGCATTGGAGTTACTAGTGGTTACCAGTGGATCCTACGGTGGCACATAATAGGTCAGCAAACCATCTGGGCTGTTACGCAAGCAATCCTGGAGAATGTATTTTGTAAGAAAGGAGCGGCTCCTACAGATCTCCGGATATCCGCAGAGTTAAATGGAAGCTATGGCAGCTAGCTGCTGCTAAGCAGAGATAGTGGCTTTAGAAAAGAATGAATCAGTGGCTGGTGCAGCCATAGCATTAAGGGGCTTGCCCAATACTGGATACTTACAGTTTCGATGAAGAAATCGACAAACGAGCGAAGCCTAAGAGAGACGGACGGCAAAAGATAATGGAGGTTGGAGAGTCAGGGAGTGCCTACTTGTAAGCTACATGGAGTCAACAATGACTAGCTGCTGTCAAGAGGAGTTGATGCGCTTAGGCCGAACGACGCATAACGGCGCTTGGAGAGAGAAGGGTGACCAGCAATAGAGTTTTGACTAAACCTTCTGTTAATAGTGTATCCTACGGTGGCACTTAATAGGTCAACAAAACTCCTGAGCTGTGACGCAAGCAATCCAAGAGGATGAACATTGTAAGAAATTAGCGACTCTTACAGAGCTTCGGATGTCCGCAGAGTTAAATGGAAGCTATGTCGACTAGCTGATGCTAAGCAGAGATAGTGGCTCTAGAAAAGAATGAATCGGTGGCTGGTGCAGCCATAGCATTAAGACGTTCTGTCCACTATTGGATACCTACAGTTTCGATGAAGAATTCAACCGGCGAGCGAGGTTTCAGAGAGACATACGGCAGAAGAGAATGAAGGCTAGAGAGTCAAGAAGTGGCTCCTTTTAGGCTGCATGGAGCCAACAATGTCTAGCTGTTGTCAAGAAATGTTTACGCGAGTAAGATGAACGATGGATAATGGCGCGCTGGGAGAGAGATGAAAGGCCAGCATTGGAGTTCGGATTACGCCTCCAGTTCCTAGTGGATCCTACGGTGGTAACTAATAGGTCAACAAACCATTGAGCTGTGAAGCAAACAATCCATGTGAATGAACATTGTAAGAAGGGGGCGAGCTCCGGATATCCGCAAAGTTAAATGGGGGCTGTGGCGGCTAGCTCCCGTTAAGCAGTGATAATGGCTCTAGAAAGGAATGAATCAGTGGCTGTTGTAGCCATGTCGTTAAGAAGTTTGACCATTACTGGATACCTACAGTTTCGGTGGAGAAACCAACATGCAGGCGAAGCTTAAGAGAGACAGATGGCAAAAGAGAGAAGAGTGACCATCAATAGAGTTTGTGCTAAGCCTTAAGTTACTAGTGGATCCTATGGTGGCACATAATAGGTCAACAAATCATCTGAGCTGTGACGCAAGCAATCCAAGAGAATGAACATTGTAAGAAAGGAGCGACTCCTACAGAGCTCCGGGTATCCGCAGAGTGAAATGGAAGCTATGGCGACTAGCTGCTGCTAAGCAGAGCTAGTGACTCTGGAGGAGAATGAATCAGTGGCTTGTGTAGCCATATCATTAAGACCTTTGACCACTATTGGATATCTGTAGTTTCTAGGAAGAAGTCAACTTGCGAGCGAAGCTTAGAGAGACATACGGCAGAATAAGTGAAGGTTGGAGAGTCAAGAATTGGCTCCTTGTAAGCTATATAGAGCCAACAATGACTAGCTGCTGTCAAGAGGAGGTGACGAGAGTAAGATGCACGATGGATAACGGCGCGGTAGGAGAGAGATGTGGAGTCGGGAAGAGAATAGTGTCGAAGGTAAGGAGAGGCGATTATAAGTGGTCCGGTCCAGTTTCAAAAAACTCTTCTTCAGGACAGTTTATATTCAGTAGTTTGGAGACTTGTGTGACAGAGAGGTATTTGCTACTAGAGAAGCGGAACTGGTTTATGTTCATGGATGCCCTTATTGTGAGAGGTAACCTATTCCATACGTGTGCGTATCTGTAGAGGTAGAAGTTGGAGCGAATGCTGCTGCGCGTTTTTGGTAGGATAATGGAGTAGGGTCTATCACGTAGGGGGTACGAAGTGATATTTGAGTCTGTGACAAGGGTGATTTGGCTCCCACTGATGTTGTTAATGAGCGAGTATAGGAAAGCGAGGTTGGTTTTCAATCGGCGCAGCCATAACGGGTCAAGCTTAAGTGTGTGGCACCGATCGCAGTAGTTCAGACTTGAGTGCCCCAAGAGGCGTTTTGTGAAGGTACGCTGAACATTTTCGAGGGCTATTCGGTCGCATTTTCTAAGGTTGGTGAATACTATAGAGCCGTATTCTAGCAGGGGCCAAGCACATGTTTGGTAGAGCACAGTTCTAGATTCCTGTATTGTCATGGTTTTGAGGATGTAACCGATGAGAGAGCGTGCTTTGGCTGCGGAATAAATTACTTCTTCCGCGAAGTTCAGCGAACAGGAGTAGTGCACGCCTAAGTCACGCACTGTTAGGCAGTTCCCTAATGGCGTGCCTTGCAGCATTAAAACTTATGTACGTTTGTTAAGCGTACATAATTTGCAAGCGCGTTCTATACATTACGTCGCTGGTGTGACTCAGATTACAGCTACTACGTGGGAAGAAGGTTCTGTACGCGCAGGGTCAAAAGACCGATATAACAAAGCGTTTTAACAAAAGTTAAGCGAATGATGCGATGGTTGGAGAGAAACAGGTAAACCGACGATGGCAGGAGCCAGAATGCGAGAGGCATCTTAGGTGAAACTGAGGAAAACTAGGTTGAGACCGAATGCGGGAGCAAGATAGGTAGAGCAACATTCCAAGAGGAAAAGGAATTTCAAGGAATCGGCTAGGAGCGAATGAATGCTGATGGCAGTACGAGGTGTAGTTCGTTAGAGTAAGTACGCTAAAGCGTTCATGATTCTATAGTCCAAAAGCCGTCCGAATCTAGGAAAATGGTCACAGGGGGCCAAAACTGCCGTGCATTGGGAGTCGTTATGACACGTACGGTTTAAATAGTAGACCAGTGCGAGCATAAGGTAAAGAGCATAGGAGTAGGAAGAGTGGTAAGTTGAGCATACTAGTGGAAGTACTAGTCAAGCAACACTTAGCAATGGTCCGAGTGCCGCCCATACTCAGGAGCGAGCTCTGAGCGAAGGAGATCATGCGCACGAGGATAACTTGGATAGGCGCAATGAGTGTAAGCTGTGGGAATAAAAGATGGAGCGCAATATGAGAAAAGGCCATTGATAATAGGAAAGAAAAGCAGGCAGAAAGTGACAGACGGGTCAGGTGAGAAAGGATAACGGCAGGGCAGTAAAGCCGGACGTCCGAGTTAAAAAGAAATGAAAACAGAAAGCAATAGAAAAGGTTAGGGTCTAGATGAGAATGGATCATTGGTAAAGCGTGGAAAGGCCCAGTAGTCTCTCCAAGTAGTGTTTACAGAACCAATAGGTCAGCCGAACCAGCAGAAGTGACGTCTCAGAAGTCCAAATGTATTCATTGAGTAGGTCTGTTGACGACAGGATATCCTCAATAGCCGGGCCTGGCTGCAATTCAACACGCAGAAGTCTTGGCTTACCGAGGCTCGGAGATGAAGGGTGGCGAGTCATTCTGGTGAGACTAATGGGAATTGGGAATTAGAGCATATATATATATATATATGGATGGATGGCGGGAGAGCCTGTGGTGCGCTGAGGCTGGTTGTGGCTAGATCCTGACGGATGAGCTATCAACTGCTGGGATATTCAGTAGTGGCCAAACGTCTTAATGTTATGGCTTTACCAGGCACTGATACGGCTTTTTCTAGAGCCCCTATATCTGCTTAGCAGCAGCTGGTCGCTGTAGGTTCTATTCAACTCTGCAGATACCTGGAGCTCGCTAAGGTTCACTCCTTCCCTACAACGTTTATTCTCTTGGTGTATTAAATAAATAAATAAATAAATAAATAAACTTTTGTTCTCGACAATGCGAGGCATACCTGTACAGGCATGATCATGTTTAGCTAACATAGTGTGATCAAAATGAACAAAGAGTACATATTTGGCATAACAGTGAATGTAAGTGTGTGGGTGTATATATATATGCAATTGTTTATGAATGTAGCTTGTATTTTTGCATGTGCCGCAGAATGTTTGACTGTTTGTTATCGGTAGGAATGTGAGAATAAGCGATTGACGTCCGTGGGTTGGATACCATTTTCCGGATGTCCACGGGCCAGTGACTTTATTTTGTGGCAAGTCACATCCGCCACGTCACAGTGTTGATAAGCAGATATTTGTGGCTTTTTATAGGGAGAACGCTTGCCGGGCGAAAACCCACCACGTCCTGGAACACTGCCGCCGAACTATTTGCTGGAACGAGTTAAACCCGAACCACCCAGCTGGCACCGCGAGGAGGTTGTTCGGCTAGCTAGCCAGCTCAGCTGCTTTGTTGACCTATTCTTTGATACGGTAGTTATTCATAAGTAACTAGAATGATTAACACAACAAGCACTTGGCCACCGAAACTCGGTCCTTTAACGCCATTTCTCGATCGTCTTACCTTCAACACTCATTCTTCCGTTCACAGCCATTTAATCCTAGCCTGCTTCTAGTATGAGCAGCTTCCTACCTTCATATACCCATGTACATAATAGTCATTATGTGTCTGAGATAACCCTCATCCCGCGGAGTATATATAAATATGGCCACATAGTCACTGTATCTTCTGATTTTCGAGAATAACCAATCGTGACTACATACCCACCTTCTGATCTCAGGTTGAATTCTAACGCCGTTAGCTAGTACCTCGTGAATTTCTTACCGGAACCCTGCGCTTCATCCTCATGTACATGAAATCATTTTACCCATTTGGCAATGCCTTTGCACAAGTAAAAACATTTTCAGCGTAATATCTGTTACACATTGTACACTAGTTGTCTCAAGTAAATGTCCTAAACTAGGGTTTCCCAATGCTTAGTACAATGGCTGTCCTTTTTGGTCTTCTCTCGGCCTGTTCCTCTCTTCCTTTTATCTGAGATGGTGAAAAGCTGAGAGATCCGGGATTGAATTAGGGAACCGCTTCCGTCTGGGATGGGACGAAATGACCAACAAGAACTTACCTGGAACATGGCACCACCTGCAAACTAACCATCTGCACCCAACAACCCAACCACCCATGTCCAGAAAAGGTAGCTGGACACGAATTCCTCGCTCCCCGGCAAATATACATAATCAGAGAAGGTGAGACTCCATACTCTGGAAATTCTACTTACCTGCAAAATCATACTTTCTCCTCTACTGACCCCAGGGTCCATGTTGGAAGCTGACTGTGCCATTTGTCTGGCCAACAGAGGGGTCACTTGACTGCGAATAACTAAAGGAACTTATGCTTTAGAACCAGCTTTGCCGGTTCCACAGGACCGATCATAGAAATCTACAACAGTGTTCCAGGACGTGGTGGGTTTTTGTCTGGCGAGTGTTCACCTTGTAAAAAGCCACAAAAGTCCGTTTGTCAACACTGTGACGTGGCGGATGTGACTCGCCCCTGAATAAAGTCACTGTCCACTGTTACACACTGGAATATCGACTAGTCATTTTTCAATATTCTACTGACACCTACAACAAAGTTACTCTTTCTTCACATACTGTCCCCACTCTAACTACTGTGCGATTTCTATTTACTCTACGCACACCTAAAACCATTTTACTGGCACTGCACTGTTGACTTTGTTCCTCATGAGTGCTTCGAATATTTCTGCAACTTGCGCAACTTTGGCCACAGCCAATTACTGACTTGTACCTTAGCTGTTGCGCCACCTAATTGCTTGTAAATTTTGATCATACCTGAATTGGTATGGCTCGATGAATTCGGGAATAAAATGTTTATTTATTTATTTAACTGCCGCTGCTGCTGCGCTATTGCCTCATGTCGTAGACGCCTCCTCGTGGCGATCGCTGCGTGGGAGTCGGGTTGCGCCCTTCTCCTTGCTAAGATCAAGGACACCAATCCTCATAAGTCAGAGAACTGATCATGAGCTAGACCCGCTGGCTTTCTGGTGTACATTTACTCGAAGGCTCTGGCTGAGGACCCGAGCCGTGCCCCTCTCAGGTGTGGTTCCCTGCCAGTATCCTAGACCATTCCCTTCGGAGGTTAGGGTGTGGTCGATGGCCTTCGTCCCGTAAAACCTAGCCATGGAAGACAACAGGTTGTAAGCTCACAGGTCGATTGGCGCAGAGCACGAGCGCCACGCCTTGTCCCTGACGGTGGGAGGGCACCACCGGGTGTTCAATGGTTTGCTACTGCCCGCCTCAAGTCAGGCAGCCTGTGGTCAAATTGGTGCAAACCCACCAACCCTACCGGCCGTGGCTGCAGTTGCGCATCCTACTACGGTGGCAGTACGGATACGAATCGTTCCAGTACCTCAAAGGCTGCGTACGACGGCCGTCAAGCAGACCCCCATCTCTCGCTGCAATCACATTCCCTAGCTGGACCTGCTCCCCACTGCCTTGTGGGTCAGGCTATTGAGCCAAGGGCTCCGGGCGGGGTCCCTCAAGCAAACTTCCCAATCACAACAAGCATCTCGCTTGCGGTTGCCTACCAATGCAATCGTATGCCCGCGCGCAAAGCACTCACCATCGGGTGCTGGAGTGTTCGCACACTACTGGGCCGGAACTCCAGTGAGCGCCCCGAGCGACGCAGTGCACTGGTCGCGATGGAACGGCACTCAGGGAACCTCGACTAGCCGAGCAATTGAGTGGCGTGAAGTAGGTGCTGGCTATAAATCCTACGGGGTGGGTAACACCAACTCTGCACTACGTGATCATGGGTTCGGACCTGCACTTTCCGATCGCCTCCATGGTCAGCTCGTGGGTGAACCAACAGGCATCAGCGCGCGACTGATGACTGTCGGCCTACAACTCGGAAGAGGTAAGTTGGCCACCTTCATAAGGAAGTATGGTCCTACCATTTGTTATCCTGATGACACGCGTGATCAACTCTACACTCAGCTATCCTCCGTGATACAGTTTTGCAGAGAAGCGACCGACTATTTCTGCTGGGTGATTTCAACACGCGCGTTGGGCGTGATGCATCGGTGTGGGCAGATACTATTGGTTCGCCTGGCATTGGTTCAGCGATTGCGAACAGTGACAGGCTGCTCTCACTGTGTGATACTCACAGCTTGAAGATCATGAACACTCGGCATGCACTGAGTGCGAGTGATATAGCAACTTGGACGCACCCACGGAGTGGTCACGCTCACCTGTTCGATTATAACATCACACGTCAACATGATATGTGTGAAGTGCGCATGACACGTGTCCTGCGTGGAGCTGAGTGTGGCACAAAGCACAAATTAATGCGGACCAAACTTTACATATCTTTTCGTAAATATATGTATTGCACTCCCGCCGTGAATCGGCGTAAATTTAACTTTCTCCCTCTCGGTACTGTGGCGAAACGTATTGAGCTGGAAAAGGCGATGGCTGCACGCCTATATGACGTGGACTGCATGGACACAATGGGCGGCCTGTGGCACCACATTCGCGACCAGGTGACAGCTGCTGCCAAGAAGACCATCGGGCGCGCAAACTGTAAGCGACACTATTGGTTGGATGAGAACAATGCGACGATTGACGAAGTGGTGTCGGGGAAGAATGCAGCATTTGCTGCATATGTGCCAGACCCCAGTGACTTAGGCAGAAGAGTCGGTTTCGCAAAATTCGACGTCAACTGACCCGAGAGCTCCGTCGCATTAAAATGCATGGTGGCTGGAGAAGGTGAAGCAGATGGAATGCTGCGCCGAACGCCGCCAACACAAGGATTTCTTTGAGTCCTTGATGGCGGTGTATGAACCAACGTTGGAGCCGCTGAGAAGGCCGATCGATGGTAGTTCAGGCACTGCCTGCACCCAGGCTGCAGACGTAATGCAGATCTCGCGGTAAAACTTTGACTGTCTCTTGAACAACCGTTCAGAAATCGACTGGTCCACATTGAACGGTCTCAAGCAGCACAAGGTAAAGGCAAGTCTGGCGGGCGCGCCGACACTAGATGTGACGCAGACAGTGTTTGCTCAGCTGCCAATAGGCAAGTGTGTGTTGTATACGGAAGACCAAAGGCACGAGCAAGTTAAAAGGTCATTCTGATAAACGAACTGCTTTAATCTGACCAATGTCTAACTGGGTGAGTATATTATGGTGCCGCAAAGAGAAGGATGAACCAATAGGGAAGCAGAGAAATGGACGCCTTGTTTGTGTGTCTGGGGTTGTGCGCAAGTGTCTGTTTAGACGAGCCGTGAAGAATGCTGACAGAATACACAATATCACCTCTCCGCTTAATCGTGTGCGGCGTCCAAACCATATCGATTCGGTCGTCTTTGTTCTGGGGTCGTTCTGCGGAGCTGTGTGCTTTGTGTGGTTTCATCCGTGCAGGTTGGTGGCATATGCTCCGCTCGTCTGATACTTGTGAATAATCTCCGGGTGTTGACTGTGCGGCCATCCTCTAGCCGATACGTGCCTGGCCCATATGCACACGTTATTCTCATCGGATCTGATAAGGTGGGCTGTCCTGTTGATGCGGCGTGTACCATCACGCGCACGTATGTTCCGGGCTGGAGCGGAGTAATATGCTTCCGATAAGTGGACTGACATCGATGGTGACGATCTAACTCGTCGGAGTTATTGGTTGCAGGAATAGAAAGTGCGACATTCAACTTTGTCCGAAGCTCACGCCCAAGCATGTGTTTAGCTGGCCTTTTGTCTGTGGCTTGGTGGTGTGCGGTTCGGTAAGAAAATAGTGCTTGTAGAACTGCATCCTCCCAACCTGTACCAGATAAGCGAATAGTTTGGATACTCGCTTTCAAGGATCGCTTGAACCGCTCTACCATGCCGTTTGCCGCTGGATTATACGGCGTTGTACTTGAGTGCCTGATAGCGTGAACTTGAAGGAACGAATGAAACGCGTGGCTTGTAAACTGCGGCCCGTTGCCCGTCACTATCTCCTCTGGTAATTCGAAGCGGGCAAACATATATTTCAGAAATCCAATAATGCTGGCAGTAGTCACCTCTCCACACAAAACGACTTCCGGTCACTCACTGTAAAAGCAGGTCGTCACCAAACTGGTCCATTGATGCTGAGGCGCTGAGCTAAATGGACCCATGATGTCAACAGCTATCTTGGTTCACGGTCGCATAGGATAGTCAATGGGTTGTATAGCGGATGACAACGGTCTTGAACTCTTGTCTGCCCTTTGACATGAAGAGCAGTCATGAACAAGTTTTTCTATTTCGTGTGACATTTTCGGCCATCAAAAACATGCGGCAACATTGCGTTTCGTACGAACGATGCCAGGGTGGCTTTCATGAGCACATAGCATGCGCTTTTGTATCAAGGTTCGAAGAGCCACAAATTTTTCGACACACATTAAACCTCCATCTATAAATGAAAGTTTACGACGCAACACGTAGTACGGACGCACTTGGTAAAATTGGCGTTATGCTGTATGCTGCCGCAGCGGAAGCATTTCTGTGGTGATTGGAATTCGATTGGCGAGCGATTGATCTTGGCAACCTCCTGAATGTCTGCGTGGGTGGCGAAACATCGCAACTGTTCGGCCGTACATGCTTCGCGGCGAGCTAATTCCCCAGCCTCATCCCAAGTCAATTTGGGAGCGTCTTCGGAAAGTAGACATTCCTGAGTTCGGTTTTTGGCGATTCCACTAATCAACTGCTGCACTAGCATTACGCCATCGATTCTATTTTTCGGTATGGTTGGATACTCGCAGGGTCGTACGTCGCGAATGAGGCGATCAACGAAACGGTCTAGAGTTTCCACTGGTTCCCGTGTAAGTCGGCCGAATTTGCGGCGAGCAATGAAGTGGTTTGTACGCTGTCCCCATGACTTGCCCAGCACCTCTAGTGCTTTTTTAAGGTACCTTGTAACTGGAGATCCAAAACATCAGACTGACGTTGCCCCTCATCACCAAATAGGTGTCTGAGAAGCATCAGTTTCTGGCGTTCAGTATAGTTAGAAGCCGCAGTTAGTGGGTCAAGATAGCTTGTAAACAAGGTTTTCCCCTGGGCTTATGCACTTTCCTTAGGACCTAAGGTCGGCTCAGACCAATAAACTAAGAGGATGTAATTCCTTGGCGCAGGTTCTTAAGCCGCGGCGCCAGTGTTGTATACTGATGGTCAAATGCACGAGCAAGTTAAAACGTCATTCTGATAAACGGACTGCTGTAATCTGACTAATGTCTAACTGGTGAGTTCATTATGGTGTCGCAGAGAAGGGTGAACTAATAGGGAAGCAGAGAATTAGACGCCTTGTGTGTGTGCCTGGGGTTGTGTGCACGTGTCTGTTTAGACTAGCCGTGAGGAATGCTGACAGAATATACAACAGTGTGCTGGGACCGACGGGGTCCAGCCTGAAGTATTGAAACATGGCGGACCCGTGCAACAAGTATGGATTAAGGAGGAGGATGCCCTTGTGTTACCGCTGTAAAAGGGCAAAGGCAGCAAGCAATGTTACACGAAATATCGTGGCATCAACATGCTGGGTTGTGTGGGCAAGATGATTGCACAAATCATGCTGAACCGCCTCGTTAGGCAGGCCGTGGAACCTAACGCCGCGGAAGAGCAGTGTGGATTCTGCTCGGGTCGAAGCACTATAGATATGGTGTTTACAGCTTGTCAATTGCAGGAGAAGTGCAGAGAACGCCACCAGCCATTGTACTCGCTTTTTGCTTATTTCACCAAGGCATTTGATACGGTGAACCGCGGGGCATTGTGGCTGGTGATGGGTATGGTTGGTTGCTCGCGTGAGTTTGTAAGTTTACTTGAATGTCTACGCAGTGGTATGCGAGCGCGGGTGCAGCTGAGTGGAGAGACCTCGGATGAACTTGCAGTTGTCTCTGATGTGAAGCAAGGCTGTGTCTTAGCTCCTGCCCTGTTGAATATATATCTTCATATCATGTTGGCTTGTGCTTTTGAATCGTCTTGTGTTTACGGTGTCCTTTTAGAGCACTGAATTGACGGTGGGTTGCTGAACATCCGTCGTTTCGGTGCAAAAACCCTTGTTTGTGAGACTACTAGAAGTATGTTGCTGTTTGCTGAAAACGGTGCATTGTTTGCACACAGCACGGATGACTTGCAGCACATGACTAGTGCTGTGGCTTCGACAGCGGCCAAATTCGGGCTCACCATAAACACAAGCAAAACTGGCTGTCTCTTTCAGCCTTCACCGGAGGTACAATCATCAGTATTGCCGCGAATCATCGTTGGTGCTGAACTATTGAAAAACAACTTCCGCTTCTGCTGCTTTGGGCGTGTGATGTCGAATGATATGCAGATACACAGTGAGCTGCGTATCCGCGTGTCGAAGAGAGTGGCGGCATTCGGGAAGAGGAGTACCGAGTGGGGAACATACATCTGTTTACCATTGGTCCGAGGCACATAGTATACAAATCCATGGTGCTGTCCGTTCTTCTATACGGCAGTGAAACGTTGACAATGTGCCGGCGGGATGTGCGATATCTCTAGCGGTTCCATCGGCAGTGTTTGCGACGGATTTTGCGCATCTGCTGGGGCGCCCGAGTTGTTGGCACGAAAGGGTTGCTACAAAGTGGGATGTATGCGGTGGACTGCATGCTTTTACTAAGACACATGAGGTGGCATGGTCATGCGAGCCCTATGGATTCAACGCAGATAGTCAAACAACTCTTATACGGTCAGCTGAGCCTTGGGAAGCCGCATATGGGGAAACCAAAGTTACGGTACCAGGACATGATCAAAGT
>OX104063.1:55750588-55805277 GCA_944474145.2 Dicrocoelium dendriticum
ACTGGTCTCCAAACAACGCTGTGAGTCGAGCAACTGTATCATCAAAGCTGAACTCATGCGCGTTGTTTGGCAAAATGTAGTTAATGTATTTGTCATGTTCAACCGTTCTGAGTTTTCGTAACAAAAGGCGAACTTTAGATGCATCATCGAGACCTGACAACTCTGCCCTGAAAACATCTTCATAGCGCCTGAACCACGCATCGAATATTAATCCTGAGTCGGGATCGAATATGAACTCATTAACACTACGGATCATCGCATCCGCCGAAGGCTTCCCATTGTCTGAACGACCGTAGGCTGCACAGATAACATTTAAGTGAGGGTTTCAATCATACGCAGCTGTGCTGTTTCAAATTGCTGCTGTTGCTGCAAACAAAATGATTTTCAGGTCTTCCGCTGAAATTGACATCTTGATCCACTACCTTCCGTCGCCAAAAATATATGTTATGGTTTCGGCTGACCTACCGATGATCTGCTGCTAGCGTGCACTCTGATCAGCCCCGACTTCCCAAAGCAGGAGACCGGCGTACGGCCTGGCACGTATATTTGCTTAACGTCCAAACTAACGGTACATTCAATTTATGGCCAAATCAATAGCCCTCAGCGTAAAACGCTCTCATTGGCTGGTTCCGTCCCATTAACACCGTCAAGAATGCTGACAGGATACACAACAGTAAGGTAGTATGAAAGAGCATTAGCCTGTTTAATGTTAGAAAAATATCCCAAGTGTAGCTGCATTAACCCAGGCCCTTAAGCCTCAATAGTTTAAGCGAAATGGAAAACATCAAAAGCAGGTGACGCAATTCGCGTCGAACGCCTCGGGCAGACCACAAGCAGGCCAGGTGAGGTGAGAGTTGGATAAGTGGCTCAACCAACTATGCTTATTATCGTTGTAATGTCTTCCACTTTTTTACCGGCAAGCCTCGGAGCAGCATTCCTTCGTTCTATCCAGCTTGGCACTATTATCTTAACACCATAGCACGACTTGGTTTTCTGCGCGCTGCTGCGCTTACGCCTCATGCTCTGGTATCCTTAGCAAGCTTGATGTAAATAAATAAACAACTAAAGAAATCATTTATTCTCGACAAAGCGTGGCACGCTTTTTGAGCATGATCAGCATATTGCAATATTATCCACGATAGCGGAACTAGCAGCACCAACCTTGGGAATAGTGCAGTTGGAGACAGTAGGGTTGGCCCATATAGCCCAAAGTTTGTGTGAAGGCTATATCCACAGAATGCGAGATGTAGAGATACGAATCAGATCACTAACCTGGAGTATGTTGATGAGGAACTAGTCCGATGAGGTCGCGTACACAGTGTGGGTCAGGTGAATAAAGCATGAGGAAATGGCTGAAAAATTATTTACGTATAGTGTCATGTCACTGATCAAATATGTAGGCGTGTTCGTGCGAGAGCAGATATATGCAGAGAATTTGTAAATGTGATACCGGTCAACTTGCCAGTGTGTGTTAGGGGTGGTACCTTTATTGGATAGCGAGTCACATCCGCCACGTCACAGTGTTGTTAAACAGATATTTTGGCTTTGTGTAGGCTTGCTAAACGAAGATCCACCACGTCCTGGAACTCTTCCGACTTGTGATATGACAATGACAAGCTTGTGTCTGACCGAGTACCCTCTCGGATATTCGCAGTCCCAGTTCGCCAATTGCTTTCCCATGGCTGTGTAGTCTCCTTCGTGGTCGACCGCAAGTGTTTGGAACTGTTGAGGTCGGACGACTCAGATGACTTGTATTGATTTGCTTATTTGTCTGGGTTCCTTTATTGTATCAGGAGTGCGTAGTGCGGGTGTTTTTTGTTCTGTATTGATTCCGTGTCCATGGGAGCGTCGCAAGTATGTCCTCAACGGTGTTCCGTGCAGGTAATGTTATCCTTTTAAAAAAGGGAGAGAAGAAAAGCAGACCGAGCAAACTGCCAAGAAAATAGAACGGACTAGGTTAGTGTACAAAATAAAATTTATGATAGGGTTGTGCTGGTTGAAATCAATGGAGTGACGGGAAATGTTATACATCATATCAGTAGTTTTGCGTGCAAGCACGAGACCCGATATTCGCTGAATGTGAGAAGATGCTGTCCGATGTCGCCTAGAGTGTGCAAAAGTAGTTCTTGGTTGAAACCGTGAGTATCAAACGGTGTTAGCCGGTAAATGTGTTGTGGGGATCAGAAGAACATAGTGAGTGGTTTAAAGTGCGCTTAAACTAAAGTTTGAGCGATCGGTTGACAATGCTAGAGATTATCCCTCGAAAATGTATGAGAGCCGATGAAGTTACTACGCCGGGTTTGAGAACCATGAAAATAATAATGTAATATGTTCAGTAATGGGATGCTAACAGCTAGAAGGGATGAGACAGAGTGTCAAATAAGTAACGAGAATGGGATTTATATTCTAGGGCTGTAGCGACAGTAACGCCGTCTCCGGAAGTGACCAAGGATAAGGGAATAATACAGACATCATTGCTACTTGCTAAGTGCTTCATCCCAAGGTTTGCGACGTTGATCGGAAGAGGTGCTGAACAAGTATACAATAGCGTATGGTTAAACATAGGAGCGGTTGAGACCCGAAGAAGCTCAAGTGCTCAGCATCTGGTGCCGGTGGAATAAAAAGACATCAGTCCGATAGACGGGGATGTAAAAACTAAAAGGAGTATGGCAACCGATGCACTGACGCTTTTGGTACCTATACAGCCATTAAACAGTTGCGATATGGACCAAAAGAGAGGCCAAACAAGAGAGGGAGGCGTTTTGGTGACCTGAGAAGCATGATAGTGGAGCCGGGAAGCAAAACTCAATCAGAGACCGGAAATTTCAATTTCAAATAATGAATCAGGCGGAGACTAGTATCATGTGGCTGTTACTTATACCAATGAGAACTTTAGTCGACACTCAAAAGAATGGTCCTTGGTTTAAGACCTATAGGCATTTGGTGCCTGAGAGGCCGGGCTGTTCCAAACGGTTTAAGGATGAGTGGCACAGTAAGAAGGCAAATCAAACGAAATTTCAATTTGGTAGAGGGACAAAGCATACAGATAATGAATTATACGGAGACGGGTATCATGAGTCTGTTACTATATGGACCGAAAGGAATGCCGAATAAGCTATGAAGACATTATTTTTAACTGAAAGCTTGGTTGTGGATCCGAGTGAAAGCACTCATACAGAGGCCGGAAATTTCAGTTTCGGTGTTGAAGACTATGCATGCAGACAATAAATCAGACGGAGACGAGTATCATGTGTTTGTTACTTATAACACTGAGAACCTTATTCGATGGTAACCGAGGCTGAAAAGAAGAGAGGCCTTGGTTTTAGACCCATAGGCATTTAGGACCTGAGGGGCCAGGTATTTTGCGCTGGCGCTCTGGGTACTTAGGCCACTACTGAAGATTTGCGATAAGGACCAGAAGAGGTGCCGAATACAATATATACAAAGTGGAGTTAAGCATAAGGGTGGAATAGAGTAAGCAATGATGAGGCTGAGGATGTAAACCTCAACGTTCTAGAAGGAACAGTAAGTGAAATATTTGGGTCAAAGTGCTGGAAGTCCTGAGGCCGTCTCCTTTAGGTAGGGATAGGAAGGCTAATAGAGAGCAGACTTGCAAATGATAAGGTAGCAAAAACAGCTGTGATGTGAGGTTGAAATGAAGTGGGAGACTATTGGAAATAAAGCATTAAGAAGGGGATGTATGATTATTTGCTAGAAGTTGTTTTGTCCTGTCTCCCATAGCTCGTCTTCCGTCACTTTGAGGCTTAATAGTTAGGAGATTGTGTTTACGTCGTGGAATCGTCTTATAGCATTGTTGAAGTGTGTACTGGTCATAGATGGTCGGAGTTGCAGAGGCAACTTGTTCCAAGTGCCTGCGTATCTATAAAGGAAGAAGTTATGGCGTATGCCGCAACGGGCAGCCGGCAGACTGAATGAATAAGTCGCGTTGCGCAGATGATATCGGGTATCCACTTCCGTTCGGAAGTGACGTGTCAGGTTCATTTCCGGCTGTTGTATAAGCTTGTATAGAAACGTGAGGTTTATCTTTAACCTCCGTAGCCGCAGCGGGTCCAGTCCCAGTTGTTTGCATCGACTACGGTAGTTCAGCATGTTTGAGCCCAATAGACGTTTGGTGAAGGAACGCTGTACGTTTTTGAGTGCAATTCTGTCGCACTAGCTTGAGTTCGTAGGGACTATAGAGCAGTATTCGGGAAAAGGCCTAGCGCAAGTTTTTTACAGTGTCAGTCTAGGTTCCAAAAGCGACATGAATTTGAGGATATAGCCTATTGACGGCCTAGCTTTAGCTGCATTATAGCTTGCTTGTGTAGCAACGTTAAATGTACTGGAGCATTGAACACTAAAGCACGAACAGAGAGGCTGACGGTAAAAGGAGCGCCATTGAGAGTATGGGTATTCGGTGGCACTGCACATTTATAAGAGGGAATGCTACTTTTTCCTGTGGAAAATTCGAGATTCCATATTGCGCACCAGTTTTCTAGCGCCTTAAGGTCTCTTTGTATTGTGGATAGATTATCTTTCATATTATCGGAGACGAAGGAAAATACGACTTTGATGTCGTCTGCAAATAGGTATGGCGTTCCCCAGCGGAAGACTTGGAAGGTGTCATTGACGTAGAGTAAGAAGGGTACGGGGCCCAAGACACTTCCTTGAAAGACTCCGCCGGTGACGGCTTTTCTGGAAGACTTCGTGCCGCCCAGACACAACGATTGTGTTCGATTTGATAAGTAGAATGCCAATCAGGCGAGCAGCTTCCCGGCGATGCCAAAAGAAGCGAGTTTGGTTAGTAGTTTTAGGTGTGGAGCGCAGTCCAATGCCTTTTTCCTGTTGAGAAAGATGACGACCGCTTTATGCCCTAAATTTATCGAGTCAGTGACGTTGTTTAAAAACGCAAACATAGAATTATGACAGATTTCGAGGGCAGGAACCCGTATTGAGACCTACTAATGAGGTTACGAGGCAACAGAAAGTTAAGAACTTCTGCTTTTACCAGTCTCTCCACTACACTTGATGCGATGGCTGTGTGGCTGCTGGGCCGAAAATTGTCTATGTCAAGACGGGATCCTCCTTTATGTCATGGTAATACTACAGCATGCTTCCAAGCAGTGGGGAAGGTATGGGTGGTCATGGATATTGTAAATAGATTAAGGAGGAGAATTGGAATGTCTGGACCTCCTAGTATCAGCACTATGGATAGAAAGCCGTCGGGACAGGGGTATTGAGACATTTTGAGTGTACGAATATCTCGCATGATTGCGCATAGATTGAATTCGATGCTGGTCAGTCTATCATCGGTGAGCAGGGGTGTTGTAGGCGATGTCGTGGAATCGGTGACCGAAAAAAGGTTGCAAAAGTGCTTGTTGGTTTAAGCAAAAGTTGGGCGGGGTCCGTCATGGGATTGCCATTAGGAAGTGATAATGAGGCATTTGTTAGAACTCTGGGGTTTGCTCTGCTTTGCATTAGTTGGGTGAGTGCTATAACCTTGTTGTTACTGCTGAGTGCAACGTTTTCCGTTGATGTGGCAGGCGTGGCTTGCCGGTTGCTCCACTTTGTTAGTTTGTCGTTCATGCGCATTATTATGTGAAAATCCTTTGTCTTGTTGTAGCTGCAGCGCATTTTTCTCCGTTTGTTTAGGACTATGTGTATCAGCTACACCCTTCGGTTTCGTAGGTTTCCTCATGTTCTGCTTAGGAGCGACCACGTCAAGACAGAACATAATGTGTTTGTATATCTCTTGGATCGCCATACCTGTTTCCGTTGCCAGAAAGAAGATATTCCAGTCAAGAGATCGTAGAAGAGTGGAGAAGCTTTCCCAATCGCCGCGTTGTGGAGGACGAAGGAACCGCTGGGGGGAGGTTGTAATGCATAGTACTGGGCAGTCTGAATGTTAACTTTACTATCTCTAGAGCACTACTGAGAAGGTTGTCAAGCACGCGAACTTGTGCTTAGTTGATGCGTCTCGTGAATATTAAGTCAAGGACCTTAGATTTCCTGTTAGGTACGTTAACATGTTGGGTCCAGTTGTATGCGAAGATAAGGTCGACAAACGCTCTATATTTGGGAGGTGAGGACTGGGTAGACCACTCAATGTGCTGCTTAGTTAAGTCTCCGCCGATTATCTTAGGGCGTGCAGGTAGCAGAGAAACTTCGGTGAAGAGCTCAACCAATATTTGATTTCAGCTGTTGAGATATGTGGGTGGATGTAGCCGCAGCCAATGGGGAAATTTAGGTGCTCGCCATCAGCCTGAATCCACATAGAGTCTTCCGGGTTACCCAGATATGAATTGGAAGGAGGATGCATGAAAGTCTTTGCTGATGTAGACGAGGCATCCTCCGCCCCGTCGCTTTTCGCGTCCACTGCAGAATGAAAGGTAGCCAGGTATTTGGATGAGTGAGTCAGACGAACTGGCTGGGTGCAACGTCTCTGTGCTTAGAACCAATTGTGCTATAGACATAGTAATAATTGGACCCAGAAGGTGATTCTTTTGATTAATAGACCTGGCGTTGAAGAGAGGCATATTGTGCATCCTCAGCTTACTAGATTCTTCGAAGTGGGGTGTAGTCGGGAGTGTTGGGGCATCTCTTGGTGGATAGTAATTTTTTGGATTACCGAAATGAAGTGAACCGTCTAGCAGCAGCACAGGCGGTCCAAAATGTGTTAAGGGGCTTGTTTGCCTTCATGGGTGGTGAGGCATCCTGGGCAGGAAGGTGAAAATTAATGGAAGAGGTTGGGAATAGTATGGAGCATCAAACCCCAGGGGTAAAGGCTGTGGAGGTAACTGATGATGCGTACGAGCTGAGAGGTCTATCCAGTAGTCGGTCCTGAGGTTGGCGTTTAGAGGAGCCGTCCGATTGCCTGAGAGAGGTTGGTTGGAATCAGCTGTGCCATGTCTAGGAATCGAGTCAGGTGGTAGAGAGCCGCTGCTTGACCATTGCGAGCTAGGAGAGGAGGCCCACAACTTGCGGCGTTCCATAAAAAAGGGACCGCTGAAGGTGTCATCATGATTCGTGGCATTATAGTGTGTTGTTGACGGATTGTTGACTGGCGTGATGGGATGGGTGGATAGGGGAGCGGGGCATGTGTAGAATTCACCAGCTCGTTGCGTCCATGTGGGTTTCGCTTTGGTGATGTTGCTGTTTGGTCAACAGTGTATCGGGTTTTGCGCCGGGTCTGGAGACGCACCACGGGGCTTGGGTTTCTGAGTAATTAATTCTTACGTTACAGCTGCTCAATACTGGTTGTCGTTGTAGGAGAGTTCGCTTCATGTCGTGAGGTGAAGGCATAGCTTTGCTCTCATGAGATGTTTTAGCTATAATTGTATGGTTGGCGTGGACGATATATCTCATTGGGCTTTGCCCGTGCAGCATTGCAGTTCGGCCGGTAGAGGAGGGAAGTGTATGTGGGGTCTGATTACGCATCGAGGGGCTTTGGGTTCTAAGTAGATAATTCCTACATTGCAGCCGCTCAATCCTGGATATAGGTGTAATAGACTTCGCTTCGTTACGAGGGGGCGGAGGCCAACTGATGTTCGGACAATTTGTCTTGCCTATATTCTCATGCTTATTACAGCCTACGTATGGCTTTGAGCTTTGTCAGAGGGGTGTTGCAGAGCGGCCGGAATTGTAGGAGGTATGGGTGTAATCCAATTACTCGTATACTTGTATACTGCTGATTTGCTGCCCTCCCGGCAATTAACCTTAACGTTTTAGTTCATCAATCCTCTCCTCTGGTCAGCTCACAAATAGCAGTTGGCCTCTAATTTCTGAGTGCTCGGTTATCACTTACTGGCTGCTATTTCTGCGAACCTTGCCCATGCAGGAGTTCAACCTACCCACTAGCTTGCCGTGGGTCAGCGCTCCTTAGTACCATACCACTAGCGCACCAAAATTGTGGCTACGGAGCGGGCCAACAAAAGTCCAATGAATTTAAAGTGAACTTGTGGTGAATTAGATCCTGTTCCAAAGAAAAAAGGCACAACTACACCACTGCGCAGCTTTCACAAAAAAGAACAAGCAGCACAATATCTCCAGAAGGAACCAGAAAACTTTCAACTTGGGCGCCTGCAACCCCAGCAATGGTACACCAAACAATGCCAATGCATTTTGTAATTGACAACGAGGAGCATATACTTGTATTTTGCCTACTTCTTTGCAAGAACATCGGTTTAATGTATAGCTTGATTTAACCCCTAAGGGTGCAGCTTCTAGCCGGTCTAGAAATATACCTATTTATTTATTTATTATTTAATGAATGGTTTCTCTGCGCGATGCAGCCCTTAGGTCTCATATGTTGTGACATCCTCAGCAAACTTAGGGTACACGTCTCTTCTGCACGTTTGCGTACTTTTAATTGATATTTATTAGTTCTCCTTTATCAAGCAATCCTTTCACCTCTAATCAGCACGGCTTGTACTTAACTACTGCTTTGTGGGTGTTCAGTTTCCGTCTCGCGGCAACGGTTTTGGCACTTGCTCATGTAGGCGTTCATCACTCTCACTGGCTTTTCCCAGCTCAGCCGGCCATGGCACTATTCTCTTAGTACCTTCTTGTCGTCCTTCTGCCTAGTTTCCTAGAAACCTTTTACTCCACGCTTGAGTCTTGTCGTTCCGCTGCTTTACCACTAAGTGACCTTCATATCGCTCTCATCGCAAGCTATTTATATCTCAACTTACTTTTTTGCGCTCCCTACCGATTTTGGCTGGCTACCAGATGTTTATCCACCATTTAATCGCCGAGGGGTTTGGTAGCGTGCTTTCTCCCTTCTCGCGCAATAGGTGCTTTATAACAAACCGCTACTACATGGTTTGCTTACTGTTGCAACGCATTGTACTCAAGGTAGCTGTTAGCAATCTACCTAACGGTCATTGCTTTTTGTCGAACTTTCGACAGACCCTAAGCGTAATCGTTGTTGCGTATTGTACATTATATTGTTCCAACACTAAAAATTCTAACATAGAACCTTAATAATGTTTGGTTCCATGTTCGTTTTATGCGGGTCCACGTTGTCCCTCACTTTCCCTTCTCTCCGGGGTCCGGTACTTCCTGGGTATCAGCGAGTTGGCTAAGGAACAGTTTTGCGAAGGACAGAGCACAATAATCCACCAGGACCTACAAAGAGCATTGCTGGGCACCAAAGAGATTCACCTGCACTCAATACCACTACCGTTGTCCAGTAGGGATAGCTGGACTTGTAGTGTGCACCCTCCCGAAAGGTATACATAACCTGCAAGCTCCAGCCACAAGGAATTCTTAAACTTCGCTCACCTGGACACTCAACAAGACGACGCTTCGAAACTCCCCCATCCAAAATTGGCCGCAGCGATTACGGCTGCCACGAGCAAGCTGCCTGACTAGCTAACGTGGAAAATTTGAAGTCATTTGACTGCGAATAACCGACGGTGAACGCAGTTGGCAAGCTGCCTTGTCAGTTGAACGTTAGTGTACAAACGCGTTTGTGACGGTGTAAAAATAAATTAATATTTTTATTCTCGAATGTCTCGAACCATACCACCTCGCGTATGATCAAAACTTACATGCAATAATGTGGCGCAACAGATAGGCTACAAGGCTTGTCATTTGCTGTGGCCATAAGTTGTACAGTTTGCAGCAACATTCAAAGCACTCATGAGGGGCAGTCATAAGTGGAGTGCCAATAAACTGGTTTCAAGTATGTGTAAACTAAATAAATAGGTACGGTAGGTGGAGTGGGGACAGTAGATGAAGACTGAGCGCATCTTCGTGTTACAGGACAGTAAAATATTTAAAAACGACTAGTCGATATTCTAGTATAACAGTGGACAGTGACTTTATTCAGTGGTGAGTCACATCCTCCACCTCATTGTGTTACTAAACGGACTTTTGTGGCTTTTAATAGGGAGAAGGCTTGCCAGGTAAATATTCACCACGTCCTGGACCACTGCCATTGGTTGCTATGGACGGTCATGTACAACCATCTACGCTTCTTATGAAGCGGTTGTTCAAGCAGTTATTCGCAGGCGAGTGATTCTTCTGTTGGCTAGACAAATGGCACAGTCAGAATCCAACGTGGACGTTGAGTTCAGTCGAGGAGAAAGTATGATTTTAAAGAAAAAGGAATTTCCTGCGTATGAGGTCTCATTTCTACTGCTTACGTATGTTTTCTGTAGTGTGAATAATTCGTGTCCAGCTACCCTCACTGGCCTTCAGTGGTTGAGGTGTTGCGTGCAGATGGTTGGTGTTGAAGTGAAACCATGGTCCAGATAAGTCCTTGTTGGCTATTTCGTCTCATCACAGACGGAGGCAGTTTGGCAGTTAAATCCCGCGTCTCGAAGAGGTACACGACCTTAGAGAAAAGTTAAGAGAGGAACAGGCCGAGATAAGACCAAAAAGCACAGGCAAGCTACAAAGCGTTGGATAAATCCTACGTTGTGAGTTACTTGTAATTACTCGTGTACAATACGTGACATATATTAAGCTGAAAATGTTTTTGTTTACGCAGCAGAGGGCGTGGCCCAATGGATAAAGTACTTTCATGTGCATGAGAATGAAGCTCAGGGTTCCGGCTTTAGTTTAGTGCGTTATAATTCAACCGGAGACCAACAGGTGGGTACGTAATCACGATTGATTGCCTTTGGAAACCAGAAAATACCTTGTCGATGTGGCGACATTTAAATATACGCCAGGGGATGAGGATTATTTAAGATTGCATAATAACTATTATGTACACAGGTATATGTGGATATGTAGCTGCGCATAATAAACGCCGGCTAGGAATAAATGGATATGTACGGAGGACTAAGTGTCGAAGTTAAGACGAGCAAAAGATGGCGCTGATGGACCGGGTTTCAGCGCTCCACAGGGCTAGTTGATTTAGTCATTCTAGTTACTAATGGATAACTACAATGTCAAACGATAGGTCAACACACCAGGAAACATGTGATGCCAACAGTCTACAAGGATACAGATGGAAAGATAAGGAGAAGCACCTAGAAGGCCTCGAATATGTGCACGGATGCAAGCAGCGTAAGCCAAACGCGGTAGCTAGAGGTGTTGGAGGTAAGACGAACGAGCTAAAAGTCTTAGTGGACAGATTCTCAGCGGCCAGTTGTAGCCCCTTAATTAAGAACTTCAGTCACATGCCGCTACCCACATTGTCGCAGCATAAGTCATCGAAGCAGCTGCGTTGCACTGCAAGCGAATAAACGCTGTAGGCAAGAAGTGACTTATAGCGAGCTCCGGATATCCGCTGACTTGCACAGAGCCCATGGCTAGTAGCTGCCGTTAATCATAGACAACGGCTCTAGGAATGGTAGTATCGTTGGCTGGTGTAGCTATATCATTAAGACGTTTGGTCACTAATGAATATCAACAGTTTCAATAAATAAAGCAAAAGCAGGAAAAGCTTAGAGAGATATTCGAGAAAAATGAAGGTTGTGGAGAAAATTAGAGGCTCCATCCAAGTTACTTATGCGCGCAGATTTGCATAGTGCCAACCACAACTAAATGCCGCCAAGAAAGGGTGATGACAGTAAGGCGAACGAATGGTAATGGCGTTAGGAGGGAGATCAGAGGCCAGCAATGGCATCCGGATTACTGAAGACTGAAAACTGAATACTGTATTAAAGAGCAATTAGAAATGAATTCTGTACAACCCTTTCGAAATATGGTGAAGAACGTTATAAAAGTTGGCAACCGTGAACATCGTTGTCGTTCACATATAACATTTAACATATCTGACTTACGATAGTTCAGGACTCAAAAATGTGAAATGTCATCGTAAGCGTGCAATCGTTCTCTGAATCGAATAGTGATAAACCATAAACCTAACTACATCTTAAACTGCTGCACAAATGTTGCCTCAAGCACACGTTCAGGGACACTGTTCTAAATGTTTACCACTCTCCGTTCGCAGCACAGGGGGTGGGGAGCACATTTCACATCCTGCGCGACAAGTTTGTATCTGTGTCCGCGTGTGCTGCATGGCCCTCGTAAGTGCAGCATTGGCCTCAGCATGGGGAAGTTACCGAGATGTAGAATACGGTAGGTCATACTGAAGTCGACTCTCATCCGACGGTGGGACAAGTTGTGGAGTCCTTGGTTCTCGCATCGGTCATCATACCCCAAGCCACGTAAACTCCGGATGAGCTTGGTAACAACGTGTTGAACCCGTTAGATCTTTTGTGCTTCGTCTCGGGTAATCGGAAAGTTGGCGGGCGTCCCGTACTCTAACATTGATCTAATGATGGAAAAGAAGAGGTGAGTGGCAACCTCGTCAAACCATATGCCGAAGCTAGGTTTGAGGGTCCAAAGCATGCGCAGTCCGTTACGATATAGCCTGTTTGTGTTGTCCACGGACTTCAAACGTAGCGCGAGAGTACGCTAAGGTCCTTCACGGAGGGTGTGCGATATAACGGTTGGCCGTCAAGAGTGAAGGCTCGGCCATCAGCACCCTTCCCCAGGCTATTAATACCGACTTGGCTGGGTTGATCAGGAGAAGAACTTCTGCAGACCTGTGGATGGGCGGTTGTGGTCTCACTGAAGTAGGCCACAGTCATCGGGAGCGACAATTTCTTTCCAACTCTTCCGTTCGTCCGCAAACAAGGCACTCAGTGGCCGGAGAAGCTGAGGTAGATCGTTGATGTGGATCAGGAACAGAGTGGGTCCCAGCACAGTGCCTTAAGGCACGCCACTTTTAGTGGGGTACCAGTCAGTTAGATGGTCGTCGACCTGCACCCTCCATTTTCGTCTAACAAGCAAGGTGTGGATCCACCGATGCAGGGAGCCACCGACACCACACATTCTGAGTTCTTGAAGAAGAACCTCATGGCTGACCTTGCCGAACGATGTACTGAGAACGATGAATAGCATGATCAAGAATGTGCTAAAATCCGATATGTTTGCCATAGCAGTTTGCGTTTGTGTAGGGGTATGTATGTATGTCATTGTGTGTGTATGTGTATGTAGCTGTATATCTTGTGCTAGTAGTTGTGCTGCTCCAATCTTCAATATTTGATCTCGTCAGCCATATGCGAGTAGGAGATTGGTGTCCGGGGGTTGGATAGAATTATCCGGATATCCACGGGGCAGTGACTTTATTTTGTGGCGAGTCACGACCGCCACGTCACAGTGTTGTTAAGCAGACCCTTGTGGCTTTTTGTAGGGAGAACGCTTGCCAGGCGAAACCCACCACGTCCTGGAACACTGCCGCCGAACTATTTGCTCATCCTCATCATCATCATACACGTTAGCTAGAAGTGGGGAACACCTGAGTACTGTTGCCGCAACTATTTGCTGGAACGGGTTAAACCCAAACCACCCAGCTGACACTACGAGGAGGTTTCTCGGTCAGCCAGCCAGGTTTCCATACTCCTTGTCAAACCAATGAGGCTTACTCGGTCCAACCTTCCGACATTGCAGTGGCACAAATGGGAACGCAATGAGGTTAGCCTCTCTTTTAAAAATATCCAACAACCATCCACAGTTGCAGCTTGTAACAGAGACCAATCCAGTTGGCTCACGGCTCTAGCTAGACCATCGAAATCCGTTTTCCAGTAGTTGGAAGCTGGGTTCAATGGACGTGAATACGGCAAAGAAAATTCCATGTCAGCTATGAGCACTGAACGGTCGCTTTAGACAGAAGCTCCAAGATCCTAACGTCACGCACTTGTTATTCGTAGCTCGTTAACATCAGGTAGAGACAAGACAGGGTTGAGCGTGTCGTAATGCGTGTTGGCTGGCATATAGGTTGCCATGCACCAGTATCAAGTACCAAATCCACGAAATTTGCTTCAACCTCACTATATCCACGCATCAAATGCACATCCGGCCGTCGTATTCGTATTCGAGGACAGTTAAAATCGCCTATAAGTAGAAAGTGTGGACGACCCAGTTGGGCTCGAAGAATGGGCAGCCAATTCAAACAACAACTCATGGGATGGCGCTAAACTGCGCTCAGAAGCAACTCTCCGCGCCTGAGGCGGATTGAGCCCCAGAGTTGCGCATACAAGCCATCGTCATTTCGGCAGGTGCGCACATGTCTCGCACGCAGGGAAGACTGGGTGTAAAGTAAGCCACCACCGTGGGCATTCTTTAGTCCATAGCATCGAAAATACGAGTAACCGTTGAGTTCAAGTTTTTGAGTGAAACACCTGTATGCAGCCATGTCTGCGAGTCCCACTACACCTGGCCTCGCAGCCGCGACGAAACAAAAAAGCTCATCGCGTTTAATCATAACACTGCCAAAGTTGGTGAAGGCTATGCGCAGGCCGCAACAGGAGCCGCCGGGAGTGCATAAAGTGTGAGCGGCCTTTTTATCCAGATTCGCCGGTTGTTGGAACCCACCCGAACATTTACGATAAGAGGATTTGTTTCCCAATCACCAGTGCGTCTCTTCAGCTCAATGATGACAGAGTTACGCCGCGCCTTTTCTACTGGGTCCAGGTCTGGACGAACATGGATCTTCAAACCTTTCAGCGTACTTAAGCGGGATATGATCAGTCTTGGACCGGCTTTGTCCACAAAAGTGATTCACATAGGCCGATTTCGTTGATCGCCTTAATTTCCAAGACAGGTAATTTGCCTCACGTTAACTGAGTCCTCACCAGCGTCAAGGTGGCTGACGATTAGACCCTGTAAAGCTCGACATCTTGATCGTAGCGCGCTTGGGGTGGTGGATCACTGGACACTGCTGCGTGAAAGATCACGAGATTATAACGCTCCTGGTCGGATGAGGTTGACCTTGCAGGGCGACGTATAATATTAGCTTTACGTTCTTTGGCTAACTTTTGACTTACAGAACTTAAACGCCCAAATCCCCTTCGTAACTTCGTTCTCTGTTCTTTCCACTGGCTTTAAGCAAACAGACTTTGACCTGCCGGGACATCAGTGTCCGTTGGACACAAAAAGGTAAACAATTTGTGCAAGGTGAAACGGGGCTCCTTACAACGGTTGGATTTCGTTCCGGTGAGTTTGCATGGGTAGTGGAGGAAGACTGAGCTGAAACCTGAAGGCTGTTCGTGCTAGGTTGCTGGGCCAAACACACGTATCTCTTCGCAACGAAACGCTGAGGCCTACAGGTAGGCTTTACCCTTCCTGCATGTGGCTTATTCTGTCATATAGGTTGGATGAAATCGTGTTGGATCTCGCGAAGACGAGGAAAGTGCTCAACTGACAATCAAACACATGAAAGATTGTAGCTAACTTGGTGCAAAACACACGAGAGGACGGTTACACGGTATCCAACTAGCTTGGAGCAAGTACCACAGGATGACGGCTTCGTCAGTGTAAGCAATTGACGGAGAAATGGCGATAGCAAGATCGCCGAAACCAAGCCCTGAAAACACAAGTATTTCTTGTCGGAAATTTCAGAATCGGAAATGAAACTGAATTGTACCTAAACTTCCACGAAATGCTTCCAATGAACGCAGAAAGTCAACACAAAGTGATCTTGTCAACACAGCCAAACATAACCGACCGAAGGCCGCTATCCGCAGATACAAGTAAAACCTATGGTGGCACAGGGTAGGTCAACAAAAGAGCTGAGCTGTGCTGCAAACAGACCAGAGGAATAAACTTTGTAGAGAAGGAGGGGTGCATAAGTGATCCAGATTTCCGTAGAGTTGGAAGGAGCCTATGGTGATTAACTGCTGCTAAACAGAGATACTGGCTCTAGGAAAGGTAATAAATGTGGCTGGCATAGCAATATCATTAGGATGTTTGGCAACCAGTGCATACGTACAGCGAAAATGAATAAATCAACAGGCGTGCGAAGCTTAGAGAGACAGACATACGAGGAAAATGAAGGTTGGTGAGGAAAGCAGTAGCTCCTTCCAAGATAACGATTTGCCCAGAGAAGCCTGGAGTTGACTGCGACTAGCAGATGCCAAGGCGAGTCGTTGACAATAAAGCGAACGACAGGAAACGAAACAAGGAGAGAAATCAGCGGACAGCAATGGCATTCGGATTAAGCCTTCAGGTACTGGTACAAACTACGGCAGCACACAAAAAAACGAAATAAGTAAATAAATAAATAAATAGTTTTCTCTCAACTTTATAGAGAAACCCCAAAGCAAACGTCCTCATGGTTAACAGGCAGCTGTGTAGGGTAACGATACTTTGGGTTCAACAGTACATAGCGAAAACGGTCAAGACACTATAAAAGCAGTGAATCGGTATAGGCAGACGGAGATTATCATTTTCTTGCACGTGTCGGGTAAAGGTTGAAATATGAGTCTAGTAGACTTGCCATTATGCGGTTGCGGGCAGTGTCGTTATTCAGTGGCAAACACATCCGCGAAGTCGCAGTGTCGTTAAACTGATATTTGTGGCGTTATAGGGCAAACGCTCGCCTGGCAGAGACCCACCACGTCCTGCAGCAGGTTCGTAAAGAATTTTGTACACTAATGTATAACCGGCAATACCGCTTGACGCATGATTTCTTATTCGGTTATTCGCATTCAAGTGGCTTCCACTTTCCTCTGTTGGTTGAACAGGTAATTTGACCACGATCGCCATAAATTTTGCGGCCGATTGGGGATGGGAACATCACGACTAGTCGTCTTGTTTTGTGTCCAGGTGCGCAGTTTCAAACTTTCTTCGGATGTATACTTTCCGGGTGCGTGAATACGTGTCCAGCTTTCCATACTGGACAACGGTTGTGGCAGTGATTGCAGTTGAGTCCCTTGATATACAGTCATGCTCCATGTAGGTTTTTGTTGGTTATTACGTCCGTCCTGGGCGAAAATTGTTCCTCAGTTCAATCCCTGGTCGCCAAGAAGTTCCGGACCTCGGAGAAAAGGGAAAGTGAGGGGCAACCGAGAGAAGACCGCAAGGACAGGCGCAGAGTAAATCATGATTAAGTCTTACGTTACAACATATGGAGTTGAGACAAAATCATGTCCACTGTGCAACAATGCTTATGCTGAAAGTGACTGTTGAATGTCCAATATAATCAATAGCCGCATCGGTGGATTGCTACCGTGTGTGTAGAAACAAGCGCGTTGTACCAGTAAGTAATATACGAAGTATCAAT
Source organism: Dicrocoelium dendriticum (assembly GCA_944474145.2). Lineage (NCBI taxonomy): Eukaryota > Metazoa > Platyhelminthes > Trematoda > Plagiorchiida > Dicrocoeliidae > Dicrocoelium > Dicrocoelium dendriticum. Next base: position 55,767,615 of record OX104063.1, read on the forward strand.
TTAGCATGAGGCAACAATTGCGTGGGAGGGAGGCAAGAATGTTAGAAGACTGGTGGTGATTGAATGATGAACAAACAGCACTTAGCCGGCCTAATACGAAGGGAAGCGCACAATAAGAATGTTGAAAATAAATAGTTTGCCGCGAGAGATCTAAAGGTCAATGGGTGGTCGAGCAGCGAAAAGCTTGGATGCAGACATGCTAATGGGCTAAAGGTTATAGTGAGTAGGAGTGGCTCTTAACAAGCGCTGGATAATCGCAGCTGCATAGACACTATGTGCACTTGTTGCTGCTAAACAGAGCTGCCGACGTTAAGACGATGGACAGATGGTGGGGCTAGGAAAGGCTATCAGTGGCCAGATGTAGCAATTCTAACATGACGCTTGGTCAATCGTGTATGCAAACAGGGTCACGGAATATATCCATATGCCAGCGAAGGTATGTGACACGCATATTCTAAAATAATATATGATAGAGGGACAATAGGTGCAGCTAGCGAGCACCAAGGCTGCGCAGAGATACACGGAACCTACGACGAATCGCTGCAAAATTGTAAAGAAGAAAACAACGGCGAAGGAGACTGGCGATGGGAGAGTGAGCACTGGTAGCCAGCGACTGCATTGGATGTATTCTAGTGTCTAATGGATACCTAGTGTCACCGTCAGTCTATAAACTGCAAGTGTATGCGACGCAGACAGTCCCCATAAATTAAGGTCGGAGATATAAGAGCGTGGCTGTTAGCAAGCTCCGGATATACGCAGAGATGTATGCAACACACGAACACTAGCTGCTGCTAGACAGAGGCCGAGCTTGAGAAGATCGACAGGTAGTGGCTCTATGGAAACATTTAGTTGGCCAGATGTAAGCACCCCATTAAGCTGTTTAGTCACTATTGGATGCCTACCGTGTCACAGAATACAACAAAAAGCCGGCGAAGGTATGTGTTACGGACATCCTAAAAGATTACAGGATCGAGAAACAAGGGTTGTCCTCTAGTAGCTCCGAATATGCGCAGATGTATGGAGAATGCTACGAATGGCTGCAGGAAACGTGATGAAACTAAAAGGCACGCCAGATCATGTCGCTATGAGAGAGAACCACTGTACAGCAAATGCATTCGCATTAAGCCTTCTAGTTAATAGTGGATACTTACAGTGACCGAATAAGTCAACAAACGGGCGAAGGAATGTGTTGCTAACAATCCACGAGAATAAATGTTGGAGAGATAAGGCGTGGCTCCTAGCGCAAAGATGCATGCTACCTACAACGTTTCGTTGCAGCTGAAAAGTGAGGACGTAGGTAAGACGAAGAACGGATAACGGTACTTGAGGTGAGGGAGCATCGGCGGCTATCAATCACCTTTGGGTGAAGCCTTTTGGTTACCAGTAGATGCCTACAATGTCCCAGAATAAGTCAACAAACAGCAAAGGTGCCTGAAACAGACTCTTTATGAGAATAGGGGTTGGAGAGAAAATGTGTGGCTTCGAGCAAGCTCCGAGTATGCGCAGAGATTCTTGGAGCCTATGCAGAGTAGCTGCTGAGAAACTGAGGTGCCAGGGGCAAGCCGATCGACAGATATTGGTGTTAGGAGCACGAGCATCAGTGCTTAGCTACTGCATTTGGATGCAGGGTTCTAGGCACTTGTGCATATCTACAAAGTCCCAGAATAAGTCAACAACCAGCAAAGGTATGTGACACAGACAGTCCCAGATAACAAATAAATAAATAAATATTTTATTCTCGAAAAAGCGAGGCACGCCTTTTTGGCAGGATCAATATATTACAATATTGTACATGCTAGCATGATTAACAGCACCAAGCGCCGGAGTAGTACAGTGGGAGACGCAGTGTGTGCCCATATTGCCCAAAGGTTTTACGAAGTCTATGTCCACAGAATGCGAGATGTAGAGATAATAATCGGATCACTAATGTGGAGTATGTTGCTGAGGGACTAGTTAGGTGAGATGGTGTACACAGTGCGGGGCGGGTGAGTGAAGCATGAGGACAAAGCTGCAAAAATAATTAATAATAGTGGCATGTCACTAATTAAATATGTAGGCGTGTTCTAGCGAGGGCAGAGATATGCACAGAATTTGTAAATGTAGTATCGGTCAGCCTGCCAAGGGGGTTAGATGCGGTGGTTTTATTAAGTATCGAGTCACCTCCGCCAAATCAAAGATTGGCTCTTAGCAAGCTCCCGATAATCGCAAGTGCATGGACTCTAAGACCAATAGCCGCTTCTAAATAGCGGTGCCAAATTTAAGATGATCGATAGATTGTGCGCAAGGAAAGACTATAGTGGTCAGACGTAGCCAGTCCGATACGACTCTTGGTCAATAGTGTATGTCATAGAATGTCTTAACAAGCCAACGAAGCTACGTGCTACATACATTCCACGAGAATATATGATGGAGAGACAAGAAGTGTATTCTAGCGAGCTCTGAATATATGCAGAGCTGTATGGAGCCTAAAACGAATCGCTGAAAAAATGATGAAAAAGACAAGACGAACGACATATAATGGCGTTAGGAGAGAGTATCGGTGGCCAACGACGGCATTCGGCTTAAACATTCTAAGGGCTATTGGATACCCACAGTGACAGATTGAGTCAACTAATCGGCGAAAATGTGTGATGCAAACAATCCGACAATAAAATTTTTAGAGCTAAGGAGTGGCTCCTAGAGCAAAGATGCGTGCCACATACAGTGACTGGCTGCAGCTAAAAAGAGATGCCCAAGTTAAGACGAAGAACAGATAATGTCGCTGGAGGAGAGAGAGTATTGGGGGCTAGCAATGGCATTCGGTTGGAGCCTTCTAGTTACTGGTGGATAATTAACCTGACAGCAAAACTTTGAAAGCCGTCCAGGAGAATAAAATTGGATACTCGTAGTAAATTCCTGGTGCAGTTAGCTAAGTTTTTACTAGATGTGGCGGAATAAGATGCTCATAGTGGAATTGAGCGCTCAGATATTTGCTCTGATGGGCTAGATTCTGTCAATGCTTAGTCGGATTAAGTGACATAAATATCTGGCGTGAAGGAGAGTTAATTGATGGGCCCCTGTCCGATATGTTAGGTTTTCGGATGCAGAGGGGCTCTAGGCCATACTCCCAAGTTCATATTTTGGTATATTGGTGTTAAATGGCTTGCGTGTCAGCCGGGTAGCAGGGTGTCTATATAGGGATTATCGGAACTGTGCAGTATTCTCGGTTGCCCTAATTTATAATGGTAGCTTGTTTCTGAGGCGAGCGAATCTGCAGGAAGATGAGTTGTTACGCACGTTGGTGCGGGCATAGGTAGGGTAATGGTTAAGGTCACCAAACTAGCTAAGCGTTGATGCAAACCGACTGAGAGAATAAACGTTGTAGGAAAGGCGGGCCTCCAAGCAAACTCCGGATATCCGCAGAGTTGAACGGAGCCTGTGGCGACTAGCTGCAGCCAAGCAGAGATACTGACTCTAGGAAAGGTAGTATAAGTTGCTGGTGTAGCCATAACGTTAAGCCGTTGGCTAATAGTGAATATCTGCATTTACAATGAATAAATAAACAAGCGCATGCAGATTAGGGAGACGGACATTCCAGGAAAATATAGGTTGGAGAGTAAAGGAGTGGCTCCTTCCAAGCTACCAATATGCATGAAGGCAACGACGACTAGCTGCTGTTAGGAAGAGTTGACGACAGTAAGGCGAACGGCAGATAAAGGCACTAGGGGAAAAATCAGTGGCCAGCAATAACATTCGTATTAAGTTTTCGGTTACTAGTGAGACGTACGGTGGCACAGAATAGGTCACAAAACCAGCTGAGCTTTGAAGAAAACAGACCAAGTGAATAAACTTTGTAGTGAAGGCGTACCTCCTAGCAAGCTCCAGATAGCCACAGCATTGATTGAAGCCTATGGCGAATAACTGCTGCTGCACATGGAAAATGTCTCTAGAATAGAGAGTATCAGTGGGCGGATACAGCTATTCGATTTAAACTTGGCTACTAGAGGATACCCACAGTGTCACGGAATAAACCACCGACCAAGCTGAGTTGTGATGCAAACGGCCCTAGAGAATAAGGTTTAGAGATACGTGGCGGCTGCAAGCAAGCTACAGCTTTGCAGAGATGCATTGAGCCAACAACAACTAACTGCTGCCAAGAAGAGTTGATGACAGTAAGACAAACAGCAGATAAGGGCGCAAGTTGAGAGATAAGTAGCCATCAATGGAATTCGGATTAAGCTTTCAGTTACTAGTGGGACCTACAGTGGCATAGAATAGGTCACGAAACCAGCTGGGCGTTGATGCAAACAGGCCAAGAGATTAAACCCTGTAGGATGGGAGTGCGTCCTAGTCAGCGCCAGATATCCGCAGAGTTGAACGGAGCCTGTGGCGACTAGCTGCAGCCAAACAGAGATAATGGCTCCAGGAAAGGTAGTATGAGTAGCTGGTGTAGCCATAACGTTAAGCCGTTGGCTAATAGTGAATATCTGCATTTACAACGAATAAATAAACAAGCGCATGCAGATTAGGGAGACAGACATTCCAGGAAAATATAGGTTGGAGAGTAAAGGAGTGGCTCCTTCCAAGCTACCAATATGCATGAAGGCAACGACGACTAGCTGCTGCTAGGAAGAGTTGACGACAATAAGGCGAAAGACGGATAATGGCGCAAGGAGGGAGCTCAGCGGCTAGCAACCGCATTCGGATTACGCTTGCAGTTACTGGTGGAACCTACGGTGGCACAGACTAGATTATCAAAACATAAATAAATAGATAGTTTATTCTCAGTTTCATAGAGACGCACCAACTTAGGCATGATCAAGGTTTAAAAACTGTTGTGTATCACGATGATTCTCCGGGTTCAATCGTGTGTAGTTGAAACGGTGTCAAGAAGAGTTGATATGTGAATCTAGTCGACTTGCCAGTATGTAGTTGTGGGCTGTGACTTTATTCAGTGGCGAGTCACATCCGCCACGTCGCGGTGTTGTTAAACAGACATTTGTGGCTTTTTATAGGGAGAACGCTTGCCAGGCGAAAACCCACCACGTCCTGCAACACTGCCGTAAAGCATTTTGAACATTAAGGTTGAACTGGCAAAGCCGCTTGACGACTTGTTTTGACCTTCGGTTTTTCGCGGGGTAATGGCTTCTAATTTCCTCTGTTAATTGGACGGGTATTTTGCTCTGGGTCGCCATGGACAGCTGAGCTTTGATGCAAACCGACCAAGTGAATAAGCGTTGTAGGGAAGAAGTGCCTCCTTGCGAAATCCGCAGACCTGCAGCTTAGAAAGCAGCCTATGGCAACTAATTGGTGATGCACAGAGAAAATGGCGCGAGTATAGGGAGTAACAGTGGGCAGGCAGAGCTGTTCGATCAAGAATTGTTCATAAGTGGATACCTAATATGTCACAGAATAACTCACTGAACCAGCTGAGTTGTGATACAATCGGTCCAAGAGAATTGCCTTTGGAAATAAGTGGTGGCTCCCAGCAATTTTTGGATATGGGCAGAGATGCATGGAGCCTACGACGACTATCCGTTGAATCTATTAAGCTCAGCGCTGCATCACTCTGGAGAGTACAATGCTCTTAGTTGTCAGATAAGTGCTAAAGCAAGCTGAGTAGACGAAAGCTAGTGTACTATGTCTAACGGCCTAGATAAAAAGCGAATGATGCCTTCATGAAAACGATTGTAAACGTGAATACATGCTATAGACGCAGATGGGCTGCCTTACACAATGGGATTCAGAAGACTTGGCTCATTAGAAGATAACAATTAAGTCAGTCGATTTAGTGGGAAGCTGTAGGTGGGACTGGATATGCAATAAGTTGGTAGCGACAAACTTTTAGGCTGTCTTAGGAGTTATGCTTTATTAGCGACCAGGTCCATGCTCCAACAGTTCACCACCAGGAATGCATATTCATAGGAATACAGATATTGAGTTAGTGTTTAGAAATCCGTGTAATGAACTGCAAAACTCTACTGTGGTCTTGGCTGTCCGGATGGACATGGGTAGCCGATTCCATGCGATGGCATATTTATGAAAAGAAGTTAGAGCGGATGCTGGATCGAGCCCTAGGCATGGTTACGGGAAACGGTCCGGCTCGTATAGGGTAACGAGCATTGTCTACTTGTAGGACAAACTAAGCAGTATGGACCTCTGGGTTTTGTAGCTTCTGAAACAAATGCACAAGATTGAGCTTGAGCCTGCTTTGCCACAGAGGGTCCAGGATATGCTGTTTGCGTCTGCCTTGATAACTAAGCGTGGACAAAAAAGGCGACGTTTGGTAAACTTTCTTCGTGCGCTCGCAATTTTTAGACTGTCACTCCTGCAAGAAATGGTAAACACAATTGAACAGTACTCTAGAATTGGTCAGGTGCAAGCCTGGATGCTATACGACATCCAAAGGACAATTTCAGCATAAGCATTGTTGCACAGTGGACATGATTTTGTCTCAACTCCATATGTTGTAACGTAAGACTTAATCATGATTTACTCTGCGCCTGTCCTTGCGGTCTTCTCTCGGTCGCCCCTCACTTTCCCTTTTCTCCGAGGTCCGGAACTTCTTGGCGACCAGGGATTGAACTGAGGAACAATTTTCGCCCAGGACGGACGTAATAACCAACAAAAACCTACATGGAGCATGACTGTATATCAAGGGACTCAACTGCAATCACTGCCACAACCGTTGTCCAGTATGGAAAGCTGGACACGTATTCACGCACCCGGAAAGTATACATCCGAAGAAAGTTTGAAACTGCGCACCTGGACACAAAACAAGACGACTAGTCGTGATGTTCCCATCCCCAATCGGCCGCAAAATTTATGGCGATCGTGGTCAAATTACCTGTTCAACCAACAGAGGAAAGTGGAAGCCACTTGAATGCGAATAACAGAATATGAAATCATGCGCCAAGCTGCTTTGCCAGTCATACATTAATGTTCAAAATGCTTTACGGTAGCTTTGTAAGACGCCATTGGTTTTCGCTTGGTAGGCCTTCGCCATATAAAAAGCCACAAATATCAGTTTAACAACACTGCGACGTCGCGTATGTGACTCGCCACTGAATAACGTCACTGCCCACCACTATCTACTGGCAAGTCGACTAGAATCAAATTTAACTTTTACCCGACACGTGCAAGAAAATGATAACCTCCGACCACACGTACCGTTTCACGGCCCTTATATGGCCTTGCCATTTACGCTACGCGCTATCGGACCCGAAGTGTTGTTGTGATGCACACCTGCCTGTTAAACTTGCTCATGTTTGTGTTGGGGTTTCCTTATAAATTTGAGAATAAACTACATAATTATTTACTTAAATCCGAGTGATGGAAAGACGAGACAGCAGCTCCAGAAGCGGCAGCAACATATGAAATCAGCACGCGGCGAACGCGTAGAAATACTTGTATTTGTAGGTTGCGAACCCCAAACAACTGGTGCAAAATGATCGGCAAGAGAAATGATAAAAACGAAGATAACATACCGTGTAAACACAACCACTATAGCACTCCCCTAGAGCTTGCGCTGGTAAGCAGCGCTCCAAGTGACGTTCATGGAACTCATTTTGCTAGTTTGGAGGGTAATGGTACAACCCGAACGGAACGTGTGTGGATAGGCTCGCTTGTTTTGGGGCATAGGTATTCCGAGTTTTGGGTATCGGTTATACGTCTGTGGTTGGGCATGGCCCAGGTACAGGTGAGTTGTATGTGGTAGCGGTTGATTCTGAACCATCCAACGTTGACTCGACGTTTGCGGATTTAAGTCCATCAATGCTAACAGACTCATTGGATCCGTGCTTAACCAAAACGAAGTATTTCGGTTTCCGCGATACGACCTTGAATGGACCTTCAAAATTCTGTGTCAAGTGTCCTCGAACAGCCTTGATTCTGATAAAGACAAACGGACAAGTGTATAAGTCAGGAGGTATACGTTGCTCACGCTTGCTTAGCCCAGGTGGAGTTGATCTAATGAATCGAAAATGGTGCTTCAGGCCTTCAGCATAGGACTTAGGATTCAGTTCGCCATTGCTTCGTGAGTCTAGTATCATCTCGCCTGGGAGCCTGAGGGTTGTGCCATAGCTAAGTTCGGCTGGGCGTCATTCGGTAGCTTCTTTGACGATATTGCGAATACCAGGGATATCTGAAAGGCGTTCAGAGAAACAGGTAGCAGGCGAACCACCTATAATGGTAGGTTTCAGTGGTCGGGAAAAGCGTTCGACAAGGCCATTAGCGGCAGGATTATTGGCAGTCGACTGAAGATGAGTACAACCAAACAGACGACACAATTCACGGAAAAGAGTGGAACTGAACTTAGATCCTATGTCAGTAGTGACAGTGCCTGGCACACCAAAGAATGAAATACACAATTCAATGAAAACACGTGCAACAGTGTGTCGGTGAACAATGCTGTTTTAATAACTAAGGCATGTTTTGGCCCATTGCCGGATGTCTGTAGGCATATTGGGCCAAATGGAATGGCCGGTAATTGGCTTCACAGTAGATCAAATGTTGTGGTGCCATACTCCATGAAGCTGGTCAAATCCCATTCGCCGTTAGGACTGTGGAACAAACGGTCCAGGTTTACCCGTGGAAATAACGCAGTAGGTTCTTGCGTCAGGATTGAGCACAGACATTTGCAAGACTTTTAATGAAGTGTTCTGTCGAAGCTGTGTTAATTCCGTATCACTGGCATGAACAAAAGACCTTTCCTTAGATCGAGATGCAAGCATGAAAAGTGATGGATGTGAGCACAAGGTAGTGCGTAGGCAACAGGGTTGTCAGGATTGCTAATACAATATCAACACAACATAAGGAACTTACTCAAGGTGTCGCGTCTCCCCATGGACGTAACGGTCAAAAGTTGCACAAAAAGCATACACAAGGGGCATATGGGCAGTCAAGTTGACAAAACCTCGACCATCGTGAATGTGATGAAAATGCGTTAAATCCAGGTACCTGGCAAAAAGCTCTCGCCTGCTCATTGATACGTATTAATCGAGTATTGCTGGATTGCACCTGGACCCTTAGTCCGCGCAAGAAGTGAATAAGAACACACATCAGATAGGACATGTCAAAAACTGTAATAAATAGCTTGTAGATTACACCAGATGAATAAGTCGAAAAGGAACCAATCAGCACAAGGAAAAAGAGTGGAAGAATCAGCTATCGGTCACTCGATCTGTATGTGCTTGTGTTTGCTCATCGGCTTAGCTGTTTAGCGGACGGCACACATGTATCATCCCCTCACGTGACAGATGGAATCACAGTTGAGAAATGTAACATTCTATCGGCTTAGGTGAGCGGTGCGGTTTCCGAATAGCAATCGGCTGATCGATTTCTTCCGTTTGGTTTTTTGTCTCCTCCTGATCTTCTGGAACCATTTTCGCTTCCCCAGGGTACGGTGTGACTAATGTGCGGGGCCGGATGAAATCATTGTGTTTGCGTACTGTCTCTCTATTCTCTAGTTGTATTTCGGCCTCCGTTTCTGAGCTCGTAAGCCCGGTGCCAGGCTGCCATAACTGCTCATGTGGTAGTTTCGTGTAAACCTCAGTTCCACTATCGACTTCTGGGGCTTAACTGGTGCGCGTCCACTTTCATGCATGCTTTGTTGCTGGCAACGCCTGGTCTGACGAGGGTCTGGAAAAAGTATGTCTAGCCTCGTACGTAGTCGACGTCCAAACATTGCCTCCCCAGGGCTATTCCCGATAGACTCTAGCGATGTGCTCCTATATGCGAACAGGAATCGGTCAAGTTTGGTTCCTAACAAGCCATTTCGCTGCTTTAGAAGATCAGCTTTCACCTTTTGGACCGCTCTTTTAGCTAAACCGTTTGACGTTGGATGGTAAGGTGCGGAACTCATTTGATGAACGCCATTGCTCCGCAGGTATTAGTTGAACGCTGCACTCGTAAATTGCGGACCGTTGTCAGTGACTAATGTTTTCGGTATGCCATGTGTAGATAGACTAGAACGTACGCCGTTGATTGTAGCTTCTGCAGTAGCGTTTGCAAAGACATGCACATCAATCCCTTTGGAGTACGCATCTACTAAACCTAGCAACGTTTTTCCTTCGATCGGGCCAAAATAATCGGCGTGGACACGTTCCCATGGGCTGTCGGGCAACTGCCAAGGGTGAATTGTGCCTGTTGGATTATCTCTATGATAGTTTTGGCATGTGTTACAAGTACTCAAAAGTGCTTCGATGTCTCGCTCAACCGCTGGCAACCAGCAGTAGGAGCTGGCGAGGGCTTTCATGCGGACAATACCTGGATGTGCATCATGTAGTTCTTTCAGTACAGCTGACCTGAGAGTTAATGGAATAACGATGCGAGATCCACGTAGGATACATCCTTCATGCAGTCCCAGCTCAAATCTACAATTGAAAAACGGACGCAGATCACCAAGGACCCGCAAACCCCAGCCACGTATCAGCATACGTTTCACAGTCGATAAAACGGGACCTCTGTCTGTAGCTTTCCCAACCATGTCGCCAGATATGGGTGTGGTATTCAGGTGTTGCAAAAGTTGAACAAACTCGTAGGGCGCGTCACTTCTTCCTCCTGTTGGTCAATCTGTGGCAATCTACTGAGCGCATCAGCGACATTACTGTGAGGACCGGCAATGTATCGGATTTGATAATTGTAATCAGAAAGTAGGAGGACCCAGCGTACCATTCGGGGTGCGTTAATTTGTTCTATGCCTCGTTCCTTACCGAGAAGTGATAACAGTGGTTTATGGTCAGTCTGTATCTCAAACTGTTTGTCCCACAAATACTGAGGGAACCGCTTTACCCCGAATACTACGGCCAGTGCTTCCTTGTCTAATTGTGCGTAATTTTTCTCAGCAGGTTGTAAGGTGCGGGACGCGAAAGCAATAGCGCGAACTGTTCCGTCTTGGACTTTATGTCCCAGCACTGCCCCGACTCCAAAAGGCGAAGCATCACACTGTAGGATGAGGGGTTTGTTGGGGTCGTAATGTACCAAGACTGGTGAAGAAGCAAGGAGATTTTTCGTCCCGTCAAATGCTTGTTGCTCTTCCTCGCCCCATGCCCACTTAGAATCTTTTTTCAGCAAGTTGTGAAGTGGTGCTAGAACAGAAGCAAGATTAGGTAGGAACCGACGCTAATGTGAAAGCATTCCAACGAACGAACGTAACTGGGCTCCGTTACGATGTGAGGGTGCAGAAATAATGGGTTGTAATTTATCTTTCCGCGCGTGTAAACCATGCTTGTCCAGTCTATAACCGAGGTAGTCAACTGAATCAACTAGGAAAGCACATTTGGAGCTTTTCAAACGCAAACCGTTTTTAGAGAGTTTATGCAACACCCGGTCCAACGTGTACAAGTGCTCCTTTTCTTTGCGACCCGTGATAAGGATATCATCGAGATAATCGCAAGTGTTCAGTATGTCACGCACGATATTGTCAATTATCCTTTGGAAGATCGCCGGCGCTGAGTTAATTCCGAAAGGCAGTCTAGTGTATTTGAATAGCCCCAAATGTGTACTGCTCGTCGTAAGGCGTCGGGAGGTCTCATCTAACTCTACCTGCGAATAGGCATGACTCAAATCCAATTTAGTGAACTTGACTCCTCCAGACAAGTTGGCATACCAATCCTCAATTTTCGGTAATGGATAACGGTCTACGATGGCACCTCGATTTACTGTAAGCTTATAATCACCACAGGTTCGTACGTTACCGTCGGGCTTAAGTACTGACACTATCGGGGCCGCCCATTCAGCTTGTTGGACTGGTACAATTATACCTTCTCTTTGAAGTCTTTTCACATCGTCTTCCACTCTGGGTAGTAAGGAATAGGGCAGTGTTCTGGCCTTAAAGAAATTTGGTATACTTGAGTCTCACATGTGGATTTTTGCTTTAAAATTATTGAGTCTGCCCAATTGCTGCTCGTCAAACACTTCTGGATATCGTTTAAGGACCGATTCGAAGGTATCCTCCCCCACGGAGTGGATAGTATTTAATACTTGTGGTAACATTTTCATCCAATCGCGACCATGCAAATTGACTGGAGCCTGAGGCACGACATGGAGTACCAGACTGTATGATCTACCCTGATGCTGCACTCGTACCTGACACTTCCCAAGTAAATCAATCACTTCGCCTGTATATGTTCTAAAAACGGTATCAGTCGGTTCCAGGTCGGATAACGATGAGAGCGAGTTTTTACTAATCAATGTCATCGCGGAACCAGTATCCAATTCAAATAAAACAGGTTCGTTATTAACATGAAGCGTTATCCTATATGGAGACACCTTCGTCATAACTGAGAAGTTTGAAATTATATGGTTCATAAAATTTAGCTGGGAATCTGGGCACTTACCGTCGTCGAAGTTCTATGCTTTGATCGAAACTTGTGACCGTGGGGAACGGCAAACACGTGCCAGGTGGCCAAGTTTTCCGCAATTTCTGCACTTTGTGCGAGTATGAGGACACTGGGTGGGAGAAGTGTACTGATTCCCGCATCTGTAGCAGACGAACTTCCGTACTCGGTTTTCCGAGGATAACCGTGGTGACAGTTTGTTTACACATTCCACAGGCTGAGGGTTGAAGGTGGATAGTTGGGATTTTAGGTTTTCCCTTTGACGTACAAGGTTACACATTATTTCCCAGGAAAGAGTTTCTTCCTCCTGTGACAATAAGTTTTCACTCGCACCATCATCTGTAACTCCAACAATTAGGCACTGAATTTTCATGACTTCTTCAAACCGACTTGAGGGAATGGTATTGTACCGGCATTCCGGTGTAACTTGCTGAATGCGGGCAATGAAATCATTTACACTTGCTCCGCATCGTTGCTGGAGCTTAAAAACTGATAACGAGCGGAAAACACACTTTGTTGGATTCCTCACAATTCCTCAAACAGCTGGATCATGTGCACAATACTGGTCTTAGCCATCAAGTTCATAGCGTCAAAATGACGTCCTTCTGATCCAAGGGCTTGGCGTAATAACATAACCCAGTGGGTATCGGATACCACGATAGAGGGGTTTAACACAGGAAGGAGAGTCATTTGATGTTGGAAAGATGTTTTCCACTCCATCCACGACTGTAGAGAGGGCTTTTCTGCACCATCAGGCCACAGACATGAAAGTCCCGCAAGAGGGCTCGTAGCAACCGTCGCCATTCTGATAAGTATTACTCAAGTATTGCTGGATCGCACCTGGACCCTTATTCCGCGCAAGAAGTGGATAAGAACACACACCAGATAGGACGTGTTAAAAACTGTAATATATAGCTTGTGGGTTACACCAGATGAATAAGTCAAAAAGGAACCAAGCAGCACGAGGAAAAAGAGTGGAAGAATCAGCTATCGGTCACTCGATCTGTATGTGTCTGTGTTTGCTCATCGGCTCAGCGGTTCAGCGGACGACACACATGTAACAATCGTACTGTACCTGGTCTGAGCAGGTTGAAGCTTCTATGGGAAGAAAGCCAATGGTTGAAAGTCGTTGCCTACAAACTGCCACAACACGGCACCTACGGTGAATTGTGAAGCGTCTGTCCTGGGAATGCCAGTGACGTTGTCGTCGGTTCCCAAGTAACTAAGTGCAGTAGTTTGGCTTAGCTTCTGCTTGACAAGATTAAGCGCTGCTTGGGCTTCTGGAGTGAATTGAGCTTTTTGGGGTCGCTTTTGAGCAAAGCTGTTAAACGTTGAAGGATTGCAGCGCAGCCATGTATAAACCGTCTGTAGTAGTAAATCATGCCAAACAAACGACGTGGGCTCCCAACGGATTGGATAGCGATGGATACTCTAGTATGAGTTGCGTTTTATCAATCAAGGGGCTAGCCAGTTGGCGGCAATTCCGTGACATTAAATGCCCAAATAAGTTTGTCCAAAATCTCCTCTGTCCTGGTTAATGGTCATAAAATGGGGTTGGAAACGTTGGAAAACATTTTAAATTTGTTAAATGTTCCTCGGCAGAAGCACTTGCAAATAAAACATCATTCTGTTAAACAAAGACAAAGTTGCGTCCACGGAGCACTTGATCCATGAAGCTTTGGAAGATTCAGCAACTTATCGGAGACCGAATGGCATACGGAGAAACTCGTACAGGCCAAAAGATGCAGTCACTGCCGATTTTGTCGTATCTTCCGGGGTAATGGGAATTTGGTGCTACGCCCTGGAAACCACAAGCTTAGAAACTAGCGACGTTTCAGCCCAACCTAAAGCAAAGTCGTGGATATGCGGAATTGGGTATCTATCTGGAACGTGGTGTTATTTGGTGTACAATAGTCGCCACATGGGCGCCAAGCCCCGGGCTTTTTAAGCACAAGGTATAGTGGAGATAACCAATAACTGCTTGAAAGGCGGATGATCCCGAATTTGAGCATGTGCTCGAACAATTTCTTAGCGGATCTATAGTTTACCAGGTGTAAGTCGTCATGGTTTACGCCGTCAAGTGTGGACCAGTTGTAATGATATAATGTTGCACGTCGTGCATGAGTTGCGGCGTGTCGTTATTTACAGAAAGATAAGAGTTATCTTTTTGGGCGCTACAGTAGGCAGCACGCCAGCACTCTACTCGAGAGTAAGTAGGACCAACGCAGCCTATGCGAATGAACATCAGTCATTCAGCTATATTTCTATAGAATAGAGGAAGCAGAGTACATGTCTAGTCACCCCATTACTATTTCAAATGGATCAGATATATTAATGTCTGTTTGCTTTGTGATTGTTTGCAATCATTTCCCACGTATCAAACGGATTCTAAACATTCACTTACTCACCAAGTTTGGGTAGGCCAGTAAGCCATACACATCCTGCTTAGTAACTGAGCCATACCTTACTTTACCATATATAGTATAATTGGAGGCATCAAATTTGGATTCATACTGCTAACTGTCGCAGCCAGGTAAAGAACAGAGACAAATTGCTTATGATTTTATCACATACGTCGACCTGTAAAGAGACATGGTGTATTAGAAAGAAAATTGCTGCGGTGGACGCAGATTTCACTACACATGTAAAACGATGCATGATTACAGCTACGCTATTAACTTCCGCACACTATGTTGAGTTCGGTTAGCAAAGTTACCCATAGCTAGTTGATAAGTGAACGAGGTGTCTACATCACGCATGATGTTGCCTCACATTAGGTAACCAAAGAAAAGTGCTGGGCGTTCACACGGCCAAGCAGTGCTAGAAACCTTGGGAACCACGAACCAAATTGTCATCGCGACCGACAGAAGCATGCCTAACCCTACAGCCCACATCCTCTTATCTAATCTACCGACTGATGCAACATCGTTAACACCCACTCTTCTGATTGACCAACGAAATCAGAAACGTTCTAATGACTAATCCATCGTTGCAACCGTTGCTGCTCGCCATAATCAAAGCGCGACCTCAGTAGCCTCACTCAGTACAGCCACAAATTTGGTCAAGCACCGGGCGCGACCTACAGAGAGGTCACTAAATCCCTCAATAAACGTGCTTCCCACATCACCGAATACCAGGCCGAACTACTAGCCTTGACACTTATATGCACCAACCTTCATGAGTTCAAGACCAAATCCTTAAGGTGTAAGCAGTTGAATGATTTAAAGCAATAGAATTTCCTTTGTTCTAATACGCATCCCTAGACATCCAACGTTGAATCATTATGGGGTGTCCCGGCTAATGCGAGTAACATTAAAATGAATAGATGATGTCGAGACGGTGATTTTGTCAGCATACCACCTGCGGAGTGAAAATTGTGGAATACGCATATTTCCGGTTGCTACATAGAGCGAAGGTCAGCTGAACGAAAATAATTCAAAAGACCACCACATGAATAAAAACGAAAAATTTCTGCATATTTTCAATTGCGTACTACGGACGTGTGAATTTATAGCATCATGAATGGAGCGCAATTATAATGGCAAATTGACAAAGCTGAACACACCGACATTCATGTCACGTTGTCATCGATTCCCGGTCTGCTTCCACGGCAGAGCCAGAGTCATAAATGCGTCTTTCTGCACAGACACACAGAGTTGGACCAAGTTGTTTGAGAGCCACGGCTTCAGTATATCGTAAAGTTAGGATGTTCATTGATGCATGGATAACACGGAACGCCCGCATGGGGTCTACACAGTGGTTGCCAGCCAACTGGTGGCGGGCGATTGATGAAGCTGGTTCTTTGTATGGAACATCATTGACTACGCAGTCGAGGTGGTGGACCTGGTCATCTGCGAAACGTGTTTACTCACCCACTCCGGTATGTGTTCCGCGACCCTCACCCTCAATTGTCGTTCTGTCATGCCCACGTATTCGGCCTTGCAAATACATGTAAATTGGCAAAGGATATGTGAACAGCTGGACAGCGACAGCGGGGGTTTAACCGATGGAGTGGTGATGCGATTCGTTGTGTAGATGAGTACTGGTTCCGCCGCGGGGTATACGCGCGTCACTGCGGATTTCAATCGGCATTGCAAAACCTGGCATACGTCGTCGCTCTTGAATGGCAGTTGCAGGGTTACCTTCATCTTCGGTACCGTGGACACACATTTTTCGCTTTGTCAGCACTAAGCGGAGCGATGAAAGAAGGTGGGTACCAATTGTCTACAAGGGTGCTGGTTATTAGCCGCACCTCTTGTTCTAGCGTGTCAGGAGTGCACATTTTTCTGGCTCTGTTGAACAAAGTCTTCACCAGATCTTGTTTGTACCTATTGGGGACAATGTTGTAGAAGTTCAAGTACTTTCCCTTCCAGTTTGACTTTCGGTAAACTGGTCTGCGTACTGAACCGTCACTCCTACGTTCTATCAGGATGTCCAGCAATGGCAGCGTGTCGTGCTGTTTGTGCTGCGTTGTCACTCTAATGTTTTGATGTAAGCCATTCAACTTAGTAACAAGTTGGGCCAAATGATACTCGCTGTCACAGATTAACAAAATGTCATCCACATATCTACGGAACAACACTGTTTCATCGATCTCGTCCCTGACTTGATTCACGAGATGGGCGACGAAAATGTCTGCTAATACCGGTCCCAGTGGACTGCCCATTGCAACACCATCCACTTGGGGATATCCTTGTTCTTGAAAATAGAACTTGACATTTGATGTACATAGCTGAAAATCGTTCTAATTCCGAGATTGTTATGCCTAATTTTAGTTGATTCTCGACCACATGATTACGGATAATCCGGATTGTCTCTTTTAGTGGCACATTAGTAAATAGTGGGGTAACGTCGATGCTGGCCACGAATTTTCCACGCAATTTGATACCGTCCAGAAGTTCCACTAACTCAAACATATCTCTTAAACTATGTTAAACCTTGATCGCTTAATTAGCTCCAACACTGCTACTAGCCAATTAGCTAGCTTTTGCTGTGGGGAATTGCTCATGAACAGAATCGGTCTCAGAGGGACTTCCACTTTGCACATTTTTTGCAACCCATATTACTGCGGTGTTTGCATACCCCTGGGTCTTAAGGATTTCGCTGTCTCAGCATTTATGAAATTTCCTTTGAACAGTGTTTGCAGTTCGACGTTTATTCTTTTCTCCAACTCCATTGGGTTGATAGGCGTACTATGTGGTTCGAATTTAGTACGGTCTCTCAGTACTCTCATCATCTTTTCTACATAAGCCGTTTTGTCTAACACTACCGCACTCGAACCTTTGTCTGGGTGAAGGACAACCACATTTCCCTCTGATCTGAGTTGTTTTAAGGCCTCTAAATGTTTCGCTTCGAGGAGAGATATGTGACCAGAGCTAGAGATTCGATACTGGTGTTCAAGATCCTGAGTTCTTCTTTAAACCACTGTTCGTTATCTTGGGAGGATGGCGTAAGTCCAACAGGTTGTTTTTAAAACACCCCTATTTGAGTTTGGGTTTTTATACTGTTTGTCTTTCCATGTGAAACACAAAATTTCAACCCACATGACAGCGCCTCTAGTAGCAAGGCACTCATTGGCACAGAGGAGAGGTTGGTAACATACTTTGATGATCCAAACGCTAAACTATGCTCAAACAGTTTGTGCAACAGTGACTTAGCAAAACGCTCAGTCCAGAGCCTCTTAGTTTCACTTACTATATTCCGACAGAACTTAAGAAATTTTGTAATAACATACCAAAGTTAATTTGTCGATTGCTGATCGCTTGGTCAAGCACATCTCGCGGTATTGTTTGCGCTTTTCTGCGGCGTGCTCGAGAAAGCACCTGTGCATTCGTCTTAAATTCCTAGCGTTCGATCGCAGTTTCTGCGCAAGGACAGTTGGGTAATTTTACATTTCAACTGGACAAGACCTTCCAGATGTTTCACACTGTTTCGGGAGGTGGCATTTGAGATGATTGAAACAATTAGTTCCCGAGGAAACTTTTAGCAGAAAAGTAAATATAAGAGTGAAGCACGATTTAATTCCAGTGCAAGTGAGACCAGAAACAGCAAGCATTCCTATTGAGATTTGGCAATTCGCCCAAAATATGATTAGGTGCCGGCTTCTCATCCGTGGGAACGAATCCACAGGATTCGTGTGCTCCTAGTCAACAGCTTTTGACAACCCAGAAATTTTCTTGTATATACACCAACGCTCAAGGCTTACTGAGTCAACTTTCCGAAATGCGGCTGCGCGAAGGGTCCAAAGCCTGCGACCTCATCGCTATAACGGAGACATGATTACGCCTTCACATATGTGACATGGAGATCGTACTGACTGGCATGTCCATTGTTCGGCACGACCGATTCTTGGCTCTTTACCCTCGCAGCGACCTCCAATGTGAGCTCATAGAGGATCCGGTTAGCACGGTACAACATTCCCTTTGGTGCCGTCTACGTTAACGAGACGACGACACTTGCTTAATGGCGGTCATTTCATGCCCATTTTCCTCCACGCCCGAGCTGGACTTCTATCTGGCATCCGCATTAAGGAAGGTGATAAACACTACTTACAGTTTCATTCTCATTACTGGCGATTTCAACCTCCACGCTCTGGAGTCCCAAGCATCTCCCAGAGCACAGTTTAAGGCGGATCTAGAAGAGTTTGTCTCCAGTTACCCGCTGTATGGCCACATCAACAATCCCAGGAGATTCCGAGAAAAAGATACACCTTAATACTGGATCGGATATTCACTTACGAAGAACTAATGAAAAGCACAGAAAGAAGATAAAGGCTGGTAGATGCATGCATTTCGTAGTCTTCTCAGTACCAATAACCATAATCGATATGCATAGATATAGCTAACAGTGGGTGCAAACAGACAAGTTTAAGGTGCAAAACGAATGACGGAAGTTTACACCTACGTCCAAAACAGCTTTAAGCTGACAAATAATTGTTTCTGAACACATAAGACTGACTTAATTCAGCTTATAACGACATCCTCAGTAAACCGAAGGAAGCGGGGATTAGTGTGACACAACACAACTTTAAACGCTGAGTCTAGCTGTATCCGGTGATCCGAGTCTAATAGGTGTTTACCTCTCGAGGAAGCCGGCGGTCTGCGTGAACATGGAATCTGACGCGGGTAGGCAATCTGAGCAAATTCACGTTGAACCCAACTTGGTACATACTCCTTTAATCGGGAAGTCAGCATTCTATTAGTGCTGCCCATGTAACTTTTTCCGCAGTCAAATGCAAATTGGTATACACTGTGTAAGTTGGCCCCAATAGGCTGAACTTCCTTCGTTGGATGTATGGGCAAATTTCGGGTTCGGTAGATGACGACAACTTGTGCAGCATGGTAACTTCCTTGTGTAGCCGAAATTATACGCTTAGTTGTCTTCAGCGTGGATAAATCACCTTTGAAAGGTAACTCGATATGCACTTTCTTCTTGGCTGCCGTGTGCACCAACTACTTTGGCCGTCGCAGTTGGCTGTGTTTCTCGATAAATCTTCGAGGGTAGCCGTTCGCCATTAGTGTTGCTGTAATTAACACTGGCTCATCGTCCAGACAGTCGTCCGAACAAATTCGTCTGGCAAGACTAACTACAGCCTTCACAACTGCCCGTTTCTACCGCAATGGTGTGAAGCTGGTGAAGTGCAGGTACTGACCGAACCAAGCTGATTTTCGATAAATGGACCTCTTAATCCATCATCCCTGCGACTTGTGAGTATGTCCAGGTATGGCAGACAATTGTTCTGTTCTAGTTCGCATGTAACCTGTAAGTTAGCATAGCATTGTCAAAAGGGTGGTCACCGACGTCCCACTGGGCAGTAGCGATCATGTAGTCCTTCTCTTCGAATACATTGGCTATGCAGAATATCAAGTGGAGATCGCCGATGCGACAAATCTATACACTATGACCTATTAGCTCCATTAGGTGAGACAGTGAACTGGGCCTCTGTCAGACGAAGCACCAGCTAGTACATGGGAACATTTCGTCAACCAGCTTAACTGTTTAGTTGCAGAAGCGTACGCGACTAAGACCTTCCACCCGAGAAACGTAGCTTCTTTTCTGCGAAGCAGGACACGGAAGTCTGTAGATGTGCGAAACGCAGCATGGCATATCTACAAACTCTTCCCGAGGAACGAGAAGGTGACCGCTGTACTCAGCTTGTTAGCGAGGATAGAATGGCGTACCAATAGAAGTTGGAAGTGCGTATGGTCACAAATCACAAGCTTCTGTATTAACACGTCAACAGGCTACGTAAGATGAAACGGGGAATTCCTCCTCTTCAAACAGCGGACGGACACCGAAGGAGCCGGCGAATAACCTGCGCCCACAATATGCTTCAACATTTCAGTGCGATCACTGGCCAGCTAACTCTATGTCAATGGTTGTTTCACCCCCAAAACTCACTCATATACCCTTCATAGCAGAAGCTGTACTAATGAAACTGTGAAGCATACGCAAGCATATCTTTCCTGGAGTTGATAATTTGCACACGAAATCGCTAGCTGCGGTTGAACAGACTATAGCTGATCTTTTGGTTTGATTTTTGCAACACTGTTATGGCGAAATGTACGTGCCCGACATGTGGAAACATGGAAGGCTTACCCCTTATTCACAAGGGAGGTAGTCGTTCCAATCTAGTCAACTACCGTCCCATAATCTTATTATCAGTTCTTTTAAAGGTCTGATGGGCTAACCGCCTATTTTGAAGAATTTAACTACCTCGTACAGGAACAGCATGGTTTCCGACGAAATCCATCGTGCGCCACAAATCTACTATTAGCACAATCCGGCTGAACTGAAGTAGTAGTCTGGCACAGGAGTTTATGTGGTCTTTCTCGACTTCTCAAAGGTGTTCAACCGATTAGACCATAGCCTTCAAACTCCAGAACTTTGATCGTCTCGAAGGATGGATCGGAAACTTTCTTCAACACCGGCGCCTAGAAGCAAGTGTGCGCGAATCGCTGTCAGATCCCATCCGAGCTGAATGCGGAGTACCACAGTGACGGTTACTATTTACCGAGGTTATTTTGGACGTATATTAACCACATGGCGGGCCTCATAAGCTCGAACTACCCTTTATGCCGATGTCATCAAGTATTGGAAGGCGATCAATACACCAGATGTCAACACAGTAATACAAACCGATCTGCATGGGGTATACGCGTGGTCAAAGCAGCATGTACTTCGTCTCAATGTAGACAAAGATGAAGTGTTGCATCTACGGCACAAGTTGGTACGTTCCTACAAACTCGCCAACCAGTAGCTCCAAACTTCTTCTGTCGAGAAGGAGCTGGGAGGTTTTGTCCAGTTTGACCTTGGATCTTCGAATCAGATTGAAACAGCGTCAAGGAGGGGCATCCAACACGTGAGCCTCCTGAAGGGTGTATTCGGACATTCGACCCTTCGAATTTCCCCAAGTTCTCTGTTCATACATACGGCCACATGTGGAATACGCAATACAGGTCTGGCAGCCATGGCTGAAGAGAGATCTCACCGCCTTAGACATAATCTAACGCCGTGCAACCAAAAATGCCTTATGAACGAGAGCTCCCAGTGCTCGGGGTCTTCAGCGGACACTATCGGCGGTTGCTCGGGGATCTCATTTTGGCTTACTAGATTTTGAGAGATTCCAACCACACTTGCCATCATTTGCTAAAGCTCAGTCACAACAGCAACTTGAGAGGCCACCATCCCAAGTTGGCATACTAGCACAGTCGTTTAGAATGCCGTCGGAATTTCTTTTCCGTACGCGTTTGCGGAACGTAGAATGCCCTATTGAAATCTGTCATACACGCTCCCACGCTGAGAGAGTTCATATCCACGGTTGACCGTACGCTTAATTCGCTGCCCCATCTTACATGATCCATCACCTCTGAATAAACACAAGTGTCTGTAGGAGATTTCACATGTGGTCAAATCCCAGATTTTGTTCCACCTCACCTCCTGTACGTGTGCACCAGAAGGAGACAAGATTTTTACCAACATTTATTTTGTAGTCATTTCTCATGGATTCACCTTGGATTTACAGTCTATACTATGTATAATTCAGTGAGTCTATTGTGTAAACCCAATTTTGCTAACAATTTTTTCTATTTTGCATTTGCACCATAACCATCCTACGGGACCTGTTAAGCACTAACATATTTTACCCGTATAAAACCATTGTTCTATGGTCTATTCTCAACAGGTAAGATAGGTAGGCCATCCTATAATATTTTTAGTCACCATTCGTTGTGGCTTCTCAAGCGCAGTGAGCTCATGTTTTAATCGGAGTGCCAAACATGAGCGGCGTATTCCACATGTGATATTATGTCAGAGTTTAGCATATGTTCCCCGCAGTAGACCCAAGTGTTGGCTGGCATTTTCACTGGTTTTTCTGCATGTTTTAACCACCCGAGATCGTTTTGCACGAACACCAGAAGATCACTTTCATGAGGATCGCGCTGTGGCACGTGTTTTTACACACAATATTTGTGAGTGCTGTGGTGGCCTATGCACATTGTTTTGCATTTGACAGACTTAGCCTTAAGCATGTTTCGAGCCGACCACCCGTAAAAGCTGTCGCGATCACCTTGCAATGCTATGTGGTTGTCCACACGCTTGATTTCCCGCTAAATTTTTAGATCGTCCGCAATGAGTAGAAAGTTCGATGTCAAGACTTACGCGAGGTCTATTATGAACACTAGGAATATTCGTGTGCCTAGTACCGAGCCTTGAGTAACGCCACAGTCGAGCAGAGAGCTTCGAAGTCACACATTCAAGCGGCGTTGGGGTAAGATTGAATGTATCCAGCTCACGATGGGGTCACTTTTCCCATAAGTCCGAAGCCTGTGAAGAACAATGCGGTGGTCTAGACGGTCAAAAACCCTAGAGACTTCGAGCTAGGCGGCGTCGACTCCTCCTGCATCGACGCACTCCATCCAGCTGGCACGGGCGAACAAAAGGTTCGTGGTGCGTGAACCGTTTTGACGGAATTCATACTGCTACTTCACGGTAATATTGCACCTTTCTAAATATCCCATGAGTACATTTGCAAAGACAGACTCCGTGAATTAGCAAGCAACTGAAGAAGAGTATTGGGGCGGTAGCTTTTGGGCACCGCATGATTGCCTATCTTGTTAATGGGGTGATTATTTCACGCTTCCACATGGCTGAGACCTGCAGCTCATCGAGACGTCGGTGAAAAATCTGAGATAACGGTTCATCCAGGCTCGTGGCACCTACCATCGTACACTGGGGCGTATGTTATTTGGACCAGGCGGACTGTACTCGCGTAGTAACATCAGTCGCTTTAACACACCGGAGGCTGTAAATGAGATATTGCCAAGGCCTGTGTGGGGAAGTAATGAGACGGCAATGTGTTCCGAAAAGTACAAACGAATTGATGTCTAGGAGTATTAGCCGCTTATTGGACAGCTTGCGCTTGCCTACAGATTGTGTTTGGTGAGGGTGCCTCGCTGTACTTTGCGAAGTTTGTTAACACGTCTGTAAAGCAGCTTGGGATTATAGCAGATCCTATTCGTCTAATCATGTTGGTGTTTTAGTATGCCTTGGTAGACAAGTTTGTCACAATGGTTTCACTCAGCTATGTATGCAGTCTTTTTTTGCTGCGTTTGCGTCGGATTTGTAGGTACGTCAAAATGAATCTCTCAGGTTCATTCGTTTCCGCGTCATGCACTTTACGAAGGGCTTTAAATATTTTGTACTAAGGATCTTTGTTTCATGAGTATGACTGACGAACTTCCCCAAGCGACATCGGGGGTTCCGTTAGAAACCTCCAATTAGTGATCATGAGGAGGTCGGATAAAATGTTGTAATATGATGCTATGTACATCAAATCGATGTCCCCTTTGAACTGTTCTGGGTAACAGACATAGCGGAAAAGCAGCGTTGCATGATCACTGCGCCTCAAGAGATTACTCACTGTTACTGTATAGGACATAAGTTCCCCATTGACAAAGACGAGGTCCAGAAAGGCCGGCTGGTTCCCCATTCTGAATCTCATACAGGAAGTAACGTGATTATGCAACGCCAGGCCAACGACTAGTTCTTGCAGTTCGGACTTAAACCGTTCACTAATAGTGGCTGGAACCTATGAAGCGGGCAACTTGTAGTCTCCCACAGGGAGGATGTGTGTTAGGCTGAGCCCGAATAGCTTTCAGTGCAGAAGCCACACGGTGTCCATTTACAGAGTGCGCATGGGAGGACAATATATGACGGCAAGTAAACATGTGTCCCACGTATAATTTGCATGTGGTACCAAAGTGAGACAAAACCTGAGTCTTTGAATCGTCAGCGACTTGAGGATATAGGTCACTACGATAGTACAAAATAACACCACCTCCCTACTGGGTCGATCTTTACGCAGTACGGACACACCTCGTTAAGCGAGCTCCGTATCAGTGATTTCATCATCCGGCCAAGTCTAAGTTATCATTAACAGGTCCAAATGTAGTGGCTTGGAGATTCCCAAGTATGACTGTGTAAAGGGTTCTAAAATATTCTGAAAATATAATTTTCTTATGTATTAGGGAAGTAAGCGGTTTGCTTGTTGCAACCTGGTTCCCGTTTGTTTGAAACACGTATACGATATCCGATTTTGGCGCGCTCGACTCGACTGTGAACGACGGCCCGTCCACGCACTCGACATCCAAATGCATTCTCCCTAGCTAGCTCTCCTCTGTTGCCTTATGTTTAGCCTTAGCTAGCTCTTCCCCCTTCAATAAATTTTTTCTTAGCTTATTTTCTTGTGTTCTTCCGTATGCTCACCGTTGGTCATTTAGTCTCTTACGGGATATAAAGCGCACGAACTGCGCGCTATATACAGACATCAAGATTTGATGAGAATGGTTCGGCTAACTTGCCGAAAACTTGTTGTGCATTGTTATACACACAGGATAGAGCTTTACAAGTTGGAAGTAAGGCTGAAGGTGAGAGTGACAGGTGCTAGCTTTTGTCGACACTTGTGAGATCGGCAACTAATCGTTTTATGTGTGAACTGCTGACACTGAACTTTGGGTTGCTTCATATTGGCTGTTAGCATGTTTACAGGATGAATGTTGGTTTTATAAGTGATTGTGCTTCGCAGTGGTCCGTTTCACTGTCACTGTCAGACCCGGGTGACTGCTATGTATCGGTCATTTGAGGCTTGTTGTTAAACGCTTTTATACTAGATCTGAAGGGAACTTGTTACGTCTTCTATCCCAAGTTTTAAGTCCATTTTCCGCCAAGTGTTTGGACTGGAACAAAGCTTTCAACAGCTTGGATCTACACCCTCCGTCTGTCCAACAAAACTACGATTTGGCGGTTACGACCAGCCGCC
Organism: Dicrocoelium dendriticum; assembly: GCA_944474145.2. Lineage (NCBI taxonomy): Eukaryota > Metazoa > Platyhelminthes > Trematoda > Plagiorchiida > Dicrocoeliidae > Dicrocoelium > Dicrocoelium dendriticum. The sequence goes on from OX104063.1 coordinate 55,793,250, forward strand.
AACTATAGTCACTGCCCCTCGCTTATCCGGACGATCGCCTCCACTCTTTAGACGTCAAGCATCCCTTCTGACACTGGCGGCCCCAGAAACGCGGTCAAAAGTGCAACGATACATTTACAAACCGAAGCAACACAACTACCCACATACACATCTACATACTATATGCATTCATGGGTTCACATATATGACAATATTGTTATGCCTGTACATTACACTATCACTGGCTGTGCACTCGCTGTGATCAAGCCTGTGAAGGTGTGATTCCCGTTGTCGAGAACAACCAGTTCATTTAATTATTTATGAAGAGAATAGTCATGTGATCGATTCGGTTATCAAGTTGTCGAGTGAGAGCGCCTGACGAAGGTATCGCCGTTTCTGTTAATCATGGCTTTGAGCTCCGCGTTCATCGCAGGCTCGAAGCTCCTTGTCCTCGTTCATCGTACATTTAATTTGCATGCCGGTCGTATAATTTCTTGCTCTGCGTTAACTTGGATTTATCCTTTCACACTGGAAGTATGCACAATCAATTCGGATCACCAAGCTCTACCTAACGGGATCTGTCTTTTCGATACTTTAGTACACCACTAACGACCTCCTCGATAGTTTCTTCGCTCAGACCTACGCATGCAACCTTGCTTTTTTGATTTTTCTCGGTGACTTTGAGATTCCGTTCGACAGATATGTGAATGTTACCAGACCAGATATAACTTAGCACGAAGCACCACTGTAGACCGTAGCAACGGGCTATTTTATCGCCTCCCATTTACCACTGCATTTCTTCATGCGTCTCATCGCACAACGTAAGTGTAGTTTTGTTCACTCGTGCGCCGAGTGACGCACCAAAACACAGCGACAGTTCCTAATGACCGAGATAAACAATGGACGCATTCAAAACGGTTTAACCAGCGTGACTTAAAGGTACACATACACCATGGGAGAAGTTTATAGGGTGGGAATCTGGTGAATAACAAACACGAAGTCAATCGTAGCCCAAAATTGCGAGCGTCAGAGGTCACCTCAGGAATCACGATCTTGCTCTGTGCCAAATACCCTGAGGGAACCGAACGGAAACAGCATCCTACTGACAAATAGTTTTTGTGGTTCCGTGATGTATGTTCAGACAGTCCCATGTTTAGGGTTATTCAAGTGCATGTGGTGAGGTGTGAAGCATTGGCTGTTACCTCAGCAGAGCGAAAAGAACTGATCACTGTCTTGGGAGGGTAAATCGCTAAACTCGAGTTGCAGACTAGTGTGTTACTTAACTTCAATTCCAGACCAGTTAAAAGACAGAAACTGTAAAACAAAATTGCCACACAATCCGGAGAAAAACGAACACTATTAGTGCTAAAGAGCATTGACGACAGACCGGTTGAATGGTCACTTAACTCTCACAAAATGCCGCCCGGCGTGCAGAGTTATGCACTAATTGTGCAATCGCCTCCGTCATTAGCTGGGAAACTACACTTGACTCCTACAGATGGTGCAACTAACGGCGTTGCGCATAAGCAGTCTTACTGTGGCCTTGACCTTTACTCCACATATACTCCCACACAATAAATCTCTGCTCACAAGGAACCACAGAACAAGCAGCTACTACGCAACAAAAATGTGACGACTGTAATGTATTCAAACTTCTCACAACACACTAGCTCATCGTTAAAAGGTAGACAAGTCGAGGAGCGAAACTGCTGGGCTGAGATAAGCTGAGCACTCGGACTGAATGTTATGCCAACTTGTCTTACACACCCTTTATGAAATCCATCAACTACCCACATTTGGAAACCTCGATTACTACGAGTTACATTTGGCAACACACAGGACCTGGAATAGGTTCTCCTAGTAGGCCACGTTGTAGTGAACACTTCCGTCAGTGCCAACATATTCCCCGACAAGCCATGAGCAGAAAGACAGAAGCGGAAATCTGACCCAAACATGTCACATCAAAATGAGATGAAGAAAGTGGTACTGGTTCATGGTGTGTCACAATCGAAACATGACTGCGACAGGGAACGACACTAAGGAATGGAGGTGCATCACAGAGCTCTACAAGATGCAGAATTTCTTATTTTTTGACGTCATCCTTCTAGTTGTCTCCATAGACTGCTACGGCAGCCGGCCAAAAATTTTGAAAGTTACCTTGGTTACGCCTGCGATAGTATCAATGGCGATCCAAGCGTGGCATGACAATAAAACGTGAGCGACTATTATTATGTAGTGCTACTAAGCATGTAAGGCACGCTTCCGCGACTCATAATCCTAGCAAGCAGAAGAAGTCTGAACAGCAGGAGGTTTAGCAATCAATTGGGAAAAGTACAAAACTCCTAGAAACTCGCGTTGCGAGACCGAGGGCGTGCGTCAGATAATTGGCTGACTGGTGTGAGTGGCAACCAATCCGCGCACAGCTGAAGTAAACGGATCGAAGTCATTGGCGTACGTGACAACTATAAGTATGGTTAAGACTATTCCTTCAAGCAGTACAGACGCAAGATACAGATGAGCCCGACTCGATTGGTTCCACCTCATATCAGCCAGCCGGACAAGCAACCGCTACAAAAAGACGTCAGCAGATCGGCACTACTTTTGTCGGTCAAATACGGCGAACCTAACTCCTAATATGCCAACAAATACACCAACACTCAAGGGTTGTATTCGAAGCTTCCGGAACTACACCATCAACATGAAACAACTTGAGGCATCATAGCAATTATGAAACACGGCTATCAACCAACCCATTGGATCCGGAGTTTGAACTCAATGAAATCTCGGACATTTTGAATGATCATCCAGCTTGCGTGGAGATGTCGCTATCTACCATTCATAGATATGTATAGAAGACAACATTGTCGAATATTTATTAGGTGCGGCGCACGATCTCCAATCAATATCAGGCGTATTTAAAACTATTCCTACCACTTTTCAGTTAAGGGGTAGATCTGCTAATAGCAACTCAAGTTTTCCAGGATTTATAAGTCAGCTGTACTGGGATTTGGATGGGAATAAATTCAACCGGAAATCATCGAGTTTCTACCTAAAGTGACATGTAAAATTATACCGTTAATATTGCTATCTTGAAGAGAAGCGCATAACAGCGATGCTCGCAAGTTATCAGAGACATATATGACGCAACCACCTCCAGGTGCTGAGATTCGACAAGCAAGAAAACTGTGATAATAGTCAATTTAGAAGCAGGACTGTGGCGTTTCGCTTGTAAACCATGTTTTCGTCACTAAGACAAAGTCAGGTTTAAAGAGAAACACCAAGCAGCGAAGAGTGGCCAACTTATTTCAAAGTGAGCGAGCATTGAAAAGAAGTGATTTAGTGGATAGTGTCTTGATAGATAGGCAAGCTAACTGGTTTCATCATTTGGGGTAGGTGTCTGGCGATGTGTCATTAAAAGTTAGGAAAGAAGAGTTGGGGTAATTTTGAGCAGGAATGGAATTTGTTGATAGTGTAGGACTAATTTCCAAATTTAGGTCTGGATCATTCTGAGAAAGTTCGGAAGAAAAGCTATGGCTTGATGGGAAGAGATGATACTAATTTTCCTCTCCTGGTCTCCAAAATAGACAGTCCATTTAGTCTATCAAGGATATAAGTAGGAGTTATATTGCAGAAAGAGCCAGTGAGCATACATGGTTTACCCAGAATGGAGGCTTCAAACGTTTTCTGGTGGACGGAAACATAGGGTTGAGTATGTAGCCCACTGAAATAAACGTTTGATCAGGGCCTTTACGAATGACGTTTAGCTTGCTTATAAGCCTTTCCAACGTGGGCTCATCGACAGAATTAAATCTGACTGGTGCTGGGTAGGCTTGTATTCTTTTTAGGCCCCCTAATGACGTTTGGCATTTGAGAGTTCACATAAGCTACTTTGCCGAAAGTTGTGACGATATCATGGGGATCAGTTGAGTCAAGTATGTTGAAAGCAAGGACACTGAAAGCTAATGGTTTCTTAGGTCCTACGGGGTAGTTGGTAATTTTATGCGGCGATAGTGCTTGAGCTTTCCAAACCGTTGGAATTGGAGAGTGGTTGTTAATTTGTGTGAAATAGACTGGTTCTGAATACCAGCGGACTCGAGTATTTTGCGGGGTAAGACCAGTAAAATCCACTTTCTGAGGGGAGGGATTGCTGGATACCTGATTAAGGCCCCTAGCTAATGGAACGTTTGCTAGCGATGTATCTATTGTAGTTGGTCTTTTGTCATCACGGAAAGCAATCAGGTTGCAGGGCACTGGGGTGGTTACGTTCAAATCGACAACCTGAGTGTTAATGTTCTGTAGCTGCCTTGCAAATCTTTCCCTTGTATGCGATTTCACAGATTCTTAGCGACTGTGGCGCTTACTTTTAAAAGTCGAAGATTTTAGCATGTTCGCTGCATGCAGCGTCATCGGTGGAGAGACGAGAGAGTTTACTATATGGACTGGTTATGGATGTCGAGGTAGACAAGTACTTTAACGTAGGGGTGTCAGTTTAGCAGTGGGGAGCCAGACTAGCAACTGTTGTAGATGCGACCACACTTGAGGTTAGTGACTCGAGTCCTAGAGTAGGATCAGAACCTCCATGCAGGAGTAATCTTTGTACAGGTGTTCTACCAGCGACTACTTTCAGCGTCTTAAAGGTAGGGTTGGCAACTGTTTGATCAGGTCTATCTATAAATTCACTGGCAATTGAAGCACTAATAAATTTGAACAGGATTGGACAAGAGTGGCGCTGGCCTTCCTTTTTGAGTCTTATGCAAATGCACTCAGTGCTAACCGTATTACTAGCTTGAAGTAAGATATCCCGCACGGTTGCAAGCGGAATATTATCCGGGACATTAAAAACAACTGCATGTTAGAACGATACATCCTGCCGACTACTTCTGCGGCGATCGAATCAATAAGTGATCCTGCGGATAGCAAATACTCTACTTTGGGACTCATCGCCTTTTGCAGTAAGGCGGTTATAGGTTCTAATGCACGGTGAAAAGACAGGGAGCTATCGCTCGACAATATTTTGATATTAAGTTGGATAACTTCGTCTTGAATGTTTTGTAAGTTAATAGGCTGAATTGGTAGAGCATCTGGACATAGTTTTGCTACCGTTGAATTATCTGATCTCGTATTTTTAGAAGTTTGCGAAGCTTCGCGAGTCTTAACAGTCACTTTGCTCATGGTAAATTTCACTTAATGACGGGCGAACTAACAGAACATGAAACATTAGTTTCCATATTGCTTAGGGAATTTTACACTTTGTTCTGTTCATTCTTCCCTCTTTTACTAAGGCTAGAGCTTCTCGTTTTGACGGCGGTACTGAGCATTTGCTGACTTAGCCCTAAGGTTCAGGGTTTGTAAAACTTAGTTAAGACAAACGGTCAGTGGACAATGGACTAAAATGGTCACCGTGTCAGACGCAAAGATAAATACAAACCAACCAAGCGTCAGTCCCCTTTCAGATGGCCGGTGTCCTTTGCACACGTTAGCTCTGACGTCAGCTTTGCGCCGTGCCGCGATGCATCAACCCGTTTGTTCCTGTGCGCGCACACGTTCTGTTCAACCAGACAAAGATTAGGACGATTGACCGACTTGACAAGTCCGCTCGGAAGTTAGACGTAGGAGATAGGCTAGGGGTTCGCTGTCGTCAGCCAAAGCAGGAAGGAAGGAGGTAAGTGCTGACGGACGCTTTTTGGAGCTACCGATTTGTCTGGAATCAGTTTTGATAGATAGGCCTCGTAATGTACTTTCCAACGATTCTACGAACATTACTAAAAGTAGTAAAGGTGTAGACTTTGTCCACTTCTGTTTAAACTGAAATGCTGCAGAAGTTGGCAATCAGCGATAGACGACGATCCTTTAAGAATACAGAACAGGAAGTTGGCGCACTGTGTAGGCCGGACCAAGCCTGATCGAATGAGTGTACTCGGGCGATTATGCGATAATATCCAGATTCAAGAATGATGAAAAGGTAGCAGTAACGAAATCTCACCGGCAAGCAACGACCTTGCATTTGAATTCCTCAATAACGGATCTTGCCTACAGTTCTTTGTCTTCTACCACTTACGGATGCTCGTTAGCTACGCGCTGTTAGTGCGATAAACTAAGAATACTGCATAAAGTTAATATTAGGGATAGGTAGCCGGTGGGTAATCAAAATGTTATGCCCTTAAACATCATTTCAACTAACGCGGTGAGTAAGGCCTGTTGTTACTTTTCGTCCAACTTGCCATAGCTCAGAAATGACTGAGAGATAATCGCATCACCGTTGAGATTGCAGTATTTGGATACAATGTGATATACATGTGGCACGGGGATAGCAGAGGATGCTTTCCATGAAGATATAAATGCATGTCTATGCAGCATTTGCCATGTAACTTGACAAACAAGCTACCTGCATGAAAAGGAACAGCATTACTCCCGCTAACACATGATAGAAAACCAACAGGTTTGTCAGTGCCCCCCATAGCGCTCATGATTTGACCATGCCGCATCAACTTCACAAGCAAGGTGGCAGATTGCGTGCATACCCAGTGGAAAATCGCATTTCTGGTGAACACCAAACTCTCAGGTGTGCACAAACCGTCTTAAATTCTGCAGTAACCTAAATAGATGTATAAGTCAGTGAATAAACACTTAACGCAGCACTGCGGAATTTCGGCTTTGCATCCTTTGTTCTGTCATACTTCCTTCACATTTGCAAATTCCGTGAGTGTCTGTTATAGGTTTGAAGAATACTTATGTGTATCTGCAATCGATGCCCCCGCACGCAACATCCATTTCTTTGAAGTCGTGGTCGCCCACCGACCTACCGTGGGCGCGTGGACCACTTGAGTATACGTCAGTTACCGCGGTTTTCCCACTTTGCGCCACAACCATGCACCGATAGTCGAATGCTGCGGACGGCTGACAACCCCCTGTCTCCCTCCATGTTATCTTGTGTGTGGTGTCGGCTAATCACCTTATATCGCCTATGGGCCGTTGTACAAATAATACGTACCCAACCTTCACAAACGTAATACCGCCTGCTGGCCTTCCACCGACTTAACAGGCACCCTATATACCGCAGTTTATTCCTGCGCTCTGCCACAATCAACAGAACCAATCATTTTCTATTCCAACACCGACAGTGGCGACAACAGCAGCAAATGTCGGCGACTATTTAAGGAACCAAAATGCTTTGTATCCGCCATACATCGCATTTCATGCACCAGTACCCCTCCTATCCTTCCAGCAAAAGTGCCAAATATTTTACAGAAAAATGCTTTATTCAAAGGACTGTATTCTATACATCAAGCAAGTGAATTACACATCCGCAATTCCCGGATACGTGTCGCACCATCTGGTCGCAGTGATACGACGGAACGCATCCGCGCTCTTCAGCTATTACATTTTCCAGGAACATTGTTCGCCACTCTCTGTTGCTGGGCACGCTTTCCAGATCCCCTGTCAGCAGTTCGTCATAATTGGTCCTCATTGCATCCTTCACATAAGCCTTGATAACACTTCATGCGCCTTCAATAGGGTTCAGCAACGGAGAGTATGACACTAGACGTATCCGTCTTCCTGTTCGATACCTTTCCTCCTGGAAGACGCTCTCCAAGTCCGTGTGGCACGGCGCATTGTCCCAAATCAGAATGCACCGATCGATAAAATGTCATCTCTGGGCGTTCAGAATTTAGCGAACAAGCTTGTTTTCAGCGCTTCATCATCAGGATAATACAACCACAATGAAGCAAGCTAGAATAGATACAATGGGTTTAAATTGGGTCACCGATGCAGAGTAAATAATCGATAAGTCTACGTGTTTGGTTTGATTGAGGCGAGGTCAAGTGAAGTGGCATGACTGCCATCGTTAGTCGAGTCGATCTGAGGCCAAGGCAAGGTTAAAGTATGGACGAGTTTTTTCTGTGCACATAGGTGCGGGTTATAGAGCCGAATTGCCGTCGCCTCTGCTGTCGACAGCAGGGGACATCTGACTGCCCGTGTGTAACGTCCGGGGACACAGTAGATCGGTGTGAATGTGTCATGCGAATCGATTTGATGATCGGAGTCTACTAGGTGCGTCACTACTGCACTCGTTACATTCTTCCTCGCGCCGCTGTACAGCCAAGCTGGGCAACGCTCTCGAGCCCTAACGGGCAGTCGCCTGGTCGTTTTCCCAATATACCTTGCTCGACACGAGCAAGAGAAATTGCGCACACAGGAGGTCTGCGACCGAGGTATCCTGTCTTTAAGTTGTTGGCGCACAATCGGTTTTGAGGTGAAGCTTACGCGTAGATTAGCGGCAAAATACGTTATCTCTGTTGCTAAGGCAAATCTTCGGGTGGTCCGTTCCGCTATCGCGTCACCCTTAAATGGTAACGATAAGTATATCATCCGCTTCTCCGCGGAAACGGGTTGGAGCTTTTGTACTCGCGGTTCCATGTGCCTCTGGATGAATTTCTCATGATGCCCATTACGCTGGAGTACGTTTCGTATAAAGCTCAGCTCATCTGAAACCGCATTGTCTGTACAAATTCTCCTCCCTCTCTCCGTTAGGCAACGGACGAGGTTCCTTTTTTGACTTATCGGAACAAAACTAGAAAAATGGATGTACTGCCCATTCCAGGTTGCTTTTCCATGCACGCTCCTCCGCATTGACCTGTCTGATGCCCTGTTGATTTGGACATCTAAAAATGCCAACCAGTCGTTACGTTCTAACTCGATAGTGAAAGATATGTTACTATGTGCAGTGTTACACTGGGCCAATAGATCATCGACGCACATTCCATTATCCGCAATACAAAATATGTCATCTATATATCGATCGTAATAAAGCAAGCTATTGATGGATTCGTTCAGCTGGTTGCACTCCAATTTGCTCATGAAGACGTCCGCGAGCAACGGTCCTAATGGTGAACCCATCGCCACCCCGTCTATTTGTCGATATGGCGTTCCATTAAACTGAAACTGAGTGTTTCGCGTGCACATGAGTAGCAGTTGTCTCAGCCGATCTGGTGGGATACCAACGTTGAACTCGCACAGATAGTCTACGGTCTCCTACAATGGAACATTGGTAAAAAGAGACACCACATCTAAGGAAAACATCTGTCGCCCAGCTAGCTCAATTTGTCTCACTGAGTCAAGAAAATCAAAGGTGTCCTTGAGACTGTATCTAGCTACGGCATTCCTGACTGGTTCCAGCCGTTTGACGAGCCACCTGGCAGTTGAATGATACGGTGAGTTACACACAGTGGGTGGGTGACGGGAACTGCAATTTGATATTAAGTAGGTGGAATTAAGGAGCGTAAAGGCTTTGTCGAGAGAAGGTATGATGTTGCGTTTTTCTGTATTTTACTGTTAACTCTTCGGAAATAGCTGCAGTCATCCATGCCTTTTTATTATCCTGGTAAACTGCCGGTAGTTTTTCATGTTGAGACTTTTAAAATTCGAGAGTTGGCTGATTTCCAAATCACTGCAGCGGGTTCTCGCTCCCCCAATGTGGTAGTGCACAGCATAACTGTGATACGCGTCTTGATTCTTTTCCCACATGCGCATTTCTATTCTTTTACACAAAGCCTTTATCCGACGTCGTTCGGAATAGCAAAGCAGTTTCATGTGAATTAAAAATGTCTTGAGCTGTGTAGCCGGAACATATTTCGAGCAATTTTTCTGCCTACTCGGATGCAGCAAACCTATCCGAGTCACCGCTTTCGCCCGATTGCTTACCAGACACAAGATGGTCCACTGCTGAAAGCCTGTAGCTAACTATTTGACAATGTAAAGTCTGTGTTTTGTAATTCTTTTGCGAAGTGTAATGCTCGTTCTCGAATCACGTGTCCAGATAATGGAATTTTCCCTTCAGTGCTGACTGGCACCATTTCCAGCAACGTGCGTTAATGTATTCGTTACCCATTTTCTATCATTCTTTCTTTCAGTCTTGGTGTGTGGTTCACAAAGTCATACAAAAACGGCTTTCCTCTTTTATGTTTTGTGTTCTGAAAACTCTGAAATTTTGCACCAATGTTAGCGAACTGTTCCTTCTTAACATCGTCGAATCACTGATACCATTTATATGTGAATGCGAACGCGCTGCAGATGCAATACGCCCCCACGTTTCAAAGGGTCTTGCCACCAAGCGATCTACCAAGCTTTGTATTCTGCTCACCAGGACTAACCCACATCAATTTTACCGCAGAGGTTGTATTGCAAAAGCTGACTTCTTTACGCAAACACAGCCCGCCAGGTGTCGACACTATTCGTCCTGAGGCATTGGGAGCAGCAGCAAGCCAACTGGCAGGAAAATTAGCTCAGTTTTTCAGCACTGCTTAGACCAGAACCAAGTTCCCGCCATGTGGAAGCTTGGAATAATAACCCCGATTCACAAAGGTAGAAGCAGAACTGATCTCTCCAACTACCTCCCAGTATCCCTTCTTCCTATACTCTCCAAGGTCATGGCATCCATAGTTGCCGATGCACTGATGTGCTATCTGGAAAACTACAACCTCATCACTCCTGAACAGCACGGTTTCCGTCGACAGCGGTCATGTACAACTAATTTACTAATTGCACGCAGTAGTTGGACCGAGGCAGCCGACGCTGGAGAAGGTGTTGATGTGATCTACCTGGATTTTTCCAAGGCTTTGGATGGTCTAGAACATCGATATCAAGATCTGGCGCAGGATCCAGGCGAACGCCGACCAACATGTGCTCCAAAGTGACTTAGATACAGGGCATCAATGGTCGATCCAAAACTTATTGCATTTCAACGTCAGTAAATGTAAGGTGCTTTCCATCCGACATCAAAGCAGCTACTCATACCGACTCGGAACGAATACCCTACAGCGTTCAACTCTCGAACGTTACTTGGGTGTCCTAGTTCAAGATGACTTGGGTTGCTCCAGGCAATCCGAAAAGGTCTCGAAGACCGGGAACCAACACGTTGGGCTGTTGCGGCGGGCGTTTGGACAAATAAACAGCTCCATATTTCGACAAATGCTCAGTGCGTATGTTCGCCCCCATATCGAATATGCAATTCAAGCCTGACATCCTTGGCTGAAACACGAGCTTAATGCACTGGAGCAGCCACAACGCCCGGCATCTAAGAACGTAATTGGAATGCGCAATCGGTCCTACCAGGAGAGGCTGCGACGACTAGGATTGTTCAGTGGAAGCTATCGCAGGCTACGAGGCGACCTGATTATGACATACTTGATTCTACGAGACCCACATCATGTGTGCCACCCTTTACTGCAACTCAGCAGCAATACAAACCTGAGGGGCCACTCATTAAAACTCGCAGAACAATACAGTCGTCTGGAGTGCCGCAGAAATTTCTTTTCCATCCGTGTCTGTCACCCGTGGAATGCTCTCCCAGAATCGGTCATCTCTGCACCGACACTAACAATATTTAAAAGGCGGTTGGACGATGCACTCATCCACTTACACTTTGTTACTTAATACTAAGTCTCAATCCTACACCTGGAGTTTACCCTGGAATTATTTGTTGTTAACTGCGGGTGTTGTGAATCTAAGTAAGATCGCAGGACTACAGCGAAGCAAACGATAAGTCCTTATTTTCGTATTTAAAGTATTAACTATTTACTATCCTTTTCATCATAATTGTTATGTTGATATCCCCACCAACCATCCAACGGGGCTTGTAAAGCAACGCTTCTTAACCCGTATAAATTGATTGTTCTTTGTTTATTGAATGCCTTTGGCTTTGCTGAAATGGAACTAGCCATTTTGTCCTTCGTAAGAACGCTCAAAAAGAACTGTAAAAACGAATCTGAATATTCAGTAAGCACGTACGTCAGCAGTACCCGCTCATTTCTGACAATAAAATGGTCACACAGTAAACAAATGCACACAGAAAGTGGTAGTCACAGTACTTGCGACTTTATAACAGTATCACAAATCCCAGAGTGCGCGAGGTGAGTACCACTCCCCTTTTATTGTGTAACATGGCTCTATCAGATTTGCTCATTGCACAGCCCATAGCAGCATACATGCATTAGTTACAATGGGTGAAAACCCGGGGGCGGAGTGATGCGTCACTCGACAATTCCGGTGT
>OX104063.1:55805402-55872120 GCA_944474145.2 Dicrocoelium dendriticum
ATCCTCATAGGTCTTCAGTATAATAGCCTACACGTCAGCCGGATGATGGATGCGCGTTCCTCTTTGTTCCATCGCGATTAGCTTAAACTGAAGGTAACAAACAATGAAAAGCTAATAAAAGACAAACCTTGCGTCGTTAAACGAAGCTTTCGAAAACGCTCGCTGTCGCAACGTAGACAAATCTCTATGCAATGCTTGGGAAAACCAGAAGCGACAAGTTGGCTGGCCAGATGGCGAATATGCCATCATTAGTCATGTCCATGTTCACATGTCTAAGACCATCGCAATGGCACTGTGACTGTGGGCTTCCACTTCCGTATTCGAAGTTGCTTTGTTGTCTGCTGAATCGGTGTGCTGGTCAGCACATAACGTTAGGCATGCGTACGAGAACATTTGCAACATTTGCAGGCGAGACGTGTCCGGCCCCTTTCGTAATTTGACACATGTCAACCCCAGTTAGGTAGTTCCATGCTCAGGTGCAAGGGCTTAGTAGGCCAGCGAGCAAGTCACCGCTGACCAGTGTGCACATCGTCTATGCTGCCACATCTGGTAGGGGTGGTTGTACAAGTGTGAAGCCCCATACAGCATGAGTCACCAGTTTTGGAGACACAAATATCTGTACGTCACGGCCGTTCCCAAATGACAACATCCTCAGGCCTGACTTGACGGGCCCCTGTCCGACAGGTCCCGCGACTATTTCGTGGTTCGACGCCAGAAGGATTTTAACATGTTGGTCCACGCAGCACAAACGCTTCGGAGGGTGTGAACAGTGAGGCCAACTTCGCCGTCCCATATTCAGGGACTTGTGACGATTGAGCAAGTCCGCTATGTTGAAATGCTGCATGTACCCAAACACGACGCACAGATGGGAGTTGTGCGACGGTCTAAAGTGTCCGGTATGCAAGACGTCAGAGACAATTCATGTTCCGGTGAATTACGGGGTATGCTGAGCTTCGGCAGGCCAAATATTTCCATTTCATTGTTTATAATGAAAACCAGAAATGGAATTATATGCGAAGAAATTTTTGCTTCCATGTTGCAGAGCTGAGTGGCAGGTGCGCTGTACAAAAGTGAGCGGTCTGGTCGGCTGAGCTGCACTAACAATTAGAATAAAAACGCAAGATACATCTGCAGATAATCAGCCGAACATGGCTTCCGCTGGGTATCTGCCGCCTGGTAGATCGGGGTGTTGCGTAGGTCATAATACTTAACAGGAACAGGTGTATGATATCCACTGTAGGTCCTTCCCCCCACAGCTTTAGAAGTAAACATTAGATGGTATCCACGACTCAATCTGCTTACCCGTTGGACTGTGGATGTTACGGAGGCTACCGACAGTGCTTGATACAATTACGCTGGCAAAAAGCACTAACATCGTCGGAGATAAATTGCGAACCGTAATCGGAAACCGAGGTATTTGGTGAACCGAACTGTGCAAATAACTGTTGTAATTTTCGTACCGTGGCCGCTGTCGTAGTTGTGTTCATCAGGTATACGTCCGGTCAGTTGGTATACGCATCAATCACAATTCAAAAAGTGGCCTTGAGTGGGACCAGGGAAATCAAGGTGAATTCTCTCCCATGGCTTAAAGGCTGGCATCCAGGGTTGGATGAATTTGCTTGGAAGTTCCGCTGCTGATGCTGCAGGTGGGGACACAACCATGGATAGCGTTATTAATGAAAGGCCAATATACGTACTTTCTGGCTGAAGCTTTCATCCGGGATATTCCGGAACAATGTAGGTGCAATTATCCTAATAACCTTGCCATTGAGGAAGTCCTAAAGAATGCTCTGCATAATTCGTTAAACGCGCTTGCGTTGAGCTCCTCCCAGGTAGCCGAGCGGTTGACTTGGACTACGCTGATGATATCGTCTTGCTTGGTGACGGTCCACAGGCCGTCCAACTTGCGATTGAAAAGTCAAAATATGGGATGACTACTTCCATCCAAGTGCAAAGCTCTTTTCCGAAACTTTCAGATGCCTGTACCTGCACTCATTCTTGGTTGTGATAGACTGAAGGTTACGGAGAGTTTTGCCTACCTGGGTAGTTGCATCACAGCCAATGGAGCTATTGGAGACCAGATTTCGTTGCGTATCCCAAGAGCTCGCCTCGTTTTCTCTAAGCTGAAGCGCTTGTGGCGCCGCCATGACATCGGTATATCCATCAAAGGACGGGTTTATTGTGCGACTGTCCGAGCTGTACTGTTGTACCGTTGCGAGACTTGGCCTGTTCGTATCGCCGACGTGCGCCGTCTCTCTGTCTTTGAGCACCGTTACTTGTGGTCCATTGCCCGTGTGTGGCCGTTGCACCACGTAACCAATGTGTAAGTTAGACAGCGTGGCTTGGGTGGAGGCAGCCATTCGCTGGAGGAGCTCGTTGCGCTGCGTCCGCTGCGGTGTCTTGGACACGTACTGCGTATGCCCGGTCATCGTCTTCTGTGTCGCGCGTTCTTCGCGGTTGCTAGACAGGCGCGGTGGACAACCTACGACATGGGGAAGCCACACCGGAATTGTCGAGTGACGCATCACTCCCCCCCCGGGTTTTCACCCATTGTAACTAATGCATGTATGCTGCTATGGGCTGTGCAATGAGCAAATCTGATAGAGCCATGTTACGAAATAAAAGAGCAGTGGTACTCGCTTCGCGCGTACACTTTTGTCAAAACAGTTTTGGAAGAATCGAGCCAAAGGCCCAGCTAAACTCTCTCCTACCGCAGCTAACTACTTTGTGAGTTTAGTATCAACTCCAGGAAAGCTGTGCTTACGCATGCTCAATAACTTTGCAATACAGCTTCTGCCGGGAGGGACATTTGAGTGTTTTGGGGTGAAACAACTATTGTCAAAGGGTTATGTGGTCAGTGATCGCAGCGTATTGTAGGCGCATGGTATCCGCCGTCTTCTTCGGATCTGTGTGCGTCCGTCCGTTGTTTGAAGAGGAGGAAATCCCGTTTTACCTTACTTAAACTGTTGACGGATGGATACAAATGCATGTGATTTGAGGCCTTGCGCATTGCCAACTTCAGTTAATACACCATTCTATCCTCGCAATCAAGCTGAATACAACGGTTACATTGGGTCGCATAGGCCATCCAGTTCTCGGTGCTCGGGAAGAGTTTATAGATATGCCACACTGAGTTTCGCGCCGCTATACACTTGCGTGTCCTACTTCACATAAAGGAGACCACGTTTCTATGGCGGCAGGTTATAGTCGCTGATGATTCGGCATGCAAAGTGCTAAATTGGCTGATGAACTGTTGACATTCGCTAGCTGGTGGCGCGTCTGCCAGAGACGTCCAGCTGGCTACCTCATCTAAGCGAGCTAATATGTCGTAGCATACAATCGATGTTGTTACCTCGGCAATTTCCACGGAATATTCTGCAAAGCAAATGCATTCAAAGAGTAGGACTACATGATTGCTGCGGCCCAAGGGGAAGTCGACGATCCCCCTATCAGTCATCATTTCTACTTTGGTAAATATCGGATCCAGTATCGGCGGTTTATCTTTTTCGCAGAATCGGCTAGGAGTGTTGGTGTTGCCATACAGCAGTAAACTGGAGACAACCTCTTGTAGATTGGCCATAAACTGTTCCCCGAGGGCTGCTTTGGATTCCAGAGCGTGGATGCTGAAATCGCTGGTAACGAGAATGAGACTGTAAGTTGGGTTTGTCTCCAGCATTAGTGCGGATGCCGGCTAGAAGTCCATCTCGGGCGTGGAGGAAGGAGGAAGATAAATGAAGGCCACCAAACAGGTGTCCTCGCCTTCAAAGGTAGATAGCACCAAAACGAATCCTGTATCGTACTAACCGGATCCTCTATGGACTGACATTAGAGGTCACTGCAGAAGTACAGAGCCACTCCTCCACTTTTGTTGGGTCAGCCGTGTCGAATAATGGAAATGCCTGGCAGTGCGATCTCGACCTCGATTATGTCACGGCGTAACCGTGTCTCCATTATAGCGGTGAGATTGCAGGCTTTGGATCTTTGATGCAGCCGCATTTCGGAAAGCTTACTCAGTAAGCCTTGGGCGTTGGTGTACATAAAGGAAAGCTTCTCGGATATCAACAACTGTTGACTAGGAGCACGCGAATGAGGTGGATTTGTGCCTACCGATGAGAAACCGGGACCTAATCGTTTTTTTGGGTTAATTGCCAGATTTTGATAGGAATGTAATCTGTTTTTGGTCGCACTTGCACCTGCTGTATGTAGTCCATCGACAGCTTTCTCGATATCTACATGTCATAGCGCACACATTTCAGAATGGTTGTTGTGGTTATTTTGAGTTGCGGGTGGTGTCATTTCCGTGAGAACAGCGAGTGGCTACGACACGCTAACTGCTGTTTTCAGTCGCAGTTCAGATGGAAGTGTGCCGCGAATTTTGTGCTACGGATTAAGTTCACCATCGTCTCTAACTGCACCGTTAATTTCAGCATCCATTGGCCACTGGCTCTTTAGCTTTCCGATAGGGGTAAGCATGTAATCTACTGAAGTATGACGTCGCCCGCACAAAGAGCTCCATGTATGCAATACCCTTCTTTCAGGTGTGGCTTCCTCATTGGTGGATATTGGTAGCTCGGGCACTCGATGAAGGAAAATAACTCTTTTGCTACCCTCCCTGTGGTGGTCGTTCGAATTATTATTTTTTCCTGCTGGCGTTCGCTCCATGGAACATACGGAAATATGATTATTCCATTGGTTTCAATCTGCAGACGGCATGCCGACAAAAGCACCGCCTCGACATCATCTGTTGACCCAAAAGTTACTCACATTAGCCGGGGCTCTTCGTAATGAATCTAGGTTGGATCTTCAATGATGCGCATTAAATCAGTCGGCCTGACTTGAAGTCCGACTTTAGCACAAAGGAAATTCCATTGGTTTAACTCATCCATCTGTTTATCCCTTAAGGAGTTTGACTTGGACTCAGGAAGGTTGGTACATATAAATGTCAAGGCACCGTAGTTCAACCTGGTCGTCGATGATGTGGGAAGTACGGTTATCAAGAGTTTTGGTGACGTCACTGCATGTTGCTTCTGGTCAATGATCCGTTTCGCGGCTGTACTGGGTGAGGCTACTGAGGTCTCACTTTGATTATATCGAGCAGCAAAAGGTTGCATAGGTGGATGGGACTTTACAGCGCTTCGGCATTGTTGGTCAATCGCACGAGCGAGTGTTATTGATGTCGCATTAGTCGATACATTGGATAAGAGTATATGGGTGGTGGGGCTAGGCATGCTTCTATAAGTAGCGACGGCGATTTGGTTCCTGGTTTCCATGATTTCTAGTACTGCGTGACTGTGTGAAAATTTGACCCTTTCCTGGCTTTCGGGGTAGTAATTGGAGAGACCGATAAGATGCAAAATGTGTATTGTCGCCTCGAGCGAAGCAATTTGTGTCTTTAAACGATGTTCAGGTTTAGCGACTAGACTGTCGTACCTTTGTGTTGACGCTAGTACGCATTTTGCTAGTGGATTCGTCGTGCCCTTAGGACAAAAGCTAAGTAAGCCCGGCATACTGTTAAATTTCTTTATGTGGGTTCTACAGACCTTGACGCACTTATAATAATAATAATAATAATAATAGTACTACTAATAATAATAATTCATATATTTATCCTGATGAGAGAAACTGTGTCCGTAGCTGCGCAGATCAGTTTGCGCGGAAGTATCTATGCACTTGCGTGCGTGACTGCATAGGTGGAATACTGGAGTATGCGTTTCATGTGGTAAGTTTTCGTGGATGGCTGAAGCGAAAGCCTAGCTTGAAAAGTTTGGTGTTTAGATGTTTTTGGGCCCCTCTTGGAATAGCTCATGGAAAGAATGTTCCCATGTGAATATACAGATGCTGGTAGTTATATCAAGGTAATTGGAGTTTGCGTCTAAATATTGCCACATTAGCACACGACCTAAGTGTTATTGGTAATTTATTCCTCAGATAGCTATATCAGACAAGGAAGAAATTAGAGCGAACATTCGTTCTAGCCTTTGCTATTCCAGTATAAAATCTTTGTTGCGAAGCGCTCAAGTTGAGCAACGTTGTAATTGGAGTGTAGGCCGGTTGGAAGAGATCTTTTCGTGTAGCCCGTTGAAGAGCAGCAACAAGTTGTGTTTCAATCGCCGAATCCAAAGTGGTTCAAGTTGAAGTTCATTGCAACGTTCTTGAGAACTCATAGCTGTGTGTTTGCTAATCAGTTGCTTAGTAAATGACCACTGCAGGTGCTCCACAGCAATTCTGTCGCTCTTTCTCATATTGCCGGATATTATGCTGCAGTATTCGAGGATGAGGCGTGTGAGTAGCTTGAAAAGCTCAACTCTAGCGTGCGTTGTCTGGATTTTGTTTGATATATTGAACATCGATTGTCTGGCACGTTCGAAGAAAGTGAAGGTAGACGGGCACCTAATTCAAAGATCTCGTGTGGACAGCTACGTAGGGAAGCGTTCATGGTTCAGGGTGATAGATCCTTCGGGGATGGAGCAGCCGTAAGAAATGAATCTTGATTTATTAGCTGAGAGCTTTATCATCCGCGCCAGTCATCATAACACAAGAAAAAGTGATTGATGTTGAATGAGCAATAGCCTCCCGTGAAGTTCGTCACGCAGAAACTTATAGACGATCTTGATATCGTCAGCAAATAAAAATGGCCTACTACGTTTTACAGAAGGGGAGATGTTGAAGTTAAATTAAGCGCGGACGTAAATATCTGGTCTCCTACACTAATCGGGTTTCCTGACACACCGCTCATCACACGCACGTGTACTTACACTCATTTGATCCAGCTTCATCAGCGCTATTTAGTGCATTCCATCTCTCGGATCTAACTTGTGTGGATCATATGTAATTTCAACATCGCGCTTTTTGTACTGTTCCCGCATAAACGGAATCGAGGAATGTCCTTAACCCTAGACAAGAAAACAATATTATTGGTCTCAAACGAAACGAGATCTACGCGAAGAGCCTTCAACCACAACTGTCGACTACTAAGCGAATTATCAATCTGACATTTCGTGTCTCCATCGCTTACTCGCTTTATTTATATCTCAAAGCTTATTGAGCAAACCATCCATCAGCACCGGACGCATGGATCTTGAAATTACTGTGACAGATAGACAACCGCACCACTGACCGAAAAGGCATCGATCGACACAACGGCTTTTGACGACCAGTCGACAGTTGCACCTCATTCTGCACCAAGGCTGATAGTAGTATGTGGCTTTCCTTCGTGCCACAAAAATGTACGAACCGGAATTCACTGCTGAAAATACCGAAGCAAGATCCATACTAAATTTGCAAAGCTCACAGTAAGCCAGCTGAAGATACGTAATAGTAAACCATGTTCTCTATGGTATGAAGTATGCATGGTTATTCCACTGGTAAAGCTTGTGCATGAACTAGCGCAGAAACACGAAAGACTGGTGGCAATCATTAAAAAATGAGGAAAAGCAAAGTTGATTACTTTGAGGAAAGTTTGTCAGTGAGCGAATCCCAGAATTTTTCATTAGGCTATTAAAGTCAACGCTACCAGCTACCCAAATACTTCCAAAACAACCACCGCCAGTCCAATTGGAATATGTATGGTCAGGGCCCCATCCACCTTCCAAACTGTTCCAAAACTTAAGAAGGACGTCCACATTGTTGGTAGTTGGAACATGATTTCTACCAAAACCAACCGGAAACTTAGGTCTTCAGTTACCCCCACTGTGCCTAAGGAAAATGTAGAGGGCGAAGTTGTATTTCCACAGCTTCTACCGGTTGTCTGCAGACCAACTGGGCGGCTGACATCAATCCGAGCTACAAATAGCGTACCGTCGATAATTTGCTCCAACGCTCCGAAGTCAATGTCAAATTCCTTAAAAGGAAAACAACTCTATGATGTGAGCCAGTGGAACTTCAAATGTGACATCATGGGGTTTTTAGTCCACCCGCCAAATCGACACAGATCACGCATCACCCAAACTCAAAGCACTACGGTGAACCGAGAATCCTCTGCGTTGTATCGACTTCCTCAAGTGAAGCAATAGATATCCTGTTATCGACAGTGTGCCTGCGAAATATATCATATTCCATCTGTATCATTCCGGATATATCGTGGAACTAGCTCAAACTGACAAAGCATGACTTGGAAGAACACAGAACGGAACCCGTGGCTAGGACCATGCTTGTACACGGTGTTCCCGATGCTGAAGGTCACGACTAGAGTGAAGCGACCGCCCACAACCAAGAGCAGTGGAGCTACATCCGAAAGACGCTGTTCCTGGAAGTCATAACGCAATCGATCTCGAGGCTACAGAGGTCGCCAAATTACAAAAAGCCCAAGCATTGTGAAGGCGGTGCTACAATCCAGACAGCTGTCGACGAGGATGTTAGATAGCTGATACAGAAGCCGTAGAAGCCTTCCTTCCTAGCTCCGGATCCAAGCAGCTTCCTCTAAGCAAACACACGGAAGCAGCCACTACATATAAAGAGAAGAGCATAGATGTAATGGCGGGATCTCTGGACCTGACGCAGATGACTTCGTCATCACCCCATCCAAAAAGGAGTATTTGCCGACCTTTCACAGGTCGGTCCAACATCATACTCAAAACGCACATCCCACGACTCAGTGGTATGAACAGACAAACTTACCTGCGTGTACACCGGTGCACAAGGTCAATGAGCAAGCTTGCTGACCTGCGGCTACTTCATGCATCATACTCCTACTAGCCGTGATTTATCGCCCACCAAACTCAACTTCGGAAATGGACTCCAAACTGAACCACGTTTTCCAGGATGCTTTGAACAAGTCCTACGCCCACATTCTTATTGCTGGAGACTTTAACGTGCATGACATAGAAACGCCGGCAACCGACGGTACGCAGTTTAAAGCCTGCTTGCAAGAGCTTATTTCTAGCCACCCTCTGTACAACCACGTAACCCCCCCACCAGATTTCGAACTGCTAACAAGCCGTCGATACTGGATCTTGTGCTCACTAACGAAGAACTCATGGTTAGCGGGATAGTTACAAGCACACCACTGGGTCGTAGTGATCATGTTACTCTACTCTTTGACTATATTTGCTATGCGGAGTACCCTGAAAAAGAGGAGGATAAAGTGCATACTGTCACACAATACAATGTGTTGTCTAAGCTTGTTAAGGATACATCTTGGACTTTCTTAACCGAATGCCCACCAGATGTTGCCTGGGAAACATCTACAAGGATGTTTAGTACACTAGTAGCGCACGCATCAGAGCAGAAGTCCTTCCAACCTGCAAACAAGCGTAATTCATTTCTGAGGAGCAGGACACGTACATGTATGTCCCGGAGGGATTCGGCATGGCGAGATCACCAGGAATGCCCGAATGCCGAAACCTGGACTGCATACGTGACCCATCGTAACTTCTGTGTGAAGCTGATCCGCGAAGACAAGGTCACTCATCAGCAGAAGTTAATGAAGCGATTCTGCACGAATCGCAAACTCCTGTACAGGCACGTTAACGGCCTTCGAAAGGTAAAGCGAGGGGTTTCAGCACTAGTCACGGCTGATAGGTGCAGGCGATCAGCAATGGAAGCAGCTGATCTCCTACGGCTTCATTACTCCCGAACTTTCCAGGAGGCAACGAGCACAAACATTCTCCTCATTTCTACTACTCCACCAACTGGCTTAGAAAACATCACCTTCACTGCGGAAGCTGCGTTGAAGAAGTTGTTATGCTTGCGTATCCACAGTTCTCCCGGAGCTGATAACATCCGACCAAAGGCTCTCCAGGCAGTAGCTAGTGATCTATCAGCACCACTGGCTATCTTCTATCAGCTATGTCTAGAGGAGAACCGTATTCCACCAGTATGGAAGCGAGGGGTCATCACTCCTATTCATAAAGGAGGTAGCCGCACTGATCCTGCCAACTACCGTCCAATAACACTACTTCCTGTACTATCCAAAGTGATGGAATCAATCGTCGCAGATGCGCTGATGGAATACCTGGAAAGCCACAATTTAATAGCCCCAGAGCAACATGGCTTTCGTCAAAAGCATTCGTGTAATACTAACCTATTAATTGCACGTAATAGCTGGACTGAAGCTGTTGATGATGGAGTAGGAGTCGCTGTCATCTACCTGGACTTTTCAAAAGCATTTGATCGCTTAAACCATAGCATTCTCCTTCACAAGCTTCGGAATTACGGCATTGGCGACCCAATCCTGAGTTGAATTGACAATTTTCTACAAGAACGAAGGTTAGTGGTGAGAGTCCGAGAATCATTGTCTGATGCAATCGATGTGGCGTGCGGATTACCACAAGGCTCGGTTCTTGGACCTCGTCTATTCTTGGTGTTCATTAACGATTTGGCGAGATCAATCACTTCCGATTTCCTATTTTTCGCTGATGATATCAAGATATGGCGAAGGATCAGAGGACCGGAAGACCATGAACGACTCCAGTGCGATCTTAACACAGTGTCTAACTGGTCACTTCAAAACGCCCAACCGTTCAATGTAGACAAATGTCGCGTCGTACAATTACGCCATCGTCATAACTATACCTATTCACTTGGGACCAAAGGACTGCAGAATAGCTCCCAGGAACGTGACGTTGGTGTGATCGTACAGAGCGACCTCAACTGTTCAAAACAGGCTGAGGTAGCTGCGAAAAGAGGCAACCAGCATGTCGGCATATTGCGAAGAGCATTCGGAAGATTTGACCCATGAATCTTCCCAATGATGCACAATTCCTACGTGCGCCCGCATGTTGAATACGCTATCCAAGCTTGGCAACCTTGGTTGAAGCGGGACCTAGAAGCGATAGAGACACCACAACGGAGAGCAACAAGGAATGTGAAGGGCCTGCGCTATCACTCTTACCACCGAAGGCTGAAGTTGCTGGGAATTTTCAGCGGGCGCTATCGAAGACTGCGCGGTGATCTCATATTAGCGTATCAAATATTGAGTGACCCCAACCACGTATGCCGCCATTTGCTGAAACTTAGCCACAACACGCAGCTCAGAGGTAACTGCTTAAAGTTGAAGGAACAATACAGCCGTCTAGTGTCGACGGAATTACTTTTCCCTTCGGGTTTGCAAACCTTGAAACGCACTCCCAGACTCAGTCGTATCCTCTCCTACCTTGGATGTTTTCAAAAAACGATTAGATGTTGCTCTTAGCTCCCAACATTTTGTTACCTAAACTCCCCTACTGTGGATTACGCCAAGGATGCATTACAACAGGATTTATGTATCAAACGGATCTAAGTGAGCGACCATATTTTACTTTGCTCACTCTTTACCTCAATGATCACTGCACCCCAGTGTCTTTCTGAACGTTTGCGCTCGATAATTTATTTTAATTTTACACTGATGTTACTTATCAAACTATTCATCTCGGCAGACGTTCGGTAGATGACCCAGACATATTTTGATTTCATCATATTCGCTTCAACCCTCCTACGGGAAGTGTCAAGCACTTGCTTTTATCCCGTGATAAATCATTGTTCATTATTCCTGGGATCTAATATGCAAAACGGAAACTTGGCTGAATTCAGAAATCACCCAAGCCGAAGTCGAGATACATGGCTAGTCCCTCAAACGAAACAGCTGCCCCTTTTAAGGGCAGTGGGGTACTTTTATAGTACCGTAATGACCTGCAGTGCGAACCGGTGGACGATCCGAAAACGATGCTCAAGGGTTCGCTCTGGTGTAATCTGCGACTAAAGCGCAACGATACCAGTCTTTTGGAAGTTGTTTATTAGCCGCCCCCCAATGTCCACCCCAGAGATGGACTCTCGCCTGACATTCGTATAAGGGAGGGTACTTCGACGACGATACAGCAATGTATTCATCTCCGGCGACTTCAGTGTGCACGATTTGGAAGTCCCGGCTTCTCCCAACGAACAATTCTAGGTAAACCTGCAAGAGTTTATTAGAGCCATTCCGCTGTTCAGCCATGTTAGTTCGCCCACCAGATTCAGAACGGAAATAAGCCATCTGTGCTTGATCAAGTGTACACGAACGAAGAGCTTATGATTGTGAAAGCGAAGATGGAGAGCCCTCTGGGGTTGAAGCGCTCAGGTAACAATATTTTATGACTATGTGTGTTATGCGGAATATCCACAAGAACATAGTGACTTGTTTCGAACAACCACACACTACGACACACTCGCAGAACTTGTTGGGGACGCACTATGGAATTTTTCGGACATTTGCTCCGTTGATATTGCAAGGACGGAGTTTGCTGGCAAGTTCAGCGAGCTGATTACATCTGCAGCTGTAAACAGACCCATTCGTTCTACAAGAGCACCATCAATCGTTAGGGGCAGAACCCGAAAACGTATGGCGTTAAGAGACGCAGCGTGGCGTGTGTATAGGGCGAGCCCTAACCCTGAAAACTGGAGCTATTATTTAGCGCATCGTAGTCATCGTACCACACTTGTACGTGAGGACATATTGATACACCAGAAAGGTTTTGTGCCAACAACATGCTTCTGTACAGACATGTGAATAGCCTCCGAAGTGTGAAAGTTGGTGTTCACTCACCCCAGCAGATGGATGTGCTCACACTGCCGATGATGCAGCTAACATCCCGCTGCTGCAATATGCTTTAATATTTCGATGCGCCACCAGCATGCCATATACCTGTCCCATAACCTAAGACCCTAATGTTCACTCACCTCACTTTTAGTTCAGCGACCGTTTTTAGGAAGCTGATACCGTTGCGTATACATAGTTCCCCGATGTTGATAACACTCCCTCAAAAGCACTTCAAGTGGCAGCTACGATGATAGCTGAGTCATTAGCTCGACTTTTCCAAAGAAGCCTAGATGAACAGTAGGTCTCCAACATGTGGAAGTAGTGCATCATCACCCCAATTTTCAAAGATGGTAGCCGTTGGGAGCCTGTCAACTATCGCCCAGTGATTCTAATCCTGGCACTCTCAAAGGTAATGGACTCAACCATAGCTGAGGCTCTAATGGGCTACTTCGAAAGGTATTACATCACAGCACAGGAAAATACATATTCCGTCACCATCGGCCATGTACTACCAATCTGCTCCTTGCGCGTGGCAGTTGAACCGAAATGGCAGACAGTGGGACCGGCAACCATGTCATCTACCTTGAATTTCCTAAAGCCTTCGACCGAATGCTTCTCCAAAAGCTGCATACGTTCCGAATTGGGGACCCGGTCTTTGGATGAATCGGAAACTTCCTGCTTCAGCGGCATCTTCAAGTTCGGGTTACGGATTCATTTTCTGGTTCTTTCGACTTGGACTGCGATGTCCCACAGTGATCGGTGTTTGGGCCGCGCGTATTCCTGGTCTTCCTCAACCATCTGGCACGCGTCATGGGGTCGAAGTCCCTGCTTTTATCCGATGACATCAACATATGGCTGGCTATCATTTTGTCTGGACGATCACGATGTGCTGCGTCTGAATGGGCAAAGGCAAATCTACTTCCGTTTAACACGGACAATTGCAAGGCTGTACATGCCAAAAGCCTACTTACGTATATAAGCTTGGAGACCACATGCTGCAAACCAACTCACAGGAGCGTGGTCTTAGGGTGGTGATGTAAGACGACCTCTGCTTTTGGGCGCAGTCTTGGAAGGTGTCCGAAATCGCTAGCCAACACTTTGGTCTCTTATAGAGAGCGTCCAGGCCGTTCGACCCCTCCATCTTCCCCAGATGCTCAACGCGTATGAGGCCCCACTAGGAGTACGCGATTCAGGCCTGGCAATCCTGGTTATAACACGAGCTGTTTGCACTGGATACCGCCCCGCGAATGGGGACTAAGAATGTTATGGGAATGCTCAACTTTCAGTACCAACTGCGACTGAAAACTTTAGGAATGTACAGCAAAATTTATCGCCGTCTACAGGGCGAATTCATTCTGGCGTTCCAGCTCTTTAAAACTCCGAGCACACTTGCTGTCACCTCCAGAAAGTACGCCGCAACACAAAATTAAGGGGGGAAATAACTGAAAATATCTACACAATACGGTCGGCAGGAATGCCGCCGGAACTATTTTTCTCTTCGAATTTGTCACCTCTGGAACGCTCTTGTGACTTTTGGCACTTCGGGGTCCACGCTATCAGTTTTCGAAAAATGACTCGCCGATGCATTACCACACCTGCGTTACCTGATTTGTTTTCTTTTCACTTATTGGCAACAAGACGCAGACAAATATTGTGCTCACTAGCCCCCACGAAATCGGTGTAAACGGATATATGTATGCGTGTGTAAACACATACACATGCATGTTTTCGAACATGACTTACCGTGGATTTATACTTACTAATGCTGCGGTGAGTCCACTAGCGCGAACCGTAATTTGCTGACAATTTTCCTATATTTTGAATTTTCAACTTGATCATCCTGCGGGACTTTTTGAGCTACAGCTTTATTTGCGCGTATTATCCCATGGTTCCATGGTTTCATTTCTGATGTAGTACAGAAAGAATGAAGGACGAAGTACACTCTCTTGAATGACCCCACTGATGATGGAGCGTAGAGTAGACCGATAGTCACCAAAGGTGACTAACTGATGACGACCACTCAGGTATGTCGATAGCCAACCTAGTAATGGGTCCCTGATCTCAAAGTTCTCCAACTTTTGTAGCAGCCGCTTGTGAGGTATTCGGTCGAACGCTTGGTGTATGTTAAGAAACAGGATTATTAGTGCATAGCCGGAATCGATTGATTCTAAAAGGTGTTTCAGGTAATGCTGTTGACAGGTGGTGCATGATCGCCTATTGAGAAAACCATGGTGCGAATTGTTGATCAGGCCAGTAGAATCAACAAAGTTCATCATCTTCATTCGGACCAGCTTTTCAAATAGCCGAGCGATTATCGACGCTTGATGGATTGGCCGGTAGTTATCAATCGTTTGTTTGGGACCTCCTTTATGCTGAGGCATTATAAATGACGTTTTCCATTGGTCTGGAAAGTGGCCAGATTCCAGGGATGGATTGAATATGCTCATCAGTAGCAATGGTATATCAGGTCTTCCTAGTTTAATGGTGGTTGGTGAAATGTCATCAAGTCCCATCTTGGAGGATGGCCTGATTGGATTGATAACTTGATAGATAACGTTGAGCGAGATATCCACTCTGCTTAAGAAGTTTGTTACTGTGAGCTCTGTGCACACTCGCACATTGTCAGCTTCGCGACTCATGATAGTGGTAAAAAAGTCGCTAAATGCTTCACAGATTTTAACTGGGTCATATAGTAAGTGACCTCACCATCAACAGTTGCGGTAATCAGAAGAGAGCGGTCACTGGTTCTACGATGCAGTATTTTGACAAACTTATTAGCTTTGCAGCTTGTCCCTAGAGCTATACCTTCTTCATTTTTTCGTCGTATTAATTGCGCATGTTTGACGCTGGTGGTAAATTCGTGCATTTGTAAATGAAAAGTCATAGGGCTTTCTGTATCTGACAATTACGTTTTCAATTTTCCTGCTGATTAAGTTGTCGACGGCACTATTGGAGACCTGAAGGATACGAACGCATTGTGGAGCAAGGAGGGATACGGCGTGGTGGATTTGTTTACATAACTGCTCCACAGCGGTGTACACACTGGTAAAGAGGAAAAATACATCCCAGTCGGAGAAACGAATGAACTGCTGAAAGCATTCCCAGTTTATTTTATGGGTTGCAAGTGGCGGTGTAGAGGCTAGTTTATTGACCACTTTAATGTGGTAACCGAGTCAGATCATTTTATGGTCGCTGCCAGGGAGATTGGTTAAGATCTCGGTCTGTGGGTTGGGTATCCGCTTGTGAATAATAAGTACAATACTTTGGCGGACCTGCTTGCCCTGGTAACCCATTGTGTCCAGCCCCCTGCTCTGATAGAAGAAAAAAAATTGGCTTGCAAGTTAGATGTTGGGTGGGATGATCAGCGTAATTTCGGTAGGTTGAAATCACTGGCAATTATCTTCTGGCTGTGTGGCAACACTGATGCAAAGTCAAATGCAGTAGTGTTATTGTTGATACGTTATTTGCGTTCGGGGTGTTGTAGATGTATGCTAGCACCTGCAACCGACAACCAAATACCTAAAGAGACATATTCTAATTTTGAGTGGTCTATATTTTTGGCTATACATGTTTTGTATCCGTACATAATACACCCTCCACCTTTTCTGTCGCAGCAATCTTTTCGAAATAGGTGGTAGTTTGGAATCCTCAGAGTAGAGTCAAGAGCATCTGAAGAACACCATATTTCAGTGACGAGGATTGCTTGTGGGTCATTTAAGTGTGCAAGTGTGTTTATAAAATAAAGTTTGTTAATTATGCCTCCGGCATTAAGCAGAATCACTATAATGCACTCAGTATAGGGGAATGATTGCTGTCTGTTGTATGATCTTCTGAATCTTTGGGTTAGAGCATGGTGCACATGATAGGTAAGTGAGAGAACGGTGCGCTCGAGTTAGCCATTAGAATTTTTTTAAAGGCTGCGTGTCACGTGTGGATATCGAGACAGTTGGGGGCACAACAGGAACCGAGGCATCATGCTTAGGCTGCCGTTGGTTTAGCAATGGACTAACCTTGTCATCTGGACAAATTAGAGGAAGAGTGAGATCAAAATGTTGTCCTCCGCCTGATGTGTCTGAGATGGGAATGGGGTGCCAGTCCATTCCCGTTGCCGCTAAAATTTGGTTGTTGGAAGCTTCGTGAGATGTTGAAGAAGTATGGAGAGGAGCAAGTGGACGATGTTCTTCTATTATCCGGGCACTTGCAGTCATTGTTGTGGAGTTTGGTATGAGATATAGGCGTAGCCAAAAGACATTTGTTATTTGTCTTCTTCGGCAGGATAGGTTGTTTGCCCTAATGGTTGTAAGAGGTTGCTCGATAAGGAATTTGGGTGAAACCGAGTATAATAAACATTAAATATTAAATTTTATTTTCGGCAATGCGAGGCACGCCTTTACAGGCATGATCATGTTATGATAACAAAGTGTGAACAAAAGGGTACAAGAATAAAACATGCTTGTCATAATAGTAAATGTGTGCATGGATTTGTATGTAACTGTGCATAGGTGTAGCTTTGTAGCTTGTGTTTGTAAGTATGCCTTTATATTTGTGACTGTTTGACAGCGTCCGCTATGTTAGAATAGAAAACTGATGTCCGTGGATTGGATGTAATCTTCCAGGTATTCAGATATGGTAGCCATCGATATTTGAAAGACATTTTCCTGGATAGGAGAAGTCGTCCTTGAGCGAAGGCGAATTATGAATTACATAAGTTTTTCTATACTTGGACGTGGTTTGGTTATTTGAACCGACTGTGATATATTCAAGGAGTTGTCGTTACTCTACTGTTCCAAGCACTCAGGCTTTCCATCAATCCATTTGCATGAGGAATTCAATTTAATGGGAGTGCGGTTGTCAGGAATAGGAGAACCCGCTTTGTCCGTTCGCTGTGTAGAAGGTATTTCAGTGGAGCAAAGAAGGATGGCTTTAGAGTTAATTGATAATCCTGTTACAAAATCGAGATCTAAATCAATGCATCTATTGTCCACCTTGGATGCACTCGTCTTTCAGAGGTTTGACTGAGATTTTTCGAGGTGCGTAGTTATTTTTTCCGGTGTTCGCAGCACAATGCCAATTTCGGACCTTTGTAGGAGTGTTATATCTGGTTTAAACAAAATGTCATTAAATGGTGTGTACTGGGCTGGGACCGGTCGACAATAGAGGATTCAAAGCACGACTTGCTTGCTCACCAATTTCAGCCAATGCAATTTGTACAAGTCAACCCTACTTTCACTACCTCAGCACAAGTTTGATTAGCACAACATACTTTGTTTCAAATTACCTGTGTTGTAGGTGTGAAGATCAAATGGCCGCTGCTTGTCTTGCAGTTAATTGGCGCGTAGACGCCAGCTGGTGTTTGGTCGCCGATCGTCAGGTCATGCCCTAATGACTGACTCATCGCACTTAGTGTGTTCCCTTTGCGAGTCACACGATCGCGGCTAAGGCGTCTGGGGCAGACACTTATCGTGCTGGGCTGGTTGGTTGATGAAATCAGGAGTGGTGAAAGTTGCCAGCTGTTTCACTGAGAGTTTCACAGTAGGAACATAGTCTGCTCTGTAGCAGTAACACAGGTTGACGGATTGAGACTAGTGAAAGCTTGATCGAAAGCTGGGAGACACCTTTATAGAAAGAGGCCAAAAGCTTGGATGTTTGATTAACTGCTCAACATTTAACGAGTTAATAAGGACGGAAAATGGCACAGCTTTGGCAATCCGGTGGACACAATCACCGTTGCAAATACGCCAATGAAAATGATTTCAGTAGCTGGAGCTAATCAAACCGAGAAGATTAAGTCTAAACCCGGTTACGTTCAACGAAATATCAGGCCAAAAATGGAAAGATACTTGGAGCACGATGGGGAGCAGTCATTGTCACCGTCATGCAGACGATTGCGACGTCTGGCATGGCATCAGGAATGAGGATGATCACGCAGCACTGTAGATAGAAATCGATAAGGCTTAAACGTGATCAAACGAAAACCGGCTCCAGTATGACTTGGGGAAATGCAGAGTTCTTTGTGTACGCCATCCGTGCACCCATGAATATCGACTGGGACAGCAGTAGTTGGAACATGCTACACAGGAAAGCAACCTTGTGGTAATCATGAAGGATGACGTTAGTGGCTCGAAGCAGGCTGAAAAAGTATCGAAGGGAGCCAGCCAGCAACCCATCGTCTTACAAAAGGTGTTCAGGACTTCTGAGCTTTCTATCTTTCCGAAAATACTGAATTGCAACGTTAGGCAGCACTTGAAATACGCGATCTAAGCATAGTGGCCTTGGGACAATCCCGATGTTATTGCGTTTGCAACTCCCCGCATAGAGCGATGAGAATCGCTAGATGAATGTATCACAACCCCTATCAACACAGACCGCAAGTACTCGGGTTTTACAGTGGTGATTATCGGCGCATGCGAGGAGAGATCAGTATAATGTGACAAAGACTGGCAAACCGCAATCATGTCCATCGCGATCTGCTGCAATTTAGCCACAATACCAATTTGAGAGGTCACCCGCTTGTACTGGTCAATCATTACAGTCGACTAACTTGCTAGCATTTTCTACCTTAGGGTATCCAGAACTTGAAGCTCTTTTTACTCACGTTATTTTTACTCCCACATTAGCGCTTTTCAAGGAAACTATTGGACTACACTCCTTTCAATTTCAGTTGTTTGATATAGTCCTTTTCCGTCAAAAGACGAAGTAAAGCAAACGAAATTGTTTACTCACCTGCTCTCTACGTTACTTAGTGGTAACGTAGCAAGCATGTGTTCGTGTAAATAACTCCGTGAGACATCAAACCGGTATTTTCTCTTCACTCCGTCATTTTAATATTTGTTTTGTAATCCTTACTCCGGTCATCCTAGGGAGGTTGTCAAACGATCGCTCTTTCGCCCAACGAATCATTTTTCCATTATTATTCGTTGGGATAAATTCCCGACACACTTGTCCAGCAGGGACGCTTATTCTAAACAACAAACTGCTACACAGTCACGTCAACAGCCTCCCCAAAGCAAAGCATGGCCTCACTCATATTTTCCAAACAGACGGCAGGGCACTAACTGCTGACAGAGCGGCTACAGTACGCCTTGATTTTTGAACTCGCAGCTTTTCCCTGTCAACACACCCGCCCACTTCGCCGACCCCGAATTTCACACATGTAATAATCAACCCAGCATCTGTGCCGAAGAACTTGCTCTTATTGCGTGATCATAACACTCCGGGAGTCGACAACATTCGTCCAAAGACGCTACCAACCTTAACTAGAAATGACCATGTCGCGGTTATTCCAACGACATGTCAATGAAAACAAGTCCCCATTGCGAGAAATCATGCCATCATTGCTCAAAATTTTGCAGGCGCTAACGGTTTGGATCTTGCAACCTGTCGCTCAACGACTCGGCGCTCTCTGCTTTCGAAGCTAATGGAAGTGGTTGTCGCCCAGATTCTAATACACTACCTAGAAAAGTTGGCGTCTTGGCACCGGTCATGCACCAACAACTTGCTAACTGCATGAGTTAGTTGGACGGAAGTGGTCGATGGTGTGGTCAGAGTG
Organism: Dicrocoelium dendriticum; assembly: GCA_944474145.2. Classification (NCBI taxonomy): domain Eukaryota; kingdom Metazoa; phylum Platyhelminthes; class Trematoda; order Plagiorchiida; family Dicrocoeliidae; genus Dicrocoelium; species Dicrocoelium dendriticum. The sequence goes on from OX104063.1 coordinate 55,825,445, forward strand.
CACGTCATCTATCTGTACTTCTCCAATGTTTAAAACCGCCTGGATCACTGCACTGTACTTCACAGGATACGGAGCCATGGAATCAGGAATCCAGTTCGGCTAGCTTGACCGGTTTCTTCGCCACTGGAGGTTTCGCGTGTGCGGGAGGGGATCACACTCTAACCCGATTGAGATGGAATGCGGCGTTCCACAGTGCTCAATGCTTAGGTCGCTCTTATTTGTAGTTTTTATTGAAGATTTGGCAGGATTTATCTTCTCTAAATTCCCCCTTATCACTGATAACCTTAAAACTGAGCTAGCGATTGACAGCGGTGAAGAGGACAATTTTCTCCAACATGACCTGGATTGTCATCATGAATGGCCCGCGTGGAACCTACTCCAGTTCAACACAGCCAAGGGGGTTCACCTGTGTCATCACCCGGTGGGCATGTGCAAGCTTGAATAATACACTTTGCAAGAGACTTCTTATGAACCTAACCTTGAGACACTGGCTCGGGAAGATCTGGGCTTCTCAAAAAAATCAGTGATGACGTCGAGAACCGGTAGTCAACAAGTCGGCCTTCTTCGCAGATAGTTTGGTCGGTCTGACTCCTCAATCTTCCCACAAACGCATTATACCTACGCTCGAACACACAAGGAATACACCAACCGGAAGTAGCACTGGTGGTAAAAACATGATTTTGCTGCATTCGACTCCTCAGCGAAAGGCCTCGAAGAATGTTAAGGGCCTCTTCCACCTCCAATACCAGCTTAAAATTATGTTGCGGGAGGACCTCATAAAGGTTCATTACATCATAAGGAACCCAAACAACATTTGCGGACCGCTCCTAAAACTGAACCACAACACCAAGTTAAGAGATTATCAGTTACAGCTGACAAATGATTACAGCCAGCTGGAATGCCACGGAGCTTTCTTCACGTTTTGAGTGCGTCAAGCGCGAAACGCTCTGCCAAATTATATTGTTTCAGTTCACAAGGTAACGATATATAAAAACAACTTGACGAAGCTATGTCCCATTCATATTTATTTTTATAAGGTCATCCTCACACACGCGTGACGCGCGTGCTCCTGGTTCACTTGGATTATTCCCCTCTATCCTCTCTCCATCTTCTCACAGCGTTGTCACTGTACGCTCATTCGAACCGGATTTACCAGCCCTACACAGTGATCCATCATATGTGGAAATATCTTCTACGATTAGAGGCTGTGCCATCATTAACCGTTTTCACTGGCATCTGGGATTAAGCGCAAGCGTTTAATTCAATCGTATTGAGCCGATTGCCTTTCTGTGTGACACCATTCGATACAGAATTCTCGAGGCAGACCGAAAAGACTTGGCTTATTCGGATCCAGTGTTTCTCAACACAGCTGTGAAAGGATTTGTGATCTGTCAATCTGTGTTCAGCACTCTGTTCAAGTTCCAGTCACTCGCCATTCCTTGTGACCTTGTCAGCCAGTGCGCCTGCATAACCCATCACACGGACCGCGCGACCACGCCGACCGCTCATTTGACCTTACAACCACCACACTCGCCTGACCGATGTGCGCCACTCTCAAAGCTGTAAAAGTACAGAACGCTAACCAACCCACTGGGTCAGGTAACGATCTCAAATTGCATGGGAGAAAGGCGAAACCGAAGAGACTCCCATCGAAAGGCATTTGCGGGTTAGGAGAATGTCTCTGAGTTGTAAAAATCGGTCTGGCTTGTTCGCACTGTTTGGAATGGTACCATACGAAATGTGCAAATATGTCCCAACAACAGTTACGGGAGCAAAATAGCTCCCAAGATGCATTTTGGTTCTGTGCTGAGTGTTCCACCATCCCCCTCGTTAAATGTTTGCTTATCCTAGCTGAGAAATGTGACCGGTTAACCGCAGAAGCGAAGCAGAGGATAAACAATAAGATTACTTCAAAGGAAGCGAGTATGCACCATAGAAGCGTAGCGGCTTCTAAGCAATGGAATGCAGAACAATCCACATTCCCCGAACCGCACTCAGCTACCTCTCCATCTCAGTTGTCTTCTCCAACTTTGGTAGAACGCCGAGCGAAAACAGACTGTACCAACGAGAATCAAATAGTACTCACGGCAACAAAAATCAGGCACCATTCAAAACGTCTGGTTAATCAAATTCCTCTAGACCTGACATCTAGCAGTAAAAAGGATGAAGCAGCCAAACACCAACCCTTGGTACCTGTAGCTCAAATATCTCTTATCGAGACTAAGCCTCCCAGAACATCGGTTACATATGCAGAGATTGCTGCAAGGGTCCACCGAGAAGCCACCGTTGCGTCCTCTTCCGTTGTGAACACCGTTAACGCGAATAGAGATAAAAACAGCAAACGATCACTTGTTAACGAGTCAGGGCAAATGAGTACCATACCTTGTAGATCGACGAAAAAGTGATCCAATAACAGTGCCCGGACTGTTGTATGCTCAAATGTCCCTGAATCTACCGCCATCACATTGCGGGATAAGTTATCAGACGAGCAAGACCAATGGAACTCATTGTGTATGCAGATGAGTATGAAAGCCAAGCCCATCAACTTGTTACGAATTACTCGTCATCCGAACTCGCCACACTATGGCGAACCCATACTTATTCGATTAACTCTAGAATCCTTCACCGACGTAGAAAACCTTTTGCTCTCCGCAAGCGCGCTAAAACACGGATCCTGTGGGATACGTACCTATCCTGATGTCCCTTGAAGGGCGCGACAACCAAAACGAAACACCGAAGAGGAGCACAGCAAGCAAGACCGCCTAAACACCATCTTCCTACATGGCGTGCCAGAACATCCTTCTAACGATGTTCAAGAGACCGGAAAGCACGATTTAGAACAGTGGCGGTTCATTCGCAAAACACTTTCTTTGGATAATGTTAAGGCACTATCGCTCACTAGGATACCTCTCTCACCAAATTATAGAGGATGCGGCCCTAGAATCCTAAAATTTGTGCTTCCGTCAGAGCAACAAGCTAAGGATGTTTTGGATCGATGGCGGAGAAATCGGAAACATCTTCCTTCCGAAATTCGGTTAAAGGTCGCAAACACTTTGCATAGATCAAATATTAAAGCAACTGAAGCAGCAAGCATACCGATGAATGTACAAAAGCATAGCTTGACTGCTGCTTTAATTGACTCTGACATAGGTCTAAACGAAGGTTGGGAAGCACCTTGGCTGAATCAAGTTGCAAACGAGGTATCATTGACCCATCAAAAAACGAGTAAAGATCGACCTCCCATCGGTCGGCATTCTCCCACACGTGACCGCTTTGCCCCACCGTGGGTTCCTAGAGACCGAGAAACTGGACTGCTTGTATACGAATGCTCAGGGTCTTTCTAACCAACTGGCTGAACTGAAAGATCGCCAAGCTTCCGGCTCGTATGATGTCATTGGTATCACCGAGACATGATTGCACATGGGAATGATGGAAGCTGAAGTTTCGCTGCCCGCCATGTCGCTGATCCGGAACGACATGCTCACAAAAAGAGGAGGGGTAATCCTGTATTACCGAAACGACTTACAGTGCGAAGCCGTGGGGCATTCGGACTCGCAGTACCCCAACTCTCTTTGGTGCCGGTTGCAGTTAAAAGGCAGGGACGCTTGCCTTAATGTGTTGGTGTACGGCGCCCCTAACTCAACACCTGAAACCGACTACTACCTAGCGGCTGCTTCAAGGTGCAGTTTACAACAAAAGTACACTCACCTTCTTATCATGGGTGATTTCAACGTACATTGTTTAAAAGCCCCTGCCACCACCGGAGAACAATTCAAAACCGATGTACAAGATCTAGTAACTACTCTTCCTCTTTACAATCACATCACTTTGCCCACTCGGTTCAGAACAGGTAACAGGCCATCTGTGCTGGATCTTTTGCTTACCAACGAGGAGCATATGATGGATGCGTTGGTTTTAGACTGCCCGTTGGGTCGCAGTGATCACGAAGTCATCAGTTTCAACTTCGTCTGCTATACAGAATATCTGAATGATAACGATGAGACAGTGCGAACCATCACAAGATACGACCGATTCACCCAGCTCGTCAGCGCCACAACATGGTCTTTCCTCGAAGAAGAACCCCCGGAAGTCGCCTGGCTCGAGTTCGTCAACACATTCAGTCAGCTGATTGCACAGACTTCAGAGATAAAAGCTTGCAATAAGTGCAAATCCGTTTCTTTCGTTAGGAGCAGAACTCGAAAATGGATGACAGGACGCAACGCAGCATGGCGAGTGTACAAAGAAGCTCCAGCACAATAAACTTGGGACAACTACGTAGCCCAACGTAACCACTGCACTCAACTGTTAAGAGAAGACAAAGCCGCCTATCAGCAGAACATCGCAAAAACCTTCAGTGCTAACCACAAACTGCTGTACATGCAAGTTAATAGCCTACGAAAGGTGAGGCAAGGATTTTCTCCACTCAAGACGGCTGATGGCCCAACAAGAACGGCTATGGAAGCAGCAATCGTGCTGCAGATGCAATACGACCCCACGTTTCAAAGAGTCTTACCACCAAGCGATCTACCAAGCTTTGTCTTCTGCTCGCCAGGACTAACCCACATCAATTTTACCGCAGAGGCTGTATTGCAAAAGCTCATGTCTCTACGCAAACACAGCCCGGCGGGTGTCGACAGCATTCGTCCAGAGGCATTGGGAGCAGCAGCAAGCCAACTGGCAGGAAAATTAGCTCAGTTTTTCTAGCGCTGCTTAGACCAGAACCAAGTTCCCTCCACGTGGAAGCTTGGAATAATAAGCCCGATTCACAAAGGTGGAAGCAGAACTGATCTCTCCAACTACCTCCCAGTATCCCTTCTTCCTATACTCTCCAAGGTCATGGAATCCATAGTTGACGATGCACTGATGTGCTATCTGGAAAACTGCAACCTCATCACTCCTGAACAGCACGGTTTCCGTCGACAGCGGTCATGTACAACTAATTTACTAATTGCACGCAGTAGTTGGACCGAGGCAGCTGACGCTGGAGTAGGTGTTGATGTGATCCACCTGGCTTTTTCCAAAGCTTTCGATCGTCTAGACCATCGGATACTACTATTCAAGCTGCAGCATTACGGGATCGGCGACCCTCTTTTAAGCTGGATCGCCAACTTTCTACTTCAACGGCCATTAGTGGTCAGAGTTCGGAGCTCTTTATCGGACCCCATACAAGTCGAGTGTGGTGTGCCGCAAGGCTCGGTTCTAGGTCCACGTTTGTTTTTGGTGTTTATTAATGACCTTGCACAGGGAATCGTTTCAAACTTCCTAATGTTTGCCGACGATAGCAAGATATGGCGCAGGATCCAGGCGAACGCCGACCAACATGTGCTTCAGAGTGATTTAGATACGGTGTATCAATGGTCGACCCAAAATTTAGTACATTTCAACGTCATTAAATACAAGGTGCTTTCCATCCGACATCAGAGCAGCTACTCATACCGACTCGGAACGAATACCCTACAGCGTTCAACTCTCGAACGTTACTTGGGTGTCCTAGTTCAAGATGACTTGGGTTGCTCCAGGCAATCCGAAAAAGTCTCGAAGACCGGGAACCAACACGTCGGGCTGTTGCGGCGGGCGTTTGGACAAATAAACAGCTCCATATTTCGACAAATGCTCAGTGCGTATGTTCGCCCCCATGTCGAATATGCAATTCAAGCCTGGCATCCATGGCTGAAACACGAGCTCAGTGCACTGGAGCAGCCACAACGCCGGGCATCTAAGAACGTAATTGGAATGCGCAATCTTTCCTACCAGGATTGTTCAGTGGAAGCTATCACAGACCACGACGCGACCTGATTATGGCATACTTGATTCTGCGAGACCCACATCATTTGTGCCGTCCTTTACTGCAACTCAGCACCAATACAAACCTGAGGGTCCACTCATTGAAACTCGCAGAACAGTAAAGCCGTCTGGAGTGCCGCAGAAATTTCTTTTCCATCCGTGTCTGTCACCCGTGGAATGCTCTCCCATAATCGGTCGTTTCTGCGCTGACACTAATAGTATTTAAAATACGGTTGGACGAAGTACTCATCCACTTACACTTTGTCACTTAACACTACGTCTCCATCCTACACCTGGAGTTTACCATGGAATTATTTGTTGTTAACTGTGGGTGCTGTGAATCTAAGTGGATCGCAGGACTGCAGCGAAGCAAACGATAAGTCCTTATTTTCATATTTAAAGTATTAACTATTTTACTATCCTTATCATTGTTATTGTTATGTTGATATCCCAACCAATTATCCAACGTGACTTGTAAAGCAATGCTTCTTAACCCGTATACATTCATTGTTCATTGTTCATTGAACTTGTGTTAGTGGGAGGGTATATAACGCAACAAACGGCCTGTTTCCAAAATTGTAACCAGCTGGATTCATGCTTCTTACCATGTGAATATCTCACCTCTTACACGTGTCTCAACAAGCACACCGTGGTGAGAATGCGAAAAGGCTTTTCATTTCGTCATCATCTGTTCTAAATTGTTTCCATCCTTCAAGACTAGTAAGCATTGTTCTTTGTAATCCCATTACACCATTGTTTCGTTGCTCCATTGTCTTTAAGCCGAAGCCGTTTTATTAATCCTGTTTTTTTCTGGAGGCTACGTAACGTGCGTTACTTCTGTGTTTATTCCTAGTACATATATGTATGTGACTCCTAAGTGTCTTTCTCTGTGAGGACGTCGGTATGTTCCTGTGTTGGCCAGTTACCATCTTTTTTTCTTGACTCTTCGATGCTACTGGCTCTTGGCGCTGTAATAGCTGCTTTTCGTACACCACACTTGCGTCACTTGAAGTACCACTTTGACCTGTAGCGCGATTAACCTTCTACCTGCATCTTAGTAGTGGCGATTATATTCCCAGTTCGCCATAACTAATACATCAACTTTCCACTCGTTACCTTGGCCTGATGTTATTTTTGTGTCAAAACGAAACGTTACCAACAAACTACAAAAACCGGTGCTTTTGGAACCCTCGTCAAATAATAAGTTCCCGATCGGTACTAAGCACATTTCATAATTTCAAGGATGCACATGCGTTATTACTATGTGTGCTGCTGTTGAGTACATGGTAAGTCCGAATTGAAGTCTAAATTCTGCAGAACATGTCTGTTATGTACCGATCGTGTATTCCTAATCCACAGTCCATTTAGACGTATGAAAAATACCAACGCCGGATGGTACGTGTGAAACTGTAATCTGTTCCTAGCCGGAGCCAAGCGAAAACACATAGGACCAAACTAACCAATGAGAAACAGACCAGTCAGCGAATGTATTATAGTCATGTGATTGGGTGCGTGTAGTTAGTGCGTGTAGCCTGACGCATCGGTTGTGGATGTCTGTAACATCCCTTCATATAGCAGATAAAATCATGGTTTTAAAATGCAACGTTCTATTAGTATGGGCGGACGTTGTGGCCTTCGAACAGCGATCGGTAGATCAGCTTCATCTATTTGGGTTTTGTCAGTCGTCTCAGGTTGTTCTATATCAACAGTTCCATCCTCGAGATCTGATACCACGGACGCACGGGGCTGAATGAAGTCATTGTGCTGACTTACGGTTTCTTCGGTTTCCAGCAGTATATCGGCTTCCGTTCGTGAACTGGCCAGTACGGTTCCGGACTGCCATGTTCGCTCATGTGGGAGTTTCGTAAACACATCCTGTTTCAGTAACAGACCCGGCTTTATCGCGTAGTTGTCCACTCTGGTGCATTCGTTGTTGTTGGAAACGCCTGGCTTGACGGGGGTCTGGAAATAATACATCTAACCTTGTGCATAGGCGATGCCCAAACATTGTCTCCCCAGGACTTTGGCCGATGGACTCCAAAGGTGTGATACGATAAGCGAATAAGAGTCGAACTAGTCTTGTGCGCAAATATTCTTGGCTTTGCTTTAGGAGACTGGCCTTCACGGTTTGTAGAGCTCTCTCTGCTAAACCATTGGATGCTCGATGATATGATGTAGAAGTCATATGGTGGATGCTGTTATTTTGCAGACACCGTTCGAATGCTGTACTAGTAAATTGTAGGACGCTATCTGTAAGCAAAGTTTTTCGCATGCCATATTTGGATACGCTAGTGCGCACTTTATTAATCGTAATCTCCGAAGTAGCGTTAGGTACAATATGTACATCTACCCATTTTGAGTGCGCATCCACCAAGAGTAGCAGCATTTTTCCTTCAATCGGACCGCAATGGTCTGTGTGAACAGGCTCCCGTGGACCATCAGGTAGCTCACAGAAGTGAATCGGACCGGCTGATTTGTCTTTCTGATATTGTTGACGTATAGCACACGCGTTCAACAAAGCTTCGATATCTCGATAAATTTCCGGCCACCACAACTTAAAGAACGGAGGTAGGACCTCCGTGGCTCAGGAATCCCAACCGCGTAACATCATAAGTTTCACAGTCGACAGGATTGGGTCTCGGTCTGTAGCTCTTTTAGCCATGTCGCTGAATATTGGAGTGGTGTTTACGTGATGTAATAACTGCACGAACTCGCAAGGCGCTCCCCCTAGCTCGTTACTCTGCATTGCCTGTGGCAATCTACTGAGGGCATCGACTACATTATTGTGGGAACCAGAGATGTATCTAATTCGATGGTTGTAAGCGGAAAGGATGAGTGCTCATCGTATCATACGGGGTGCATTAATTTGTTCTATACCGCGTCCCTCACCAAGCAGCGAAATCAGTGGTTTATGATCTGTCTATCTCACAAACCCAATACTCAATAAGTATTGATATATATATATATTTGCAACCGTCTACTAACAGACATAGAGCCATCAGAAACTATGGGACTCGAAAAATGGTACAGAACTGGTAAAGAAGACAACACAACACATCAAAGTCCATGGTTTCGTCAGAGGGCGAGATACTAACCGGTTTCCCAAGCCAAAGTAGAAGTATTGATGGAAGCAAGTAAGTCCAAATATCACGGCCAGTGCCTCTTCGTCCAGCTGTGCCTAATTCTTCTCAGCGGCTTGTTGTGTTCAAGATGCAGAAGCAATAAGACGGATGGTTCCATCTTGAATCTGATGACCTAGCACTGATCCCATTCCAACCTGTCAGGCATCGTATTGTAAGACAATAGGTTTGTTTGATACATAATGCACTGGTACAGGTGAAGAAACAAGTAGATACTTCGCCTGTAAAAGTGCGTGTTCCTATTTTCTTCTCTATGACCACTTGGCATCTTTCTTAAACAAATCATGATGAGGTGCGATCACAGAGGCCAGGTTAGGTAAGAAACGACGGTAGTCTGGAAGCATCCCAACGAACGAACGTAATTGTGCTTCGTTATGTAGATTGGGTACAACAGTAATGGGGTCCAGCTTGTCCTTTCATACATGCAATCCATTTTTATCAAGTAGATATCCAAGATAGTCGACGGGATCAGCTAGGAAAGCACTATTGCAACACTTCAAACGCAACCTATTTTCGGACAATCTGTGAAGGATCTTGTCCGTCGTGAGCAGATGCTCTTCTTCTGTCTTGCCTGTGCATAGTAGGTCCTCAAGACGTGCACAGGTATTCGGTATATCCCGTACGACATTATCGATAATCCTTTGGGAAATCCCCGGGCAGGGTTACTTTTAAAGGGGAGTCTAGTGCATTCAAATAAACCCAAAGGTGGGCTAATTAAAGTAAATGGGCGAGAATCGTGATCCGATTCCACCTGGGAATAAGCGTGACTTAAATCAAAGTTAATGAACTTGACCCCACCAGATAAAGTGGCATACAACTCTTTAATTTTTGGTAATGGATAATGGTCCGTGAGACTGCAGCGAATCACTGTTAGTTTGTAAGCACAGCAAATCCGCACACTGCAGTCTGGCTTTAGCACAGAGATTATCGTTGCTGCCCAAGCGGATTGTTTACCTGGTACCATTGTACCTTCGTGCTGGAGCCGTTTCTATTCTTCCTCAACCTTTGCCCGTAGAGAATAAGGTAGTGTTCTAGCCTTGAAGAATTTCAGCGTACTAGCAGCTGTCATATGAATTTTAGCTTTAAAATTGTTGAGCTTCTCCAACTGGTGTTCGTTAAATACCTCTGGGTATCGCTTTAGGACCGAGTCTACGGTTTCCACCCCCACAAAGTTGATTACATTCAGCCCCTGCGGTAACTGTTTCATCCAATCACGCCCCAGTAGTTTGTTCGATGCACGAGGAACAACATGAAGCATTAAGCTGTGCGATGCCCCCTGATGTTGAACTAGCACCTGACATTTTCCCAGCAGGTATATGACCTCCCCCGTATAAGTTTTGAAAACTGTGTCACTCGGCTCGAAATTAGGTAATGATAAAAATGTGTTCTGCTCTATTAATGTCACTTCTGTGCTGGTGGATAATTCAAATAAAACAGACTGATCATTAACAACAGGCGTGATTCGATACGGAGGTACTTTGGTCATGTTTGAACAGTTCGCAAATTCATGCTTCTAAACTTTAACTGTGAATTCTATTACTCACCGTCGTTTTTGGGACAAGGAAGTATGTCGTTTGCGGGATGAAATTTTTCTAAATGTTAGAGGACTCTCGTTCAAATCTCTTATGTGTGAAATGCTCTCTGTACCACGTGCTCTAATTCTAATGTTTGTAAATACATATATTCTCCCCCCATTGGCTGTACTGTTCCCCCGTTATTTTCCCCGGAGTACTTCAAAAGGGTTATACTCTTCTTGTGAAATCACTGAACTTTATTTCCGGATATTTTGGACTAAGCAGAGAAACCCTCCTTGATTTTGCGGTCAGCAAGCATTTTGACGCATGCTTTAACTTCCTATCCAAGTTACTGCAAGACCCCTCTCACCCCATACACTTCGTTTTAGCTGGTTCGGAATCCACTTCTTCAACGCGGTCGAGATTTAAAGTTGTGTTCTCCCGTACCTCTTCGGATGGCAACTCCATTTTGCCTTACCCGTCTTGCTTGTTAGTCGACCCAAGAATGAGGATACAACAACTGCGAGAACGTTTGCTTGCTTAAAGTGTACTCTTTTTGTTGTTCGTGTCAATGCACATCCTTTTCTCACCGGTTCTCTGTTATACTATGACGTCCGCAGTGTTAGTGTAAATTGCTGAAAATGCTACCACACGGGTGTGTCAAGCTTATCTTGACTTGCCTTTACTTGGCTTGGCTTGAGACTGAGACTGTATTTAAGAGCAAGTAGAAAGGTTTCTGTACAACTCTATCGAATTAGGAAAAATCAAAAATTACTTGTGAATTGTCAGCACTTGTGTCTGGTCCGTTAATCGTTTATCCGTGTTCGGTTAGAAATTTGTACTAGCGTCATTATTTCCGGACATACAATATCTTCTTTTGGCACTGTATGTGCATCGTTTCACAAAAGCACAGGTTTCCAAAATAATCGTCGATACGGGTTTTAAAACACTTCACAGAATCGGCCTCTAGTAATCCTTCTGGTAGTGTATTCCATAAGTTTACGATTCTTCGTTCGATACAAAGCTGATGTGATACTTTGTTTATGCTGGGGACCCTGAGTTTGTAACGATGTCCTCGGGTGTTACAGGGTTCTCGCAGGTGAAATATTGGTCGCAGTATGGGGAAGTGATTCAAGTGTAGTACTCGATGGGTCATAATAAGATCAATTCTTACTCGGCGATAGGATAGTGTGTAGAGTCCGAGCTTTTCACAACGTTTTTCATATGGAAGCTTTCGTAGACTTGGTATCATTCTAGTTGCGATATGCTGTATTTTCTCCAGTTTTTCAGTTTCCCATTAGGTTATCGGATGGTAAGCTGGGGCACCGTATTCAAGGATTGGTCTAATGAGCGAGGTGAATAGACGAGGGAAGGTTTCTTCGGACCATGTGGAGAAACTGTGTCGTAATGCCCAGAGCATACGAAGTCCCGCACGGTACAATTTCTCTGTATTTTCTAGTGATCTTAAATCATGTCGTGAGAGAACTCCTAAGTCTCTGACAGATGTTTTGGGATGGAGCAACTGGCCGCCCAAGGTGTATGATCGAGTGACTGGACGTCTGGTGATACTGATGAACTCCGACTTGCTTGCGTTAAGAGGGAGTTGCATTTCAGGGGACCAGGTTGACAGTCGCTCTAAGTCATGCTGGAGGCGAGCGCAGTCGTCCTGGTTTTCAACGATCCTCCAGATTTTCAAATCATCTGCAAACAGGACACATGGTGACTGGAGCTGCTGCGGAAGATCGTTGATATGAATAAGAAATAATGCTGGCCCAAGTACAGTTCCTTGAGGCACGCCACTGGTCGATGGGAACCATTCTGTCAGATAGTCATTGACCTGTACTCTAAACCTTCGTCCCACAATAAACTCTTGTATCCACTGAAGTAACGTGCCACCGATTCCGTATGTCCTCAGTTTACGAAGGAGTACCTCGTGGTTCACTCTGTCAAACGCCTTACTAAAGTCGATGTACACCACGTCAACATCCTTCTGCTCATTGAGAGCTCGAACCCAATGGTAGTTTGCGTACATCAAGTTGGTGATGCAGGATCGCCCTTTCGTAAAGCCGTGTTGCGCTGGCGTCAATACGTCCATCGATTCGAAGAACGACAGCAGACACTTTTTCACAACCTTCTCGAGAACTTTGGATAATACCGAAGTCAAACAGATCGGTCTATAGTTCTCTATTTTACTCGGATCACCACCCTTGGGAAGCGGTTTAACTATCGAGCATTTCCAGTCGTTCGGGACGGATCCTTCAGAGAGCGATCTATTGAAAAGGTTTGTCACAACTGGTGAGATGATAATCGATAGGGACTTGAGTATTAGTGGGTGAAGTCCGTCTGGCCCGGGGGGCTTTGCACCATCGAGGTTGACGAGTAGCTGATGTACTTCGACTGCATCACATTGTAGGCTATCGAGCAAGACTTGCGCAACCTGTGCTGGTACTGGAACAGCCGCCGGTTTACTGGAAAATACAGTGAGGAAGTGCGTAGCCAGGGCGTCCGCGCACTCCGCGCTTGAAATGAGTGTCTTCCCGTCTAAGCTCTCTAAGACCGGTAGGTCGTCTCCAGGTTTCAGTTGACTTTTCAAGTAGGCAAATATTCGCTTGGGTGCAGTTGTGGCCGAGGATGCTAGCTCCTCTTCGAACTGCCGGCGTTTCTTGATCTTTGCGGCGTTACATAAGTTACCCTGTTTCCTGTACACCGCGTAATCTTCATCACAACCCGAGCTGATGTATCTATCCCAAAGTTTACGACGTCGTCGCGCTAACTGTCTGTATTCCCTATCAAACCAATGCGGTTTGACAGGTCCGATTTTTGGATACTTAAGGGGAACGAACCGAGTACAGAGCGAGTTAAGCTTCCCCTTTATTAATGACCACCACGCCTCAAGTGACGCATAATGTGGTAGTGTCCAATCAGTCTGACTTGCGGCTTGGACGAGTCCGTTGAAGTCCGTCTTCCAATAGTTGAATGTCGGCTTCTGTTGATTGTAATATGGTAACGACAGTTCTAAGCTTGCTACAATAGAGCAGTGGTCACTGTTCGCCAGAGGTTCGATGACTCTGATCTCTTTTAGCTTCTGCTCGCAGCTCGTAAACATTAGGTCCATACAAGATGCCGAATACGGAGTTACGCGCCTCGGTTGGATGACATGTTGCGCTGCCCCAATTTCAATAGTCATTTTAGCGAATTGAGCCTCAACGTTGCCATGACCGGGATGAAGTCGAACATCTGGCCAAATTATCTTAGGTAAATTTAGATCCCCCATCAGTAAGAACTGAGGGCGGCTTGTAGTGCAGCAGAACACACAGACTGTGAGTCCCTACACTGGCCCTTTCAGAGTTCTGCAACGGACTCCGAAACATTTTACTATAGACCAGAATGGTCATCGAACAACGGTGTCCATCGACCGACTCAAAGTGGCTTCCTTTGACGAGCCACTTGCAGCTCATCCTGATGCTCTCTCACAAGCACCCGCACCTGTGGTGACTTCCCGAGCACTGGATAACCCGGATCCCTCCGTACCCCTTGATCCGCAACCTATCCCGCCGCAACCCCAGGCAACCGACCGACGCGGTAGACAAGTCAAACGTCCGGTCCGTTTTTCCGATTTTGTAAGCGTTTTCTATTTCCATTAACACGCCTTTTTCGTCTTTAATGGTTATCCTGCGTCTCACCCACAAACGTTCTGCAAAATCGACAAAAATCCCAAACCATTTTGAAAAACCTATAAAGCGTATTTGCTTTTATCATACATGCCATGATCCCTCTCCGGCGTCAAGCCACTTCCCAGACCCATGCCAACCCCCTCTGAGTTCTACCTTCCAGAAACTCCACCGCCGGAACTGCCCAGGCAACCCTCAAGTGACTCGCCAACCGGCTCAACGCAACCCTGGAGTGACTCGCCAGCAGTCCCACAGCCCCCTTCCTCACCCAAGGAACAGACAGTCGCCCTCGACCGCAGACACCCACGAACGGATTGGTCCCCAAACGCCACCTAGGCATTGCCGACGAGGATGCCTGCATTTCTTCGTGGGACGAGGACCGTGGACTAAAGTGCGGTGGGGGGAGTGACACCTCCCAAGCGCACCGTCGGGTCTGCAGCAAAGGGAAGGTCCTGTCGGCCTTTTTTCTGGACTAGCCAGTTTTTTTGCAGTCCGACCAGCCCGCCCCGACGGCCCACCGATGATGCACCCTGGTCCACAAGATCGACATAAATAAAACTAACAAAAGCCTCGACCCAGCGAAATCTGTTACACCCCAATTTGGAAGCTATTCTCAAGCCCCTGCAAACATTCGCATCCACCCTCACCTTCCGTTCCCCCCACTAACAGCTCCATCGAAGGCTTCCATCCTTCAGCCTTCTAGGGGGAGACCCTTGTAGTGCAACAGAAAACATGCTCTTTCAGTATCTTGTAACATTGGATTTTATGGTTGTTTTAACCTTCGAAACGTCCATTTGTTTAACTGACTGCACATCCGTTGTGACAAACCGTTTTGGTGAGTACCTCACTGCACGTTTCTCGCTCTGTCTGATTCGCTTCCTATTCTTGTAGCCTGCACAATACACGTTGGGTTCAGTCTCCTCCGACTTCTATACTGTCGTATTTGACACGTCTTACGTGTCATTGCTTACCGACTAGTATCCTAGGTTCCGCCCAACAGGCTCATGTGCTTCTGTACATGTGGTATCCAATCGCAGCAACGGTTTAATGGGCTCCGGTAGACAACCCCCACAATTAGTTCTGCGCGCCTGAGACGGATTGTGCACCACAATTGCTCGCTTAAACTATCCTCGCTCCGATAGGTACTGGTAAGTTTGCCAGATAGTGACGATTTTATGTACAACAGAACACCACCGTGAGCCTTTGATTTTCGGTCACATCGGAAACAAGAGTATCCTGACAACACGACTTCTTGGGGTATGATGTCGGAATTCAGCCATGTCTCTGCAAGTCCTAAAATGTCCTGCCGCTCCGAGACAGCGAAGCGGCACAGTTCGTCACGTTTGTTCATTAGGCTGCTAACGTTGGCGAATGCGACACGGAGATCCTGGGAGGTACTGCAGGACGTGCCTGGAGGTTGAGAAACCGGTTGATACGGGTTCGTACACCCTTCTTGATCACCCGAAAAGTTACAACTTGTAAGTCAGTCTCACCTTTCTCTGTACGGCGTTTGAGCTCAATGACCGCAGTCTTCAAACGATCCCTGTCCTCGGCTTCCAAATCTCGGCGGATGTGAACTTTTATGTCTTTCAGCCTTGACAGACGAGACAGTATGAGCTGCGGCATTGTAGGATTTGCAAAAGTGATCCTCAGAGGTCGACATGACTGGTTAGTTTTCTGGCCAAGTCGGATTACTTGTTTAATCGTCACACTGTCCTCGCCCACATCCAAGAGTCTATCGATGAGCCCCTGGAGGAACTCAACATCGTGATCATAACGTATCTGAGGGTTTTCATCTTTTGACTCCGGTACGTGGAAGACCATGAGATTATGACGCCTCAGCGAAATCAGTGATGAACCTGTGGGAGCAGAACTAGAGGCGCTTAACTGATTGGGTTGTTGTTTATCAGCAGGTGACGTCTGAACTCGATTACGTGGGCCCTTGCGCTTTTGAGTGGTCCATGGATCCTCGGTGTTCAGAAGTTCACAGACAGGCTCTGAGAAATTCACGGACCGATCAGTGAAGCGGCATTTCGTAGCTTCTGAGTCTGAGTCTTCCATCGGTGGGAAACATTGAACCTGGGGTTCGGCCGGAGTCGAAGACGCTGGTGGTGGTGCAGATCGCGGAGAGACAATAGAAGGCGAGGTGACAGAGGTACTTTCACGAGGGCGTTTGATCCCACATGGTGAACGGTTTGTTTCTATCTGAAAGAGAGATTTTCCCGTAGTTGTTTGCGGTCGCTGCGTATTCTGATGTCTTGTACCGCGACATTTATCACATATAACTTGAAAAAACCGATGTCGGATGTCGAGCGATTTTCGAAACACGTCAACGGATAAGCCAATGCACGAAATATGGAACAAAACATCACAGCTGAAGCATCGAAGTGCATGAGCCTTATTTCCCACAACTTTCGAACACGAACCACAAGTAGCTTGAGACGGCATCACAAGCTAGAGCAAATCCAAGATGGTGGACAGAGATGGCAGTATGGCAAATCAGTGATATCTCCGGAATTAGCCAAAGAATAGCTCCCAAATTCGCACCGCTTGGAAAATACGCCAAAAGAAGAATAATGGTGCACAATTCACACAGATAAAACGCTGCTAACACAGTAATCTGAGGCAAAAGTAGTATCCAGCACACGTTGATCCAAAAATCCGCGGCGTCCGTGGGTACAGCTTTGCTGGGCACGAGCAGAAGCCATCCACACTTCTCATGACACTGAAATGCTGGAGAATTATGATGTCAATGCCCATGTTTGAGTCGTTGAGTAGGAAGTGTATGGAATAGGATTGTCTATTGTCAAGACTAACTGCGTGCATCACATGACAAAACGGATAGGGAGAGCACTGAGGACTCTTGTTGGAAAAAGGATCGCACAACAGCTGCCCATTAGAGATCACAATCTCAGTGCAATGGAGAATGCTGTTTGGGTATATTTCTTCCACACACGGTCCACAGGTGAAGTCAGATACCATGATGGAGATGCCTATGCAAATGATTTATGGGGTATATTCAGAGACACTAAAGCAAGCAACCAGGCCCACAGCCGCATTTGAAGCCCCGACCATGTGAAAGTACCCAGGCTGTTGTCCCCACCCACACGACAACTACAGACCACTGAAAGACTCATAACTTAAGTGTTGTCTTCTATTTCATGGGTGGAGAATTTAACCAGAACAAAAGTAGGCTGCATAATGATTGGTTGAAATCGCAGTAGTTGTGTGAACCCACAGTTTCCTGAAGAAATCCACTGCACACCTGGATGTCCTAAGATAGTTAGATATAACAGGAGATTCAGTAAGTCAAAATCCAGAAATGATCTATGAAGCTATTACACAAATAGAAACATCAGAGGAAACGGGACGACTACAAAGCTTTCAACGCACGAGTATTCCGCAGTCGAAACAAGGCAGCTCGCCACGAAGCGGAACCCAGAATTTCGACGTGCAACGGATTGAACTACAGAAGCATTCAAATAACAGCAAGCAAATCAGCTATACACAATCTGCCTTACCAGCAAAGGATGAGGTTACTGCGAGTTTTCAGTAGACGCTAACGGCAACTACACGCTGATCTCGCCCTATGCTACGGAATAACGGGTGCCTCTAAGCAAATATGCAGCCATTTGCTAAGGCTTGACAACAACACCAACCTCAGAAGTAACCGCCTGAAACCGAATGCACAGTACAACCGTCTAGAATACTGACAGAATTATTTTTCTGAGTACGTTTGTTAACCTTAAAATTATCTTAAACTTAGTTGTCTCTTTCCCCTGAGCTGTGCTACTGTGGATAACGATAATCATGCACACATGCATGATGTATGTGTGTCACATAAACCCAAGAAGGCGGTAGATGAGTTAGCATTCTAGCTTTTTATTTTTCTCACCTAATAATCCAGCTATATAACCGTTTGCACGTTGTCCTGTATGCTTGCATTCAGTTTTCATCTTGCACCACGGTTATTCAGCAGCGCATTTGCTCCAAAGAAGCTTTAAAGACGACGCAACTCTACTTTTTGGTTTCAGTTCTCAATCCAGCCGTCCAACGGAACTTGTCAAGCACGTGCTGTTTTATCCAAGATACTTGATTTTTTGCATTATTCTCTGCGTTAGGTGAGAATTCCAAGCTATCACCTTACATACAAATGCTGAGGCAAGTACCAATGCCGGAAACAAGTTGCTTAAGCTACTGGTACGTATATATCTGGCCTCTGATCTGAAGTTTATGAAGGAACATGCAGGGCTGAGGAGTCCCAAACTTGTAAAACACCCACCTTACGCATTTTTCAAAAGTTTACGCCTGTGCAGCTGCGTCTAATGTTGAGAACTCCCATTTGCTTAAAACTAACTAGCCAGTGTTATTGTTATTGTTGTAGACATTCCTTGGGTAACGTTGTTGGAGTCATGGTTCATTGTTTGGAGCAGATGAAACATAGCTTTCCGTTTTGATCCTCATTTCTCGCTTCCAGTTAGACTAACTGCTATCTCCCAGTATTGCTGATTGTCAGGAAGACAAATGAATCGCGTAGTTCTCAAAGTGGTTAAGCACATAAATAAGTGTATTGCATTACGGTAGTCGGTGAACTTCCCGAGGAAATACACGCACATCCGAACTGCAAGATGGACAAAGAGATGTATAGATGGTGTGTATTCCCTGAACGTGCCTATGTCGACCTCGTGTGAGCAAACATTCTAACGGATGAGAAACCAGAATCTGAAGCAGTTTCGGAAAATGGACGCCAAAGAATTAGCTAGAAGTCAGAGACAGCTAAAGCACATGAGATAAGGATGTATAGCACAAATGAGCGCAAAACAACGGGCGATGTTAAGAACTGCAAAAAACAAAATAGCTAAAACGAATTTGGTTCATTGTTCATGATTTACTTAGTTGATACTCCGGCTACACTGTGTTTAATGCGAAACGTAAATTGTTCGGAAATTTTCAATGAGCTCAATGTCCTTCTCCAAATCAGCCAACACCTTCTCCAGACACAACTTCACTTGTATTTTTGGAAGGGTATCCATCATTACAGGCAAAGACTGATACTGCTGAAAAAGCTTCCGCCATCGTCGCTTTAAACCAGAAAGCAGACACTAGAAAATATGTATGAACTGCGAAGGATTTGTACTACCTCTTTTTCCTGCTCTCGGATTTGATAAAAAGCATTTTTCTCTTGCAATTCCTTCACATATTCATTGTATTTTTGAAGTGCTTGCTCAACCGCTTCCTTCCTTTTTCGCAGATATTGAGGTACTTCACCGAATTCCTGTAAAATACACAGGATTAGCAAACGACTAAACTGTATACCTTCCTCAGGACATGATAAATGGTCAAACCAGAGTTGTCTAAACACTGTTTTTCTCCGTTTCGCGTGTCCACAATATATTTCTTGGGTTTCCGAGGTACTAGATCTTGAGCCGCTCTCTTGTTAAATTTCACATAATTTCTGGAAGTAGTAGTATAATCCTTTGCCAAACGCGTATTAGGGGGTAACGCCGCTTTTCTTTCTCCATAGCAGCAATCTCTATACAATACTAGGAAAATGAATTTGTTTTCTTTTTTGTAACGTACTTTTTTGTGTTGCATCTAGGGAATTCGATCGGTTTCGTAACACGCCTGTGTCGACCGCGTCACGATGATGCTTTCGTAGAAACGAGTCCTGCCTTGGGACCGTTACTTTTGCCGGTCCCATTGTCTTACATAAATGCCGGTTCTTCTTAGCTTCTTTCACCACTTCATTCTTGAAAGATGAGATGTACCTTGTTGGAAACACAGAGCCAATGAGGCGTAACACTTAAGTTGGCGCATAAACTAGTATGAAGACAAATGTAAATATAAAGCCATGGAAATTTTACAAAAGAAATTTGTTAATCAGATGCGCTTTAATTAAACGCGGTTCAGTATTAATGAAAGTAGTATCTCGTTTAACGACTTTCGGGTCTATACATTTTAGAGAATAAAAAGTTGAGAACTGTCTAAAACACTGTTCTGAGCTGTATGTGGAACAGTCGGAGCTGGTTATGAAATTAGTAGGCCACCGGAAAAGCATGACACTCAGTTTAGCATTTTATAGCAGTTTCCGTGTAACTGGTTCATCAGATCAGGGAAGAATCACAACTGTTCCTAATTTTGATGTACTTATGAGTAGGGTGAGCCGTTAAAATAGTTGACATACATTTGCTTGGGTGAGTGACTGTGAAAACGTGAAAAATTTTCGGTGTATTGGTGCATACTGTTGTTATGCAGAGGAAAGTTAACCCCCATTTGACTATCTTTACCGGAAGTGGTCGGCTGATATATTATACTCACCGTATCCACTTCGTTACTGGAGATTATTGTTACCGGTAGTTAAAAAGAAGCGTCGGTAGAAGTAACGGAAGGAAAGTCTATTGAGGCGGAACAAAATGTTCCCGTGTATTGGCTAGAAATGTGACACTAACTAGCGAAGGATATCTGATTATCGCACGATGGAACGGCGGAGGATCCAAAGATGGCGTCGTCTGTGTATAGATAAATGGCACGCTTAGATAACGCAAGCTAATTGAATTTTCAATAAACGAGTAACTTTATTTAGTATTCGACACAATACACACACGCCAAGCGGGGGAATTTCCAGGCTGCTACATGTACGATTAAACCCGCAGTTTTATGCTTTTGCCTCATCAGAACAATGAATAAGGACGATCCCCA
Source organism: Dicrocoelium dendriticum (assembly GCA_944474145.2). Taxonomy (NCBI): domain Eukaryota; kingdom Metazoa; phylum Platyhelminthes; class Trematoda; order Plagiorchiida; family Dicrocoeliidae; genus Dicrocoelium; species Dicrocoelium dendriticum. Next base: position 55,846,253 of record OX104063.1, read on the forward strand.
TGAGGTGGTTGGTGCGAAAGCTAAAAAATAAAAAGATGTGCGTCATTTATTTAAGTGTCCTCTAAGTAAATGAGTTAAAAATTACCGAAACCATAAAATATGAGTTGAATGCAAGCATATACAACAACTTGGGGTGCACTGATAGCTGTCTTATCCTGTGATACAAATAAAAATATGGTTGATTGCTAACGTACCGCTTCCTTGGGTCCATGTGATAAATAAAGCTTGTATGAAAGCGTGACTATGTTGATCCACGGTAGCATAATTTAGGTAAGAAGCGGTGGGAGCTTTTTGAAAATATCCAAATTAGGGGAGAAAACAACTGGGTTTGGGAGGGAATTCCAAGGTAGGCAAGTCCGAGGCGAAAAGTAATTCCATCGGCCTTCTAGACGGTTTATTAACTCAGTTTCAGGCGGTTACCTCTGATGTTGATATTATATCTGAGTCTCAGCAGGTGCCGGTATACGTGATTAGGGCCACTCAATATTTGGTACACTAAGATGAGATAGCCTCGGAGCCTTCGGTAGCATCCTCCGGAAACTCCCAGTGACATCAGCGATTGTTGATAGGACAGATTGCATAGCCCCGTGACGTTCTTTGTTGTCCTGCGTTGTGGTGTCTCTAGCCCCTCCAGCTCACGTCTCAACCAGAATTGCTAAGCTTGGATGGCGTATTCAACGTGAGGGCGCACCAAGGAGTTTCGCATTATTAGGGAGATTGATGGGTTAAAACTGCAGAATGCCCTTCGTTTCAGCCCAACGTGCTGGTTGCCTCTCCTCGAAGTTACCCCAAGCTGTTTTTAATAGTTAAGGTTCCTCTGTACAACCACACCTAAGTTACGTTTCTGGGGATTGGTCTGCAATTAGTGCGCCCTAAGCTATGAACAACAACACTGCAACTTTGGTTACATCGAATGGTGAGACATGCTGAAGGGACCGGCCCGAAATCGCATCAAGATCGCCATGGAGCCCTTCGTAGTCGTCCGGTCTTGTGATCGCTTGCCATGTCGTTCAGAGGTTAAAACTGCCTTGGCCCACCCGAACTGCGACATCCGGCTCACGAAATGGAGTGTACACCGCATTTGTGACCTAACGGATAGGGATTGTGCATGATCAGTGACTGCGAACTGAATTTGTCTTACCCACCTCTACGTTGTTACAAAGATTTTGTTTTCCCCACATATAATTGTACAAGCCTGAAGAGAAATTATTGAAAACATGTTCGCTTGCATCGACGTTTAATCATATCTTAATATCATTTGTGAGAAATAGAAAATCGGATCAACTGATCTCGCTATATGGTTTGCGAAGACCAAGAATACGAGCCCCTGGCACCGAGCGCTGTGGAACAGTGCGCTCTATCTCAAGGTCATCGGGCAGTTATTTTTAGACTCTCACTTCCAACCAACCTTCATGTAGAAATGCGCCTATCCAACCCAGGATTGTGTCGCCGATGCTATAGTTCCGAAGACTGTGCAGGAGAGTTCGATAGTCTACCCGATGAAACGCCTTTAAAAAATCCAGGCAGATGACATCGACTCTCTTTCTACCGTCAACTTCTTCGGTTCAGCTGCCGTGTACAATTAACAGGTTAGTAATACATAAGGGGTTTTTGTCGAAACCATGTTGCTCCGAGGCTATATTGTCATAGTTTTTTACATACCGCGGTGGTTCAACGGCGATGACTGGTTCCATAGCTTTGCAAAGTACACAAAACAATGTCATCGGACGATAATTGTTAGGACCATTGAGACTACATCCCTGATAAAAAGCAGTGATATCCCTTCCCTTCTATCGTGGTGGAAATTTGTTTTCCTATCGACAGCGCTGATAGAAAATGTACAGTGGTTCTGCCAGATAACTGACTGCTGCTGCGTAGACTTCGATCAAATAGTATCTACTCTAGGAGAGCTGGGGTACGCAGAGATAAAAACTTGTTCAACACAGCTTTTGCAGTGAAGATGCAGTTTGATAAATCTGACTGTAAAATAATAGAAACGAGGAGAGTATCCGGTTTTTTATCCTCTGGAACGTATGTGAGAAGTGAAACCGTAAGTGATCGGTTGCTTTCATTACTGCTCGCATGTACATGTCAGCCGAAACCAACACTGGGATTCCGCGCCACCGTATACGAATTCGATTAACGTGCGTGGATAAAGGCTTTTGGTTCGCGCAGAATTGCCTAAGTAACTCTTGCTGATGCACCACATTGTTCCTGCGCATCACTCTTAAACAAAATTTACGCGGTGCCAGGTATGCACTCCATGTTTCGGTATTTTGGCGGGTATATTTTGTGACTGAGCGCATTGTTGTGTTGTGTAATTGCGAAACAAGGCTTGTTCGTAGCGTTGAATTGCTCCGACTCTGTCCTTGGATATTGCTGCTTCTGTCCACTGTCCACATGTGTTGGCTACGCCCTGTAGCTAGCGTGAAAGTTAGACAGGGTGTCTTGGGACGAGACAGTAACTCTCTCGAGATCGTCTCGCTGTTTCAGCCGCGGTGGCTTGGACGCGTATTACGCAAGCCCGTACATTGTCTTCCACATCGTAGGTTGTTCGCGGTTACTGAACAGCGCCGGAGGAAACGACGCGGTGGGCAACCTACGATTTGGAGAAGCGGCATGATAAAAATGAGGAAACACTTGGCTTAGATCGGTTGTACTAGACTGCCTGCTTGCGATTTTAGATACAATGTCGCACCTTGGAGACCCCGGAAGTCATGGTTGATGATCGAGGTCAATAGCGAAGGTGAATCGCTGCATAATATAACTTCTATTGTGCAGCACAACAGTTGGCTTCTAGCTCTCCACAACGATAATCATCCGTTACTGGTTGCACAGCTGATGTGTCTGTGTAGTCGCTTTCTTCCCGTCTCACTTTTTGCGGTACAATATCTGAGGTATTTTTCAATCCTAGCTAACGTGCTTATTAAACGTGATGATTTCATGATTGTATGCATTTGGTGTCTGGCCATCTTGAGTTCCATAGATTTTCTGCTGGAAAATGAGGAGGAGAACTAAAGGTGGTCTTGCTAACTTCCGTCAAGCGAAATGTGTCCATCCTATGCATACCTGGAAGAGTTAAGAACTGTTCTAACATCTGTCGGTAATAAGGTTCATTCTATGTAGTTGGAAGAAATATAGTTTTTGGGGGGGAATTGTGTAATTAGTGGTCATCACACCTGCGAAACACCCAACCACTGGGACCGATCGATATCGAAATTCCGCGTGAGAATGAGAATATCGGTAATCGTGGTAGTCACGTACGTTTGTGTAATTGTTAACTGGTGGATGGGTTATGTAGACCGTGAAAATATTACTTCTAAGGAGTCTGCCGGCCACCTGCATTGTTATCCCGAGGAAGCGGGTTCAAGCCTGCGTACGGGACCGGGCGATCCTCGCAGTATCCTTGGTCTACACTCGACTGATGGTGGTTGCAAGGCAGCAAAGCATCGATATTGCATAACTGTTTACTGCTGATACGCTTTTTGTTTACTTCTAAGGCGGTCTGCGAAATAACCTTGAGCTTTACTTGCCAATGAATCTCACTTTTTGAGGTCAGTAAGAGACCGGGTGTATTACACTACCACGAGTGTACTACACTGCTTCGTTGTACGAGGGCAGTAGTCGATTATTGATCCTGTTCGGAGAAGCTGAATTGAGTCTAGCCAGCCAAAAGTTCAAGCGGAATCCCCCTTAATATGAACGAACATAGATGGTGGAAAAGTACTTTAGATGCGCATCAAGGGCAAGGGTGGCACATGATTCTCCTCCCATAGAACTGTTCAGTGCGTGCGTTCCGTTGTACGAGTGCAGTAGTCGACTAGTGATCCGGTTCGAAGAAGCTGAATTGAGTCTAGCCAGCCAAAAGTTCAAGCGGAATCCCTCTTAATATGAACGAACATAGGATGGTGGAGAAGTACTTTAGGTGCGCATCAAGGACAAGAGTGGCACGTGATTATCCTCCAGTAGAACTGATCAGCGCGTGCATAGCAACTCATAGCGGTTTCGGAGCTCTTCAAAATGTCACCCATGATCATGGATAACTTAGTGTATGACTTCCCTGCAAAACGCAAAAACTAAGAGCACTTCGGGACCTGATGATTAGTCTAGCACCGATTGATCCCAGCTCGATTCTGTGGCGTCTTTTGAATTGTCATATACTAGTGCTTCCTTAGAAGCTGACTATAGACAACAGAAACGGTGACAATTTTAGCGCCTTCAGATACCACAAGTTGGCATGAGACGACATCTTGTGATAGTGGTGCCAAATACTTTAATAGCTGATGCACTAACTCAAGCTAGCATGCCTGTCATTCAACCCTACACTGCGAAGTCTAGTGACCACAAGGCTTGTAGCCCATTACAGCATTGTAAAGAGAAGAGCGGAGTTAAGTGCTTCGCGTACTGTTAAAAATTTAGCTGATTAGTTAGCTGGTGCTCGTTGCAAACGTCTCCACTGAGCTTGACCTGCCAGTGGATATTCCCCTCTGTATGGATCCGGAAGTTTAAGCTGGATCGGCCGGTTTTCGGGTTCGGAAGTCACCTGATAACCTTCTGCCTTCTCCGCGATGGCTCGCACAAGATGATAGCTCCGGTGGCACAGAACTACACTACCAAGAGGAACCGAAATAAGAGTTATTTGCTCCGTGGGCAGTAACTGGTTAGTACGATCAGTTAGGTGATCCTGATTTCACAAACAAATCCACTGCGCTTGACACACTGGACGATAATTACCTCTGTACGGATCCGAAGGACTGATATGAAACAAGTGGAAAAGTATCCCAGGCGTAGACATCAGAACGACAATTAGCGAACAAGCTCGTTTTCGGTGGCTCTCATGAGGCTAAAACACCACAACTGATAGGAATATGATTAACATAAAACAGCAGAAATGGTAGAGTTCAAACTTCAGGTCATTGGAAAACGATCAGAAGTGATCGATGGATTATCGGCGGCATGTCCCTCAACGAGTTGTTGTGATAGAGGGCCAGGGCAAACACAAAATCTGAACGAATCGTTTTCGAGCACATAAGTCTGGGTTCTGGTGGCGGATAGTAACTGCCTCAGCTGCTGCTAGTAAGCGACTTTTACCGCAGTGACACGAGTGCCGGAAATGGGTTGGAAAGATTGGCTGGTGTTGATTTGGTTAGATAAGTGCCAACACGGCGCTCATCACAGTTTTTCCACGTTGCGTAGGTTAGCTGGACAATACTCGCGTATTCTCTCAGACAGCCGTTCAAGGGGGATGGTATAACGCAGGCAACATCTAGAAGATTATCCGACGCTATGAGCCATACGTACTACGCAGCGAGCTTGCGGCTGTTTTACTTCAACACCAGTCGTGACGCCCCAACTCAAAGACTGACTTCCATGGTCATGTACTTCTTATTGTGTACATTCCTCCTCTTGTTCATGTCGAGCAAGATACATCGGAAGAATAGTAGAGAAGTACTCATCTGGTTTTATGTTAATCTTATTCCTATCACTTGTGGTGTTTTAGCCTCATGAGAGCCACCGAAAACGAGCTTTTTCGCTAACTTGTGGTTCTGATGATATGAATCAATCGCCCTGCGGGTGAGGTTGTACAAATCGTTTATGTAGCAATGACATGAGGGCATTGGCCACTAAATTTGATTACAGACTGCGCAATCACACGGGATGGATTAGTTCAAACGGTAGTGGTGAAAGCAAGAGATGGTATACTTAGCAACTATGAGAAAGGTATGTTTACTGGAAGGATACACTGAGGGCAATGAAGTAGTTTCTGCAGTTGACTCTCTGCAAGTGGGAGGAGAATCTTTTTATCTACTACCCAAGGGAGGAGCGCTGTGAGTTCCACAGAATACAGTCGTACGGTTGTAAGTCCTGTATTCTGTCATAGCGGATGGAGCGGGTTTAGGGCTCACCAGAGCGAGAAACCAACAGATGCTCAATAAGCAGGAAATTCTTTGGATCTGTTGCAGTGTTAGCAGTAAAATTAACATGCAAACGGCAAGTTGGATATCTGGATCATACGCCTGATAACCACACTACATGCGCCATCTGCTAAGACTCCGGGTACCAACTATCTCTCTGTCCCGTGTGGTGACCTGTGCGGAGTTCCATGATTTCATTGCAAATCGTACCATGCGTATCAAGATTTTACTCTAGGTAACCGTATCTGACACGTGTGCCTACTGATGGTTGTGTCATTCTCTGTCTTCCTAGCCATACTCATACGGTTCCATTCTAACCCCTCTGTTAATAATGGTTGCTCCCACACTGGGCAACTTGTCCAGTTTTCACTCTACGTGCCGACTTGATTCATTCCGCAGCCACAGAGGCACATCTGTCTTGTTATTCCTTTCATCCCACATTTACCCCGAGACACATTACAGCTGACATCCTCTATGAATTGTACATCGAACCAATCGGGTAGGGTTATTTGACCCATTAAAGGAGTTGTTGGATTCCGCTCTCGGAAACTGTATTGCGTGCTTATGTTGTACCGTAAAAATTGCGGTGATTTTCCCGTTTCCTCTGTCTTGTAAGGACTTGGCTGTTACAGAACTGGACGGGTACTATTGAGGTACCTACATCAACGTGAATGTAACTGAGTCGACCACAACTGAAAGGATTTAGGATGATAAAGAGTTTCTAAAACGGATGATTTCATTACTGTTCGATGAAAGTGAACACGGAATCAACACTGTTTCGGCTTTCTAACTCGACAGGAAACAAGGGTATACCACGAAGTTTCGTCCCCTTAAAATTGTGTCAATATGAGGACGAAGCCTGGCTTTCTTCGGAGACCTCCACGTCTTAAATGTGAACCATTTTAAGTGTTGCGAGATCTTTCCTCGAAGGCTGAAGGGAAAATAGAGAAAGCGGTTGATGAACTCAGATCCCCCCGAAATAACGGTGAGACAATTAATTATTATGGATTTTCGCGTATCCCAAAAATCCCCCAGTATCCGATAGATACCACTTATTGTCATGCCCGACCGTTAGAGGTGGACAACGGACTGCGCAGTCTTAGCAACAAATTAGCTTAGGTTCAACCTTTTGTCTCAGTGAATCGTCAGGATCTAATAATTTTCACCGAGACCTGGTTGCCCTCGGATAATCTGGACTCCGAGGCTAGGTCCCAAGATATCCCCTCTGACGGTCTGACCACCAACCAAGTCGGGAGATTTGGTGGTTGTGTGATCCTGTCAAAAGTTTAAGTCATCAGCAGTAGGACGGCACACCGTACCGAGGCTTCACTGTCACGTGACCGTCACCGGTGGCGCGTGGGCTGAGTATACCGGCAGGGCGCCCGCCCCTGGACGGATTCGAGCCGGTGAGCTAATGATTGTAAGCCAGGAGAGCAATCCTTCCAGCCATCGGCAGACGGGTGATCCGGCACGATAATGCGGACTTCAAGGCCCATCTAGTTGAAGCTACTTGTGATGACAATGGTGGTTTCGAAGCTCTCTGGTGCTAGGTCCATGACGGATGCACATCTATAATGTTCGACGTTGTCTACAGGGCCCCATTGGGTTCAAAACTTACTCGCGAGATTCTATTAAAATGCATGGTGCGAGTAAGGACTGTTTACTGGTGGGAGACTTCAATACCCCAGATGTCAACTTGGACTTGTTGCATTGCGCTACTTCTTCGGACTATTTCGATGCCGTTTTTGGAAACCGTTCTTGAATGTAACACATTTTGAAATGTTACTTTGCCTACCCGTATAGTTGTTGGTTAGACACCACATATCACTGATCTCGTGCTTTAGTGCAATCAGATCTCGCAGACCTAACCATTCTTTTGCCTACTGGTAAAATGGATCAATATGTTTTTAATTTTGCTGGACTCAACTTCTCACTTTTCGCAATCAAGATAATTTCCTCCGAAATTTCCGGTGTGTCGATGTACACCGCCTACAAACGTCCGCTAGCTTTATGGATTGGAATATCACTAAACCCACGGATCTAAATGAAGATGATTTTGTTCGTTGAGCAGGTCGTTCCTATCTGCAAAAGGCAAACATTTACCAGAGGACTTCCGTGGGTAGACCGAGAAAAGACGCAAATTATGGGATCTAATCAAGCTCAGATACTTTCCGCTAGAATATTCTGAATGCAATGTGATCAGAAATGTTTGTATCTTGGAAGAACATTAGAAACAACATCAGTATGAACTCGGTTTGGCTTCGCAGTCCATTAAGACACTGAAGACACGCTTCTCTTGCCTGGAAAGAAGTAGCAAAACTGGCAGTGGTATTCCTGTCAACTATTCCTCGGAGCAGGTAAGTTTACTCGACGGCAGTGCGTCGAAAGCCAGACTACTGTCATTGCTGTATTCATCCATCTACCCAATGGAGACGTTGTTACCCGGTAACACTGCGCCCATCCCCCATCACTGTTGAAGCACGTAGAAACGGGTACTGATGTCGTTGACAATGGTCTTCGTGAATTAGATCCGAACTCCTCGCCGGGTCCTGATGGGCTGCACCCGCCGTTCCTCAACACTAAATCGCTTATCCTATCTGTCAGATATTCCATCACTTAATTGAAGCTGGTCTACACCCGATTGCTTGGAAGGTGGAGAATGTTAGGCTAGTGCCGCGTCAACTACTTTTGCCGCCCAGGGCGGTGGCAAAACGTTCGCCCTGAGTGAGGGCAGAATAGGCGGGTGAATACCACACAATCAACGCAGAGTAAAGCGCACACCGGTTTTCGACGCAATGGATGACCATTATGGACACTAAGGTCAATGAAGTGAAAGTGACCAGAATGGGACAAGCAAGGGGATTGCTGGGAAGAACGTCCGCACAAGTATAACACAGTGCAAATGTGTTGTTGGTTATACAAAGTAACGTTAAGACATTCAAGCACTGGCATCTTGAAAAATGCTTGGAACCAATCGAGAACTCTCGCTTCCAGAAAGGTTTAAAAACAATCGGTTGGTATAGTTTGTGGACAACGTTTCGCTTTTGACACAAAGGCTTCCTAAGGCGGATTGGAAGACAATCGTGAAGAATGGATGTTAGCAGAAGAACAATTGCGTTACAAGTCAAAGGGCCTCTCTAAGTAGTGTATGGAACAGTCACAAGTGATACGCGTTACAAGGTCACACACGCACAAGCCCTGTTAACGATGAGTGCGGGGATGATGTGAGGTTCATTATTTGCCCTGGACCCGTTCGCCAGCGCTCCACAGACTGGTCAAAAGCTCTGCTCCGTCCATTCTGTTCACGAAGCTGTTCGCCTTGCTAATCACGACCGCTTCAGCACTCAGCCACCCTGCTAACGATTCTGATGTTACCCAATTTGATCTCGTACCCTGTATCTATCGCGTGCATCGCTGCTGTCGAATCCCTTAGTAGAGCCCTATATTCAAGCTCGGACTCGGTGGCCATGTTATGCGGATCCTGCGTTCCGCTACCCTTGTGCGTAGCTCCCTCGCGGTTCGGCCGATGTACGCGTGTGAGCGGTCTTTACAACTACTTTTGTTGACAAAATTGGCTACCTTATTTTGAGGAACTGGGTCCTTCAGTTGCATCAGTGTAGAGCGGAACCGCTGGCCGTTCTGGAAAATTACCCTTGTGTTTTCATTGTTTAAGACATACAGGCTTCCGAAGTTCAATATTTATAAGGAATTCCAACCGTCCCAATCCACTTCGTACTACTCCAAGGGTGCGTATTTAAAACTCGCTGCAACTAACGTTTCAAAAACCGCCTTGAATATCCACTACCATGCCATTGATTCAATGCTTCTTTCCGAACGGCATTATTATCTTCTTCCTCTATGCGCAGGGTTTGGTCTCTCTGAAACAGAGATTAAACGATGCCAGCATAAACATACTTTGGGTGACCACTATCTGTGTTCGTCAGCCTACGAGATAGTTGTTTATAGACCACCCCATTCCTGTGAACTAAGTAGCCGTGGAATGGGAATGTTCCAGTGCAAGATTCCAATTCCAAGGTGAAATCTCTATTATTCGAAAGAGTGCTCAAGCGGTTTAGAAACTCCTCTTACTTATCACTTTTTATGATAACAAAGGTGTCGTCCACGTGGCGCCACCAAATTTTTGGTGAGCTACAAGTTATTCAGCGCCCTCCTTTCAAAGTCTTCCATGTACAGATTGGCGATCTAATGGGAAGTCCGTCTGTTCTTGAGTGTATCTTGAGTGCATCTTAAGGCATAGTGTCATTCCTTCCCTTACGCGATCGATGTATATCTCAATCTGTGCACAGATATTGTACAATCGGAACCATGGCGGAATTGGAAACCAGGGTTAGAGTAAAATAAGGAAGGAAACAAACCATTTTTGTCCATTCTCCCACTCACAGTTTTTGAGATTTTTAGATGTTTTTATTGGGGGAGACAAAGGGAATCACCGCAACAAGTAGAGATACAGGCCCGCCACTGAGTTCAGTCCTAAGCCATGACTTCCAGGGTTTCTAACCGGCAGCACTCAGCATCATTGGGACCACATCCAGGGAGTCGGGAGAAACCAACCGTGGTCAGCTGTTTTGTCAGCTTTTTGATTCTGCTTCTTCAGGTTGTAGGCTGTTTACCACACCGCCTCCTCCAGCCATGTCCAGCGATCGCAAATACAGCATGACGCGGAAGACGCTGAGAGGGCATACGCAGTATGTGTCCCAGCCATCGTAGTTGGCGCAGCGAGACAAGTGCCTCGGGGAAGTGGCTGTCTCCACCCAAGACACGCTTTCTGACATTAGCGCTGGTTACGTGGTTCAGTCCCACACACGGGCGACGGACCGCAAGCAACGGTTCTCGAAGACAGACAGTCGACGTAGGTCATCGGTACGACCTCGCCAAGTCTCGCAACCGTATAACAGTACAGCGTGGACTGTAACATTGTAAACCCGTCCTTTGATGGAAAGACAGATGTCATGGCGGCGCCATAAATGACTCAGCATGGAGAAGGCGAGAAGAGCTCTTGAGATACGCAACGAAATCTTGTTTCCAATAGTCGCACTAGCTGTTATACAACCTCCCAGACAGACACAACTCTGTACAACTTCTAGCGTCTCACAGTCAGTGGTGAGTTCAAGTAAGGGCAAATAGCAGTCTTTAAAAAATGCTTTTCACTTGGATGGTGAAAGTGCATGCCATGCTACGACATCACAATCACCATGCGGTCAAGCGCAAGTTGGACGGCCTGCGCACTGTCACCCAACAAGAGGAGTACTTGTGAGGAGCTCAACGCCAGCGTTCCACAAGTCTTCTAGAACATTTTTGAGGACATCCTCAGTGGCAAAGCTGAAGAGAAATGGATAGGGCATCCTTGACGAACCCCAATGGTGACAACAAAGGAAGGTGAAAACTTGCTATAAGCGCTAACTCTACTTGTGGTCAGACTATACAGAGCACGCGGAATGGAAACGAACTTCCCTGGAATACCAGTCATTAACAGACAGTGCCATAGTGCAGCCCTGTCAACAGTATCGAAGACAACACGGATATGTAAGAACACAACAATCGTTGGCGGAGCTCGAGAATCTGGCGGAGTGTGAAAACCTGATCGATGCAGCCGCCATCAGGGCAAAACCCAACCTGTTCTTCTCGCAGCAGTGTTTCCGCCAGATTTCTTGGTGAGAGGGAGGTCAGTTGGGATGGTCCACTCAGCACCAGTGCATGCCCAAGGGGAAACAGATGGAGCTAGCGGCGAAGAAAACTGCAAGCGGAAATGTTCGGCCCATGGCTCCAACCGTCGTTGAACATTAGTGATTAGGGAGGCATTCTCTTCGCAACTTGTTTCGCTTACGCCAAATCGGAAGCCCTGGGTGACTCGGATGAGATGGAAGAGTATTCTGGTATTACTAGAGAGATTAGCAAGTTCCATCTGTCTAGCATGTTCACACCATTATGTCTCGCAGTCCTTCTGTAAGCTCCTACGCAACGCTCGATCCAGGGATGGACGTTCATCAGTACAGCTGGTGTCGGGTGGGATCAAGCGGCGTCGGTCTATCAGCAACAGCGAGGCCGTGGTGGTCCAGTTTTTTGGCGTGGCAAGCAAATTTATAACTGACAGTACTGGTGGAAACTAAGACGTCTTTGATGAGCATGCACTGCGTATTCAGACCATCATCAGATGATGAAACGAGCAGTGTTGACCGAGAAGCCTGGTACTTGGCTAACGTCGCAGGATGTTGCAGATTTTCGACATTCGGTCGGTAGTACGTACGTCTGGGTGATTCTCCAAAAAGCATGTAAATTTTGGCGCGAATCAGTGCGTGATTCGAGTTCAGACAAGTTGACCAGTACGATCGGCAATCTGTTAAGCTTCCTCCACGTCACAGTGTTGTCAAACGGATATATGTGCCTTTTTTGAGAGAACGCTTGCCATTCTAAAACCCACCACGTCCTTGAACACTGCAGCCGAACCATTCGCTGGAACGTGATAATCCCAAACTACCCAGCTGGCACCACGATGAGGTTGTTCGGCAAACCAGCCAGGTTACTGTTCCCAGTTACACTGTATTTCAATGTCTTCAAAACGTCGTATATTGGCACGTTGGTAAAGAGCGACTTAACGTCGAAACTGACCATCAGTTCATCCGACTAAATCTCAAGACCCGACAGCTTTCGCGTGAAGTCATAAGACTTCTTTGAGAACCTATTCTTTTGCCCTATCAAACGTTGCCATATGCTAGCCAAATATCAAGCTAGTTCATGCGTCGGAGAACCTACGGCGACTACAGTAGGTCGAATGTGTACATCAGGCATACATCGCATTCATCACAACTATGTTCCCAGTTCGCCATAAGTGCTATTCCAGTCCTCGACTGGTTCTCTAGGTCTGACAAAGCTTTTTGTCAAAATTGAAACCTTGCCCACAACTTTACCAAATGGTTGTATTTAACCTGCAGCTTTTCCAGATATTTTCCTCTTTATATTTGGCATCGAAAAATCGACGGTACTAAAAATGCCGTCTCTTCTTATATGCAGCGTGGGGCGGATCGCCCTCGCTTCGCCTATATGCCACTGTGTTAAGCATATATCTAAAGGAGGGAATCGTCAAAACACGGCCAATTTCCGACCTTTAAGCTTAATGTGTGTATTGTGCTAGGTAATGGAAAGGATTATCAAGCGAGCACTGGATCTTCACGTTGCGGATCTAGCATCATCTCTTGCCCTCAGCGTGGAATGCGGCGGGCACGCTCTTCCACTTCGAACCTGCTTGCTGCTGGGTAGAAATGGGTGAGGTACTCAGATGCTGGTAATTACCTGGATGTTGTTTTTTACACCTCATCAGGGTGTTTGACATAGTCCCTTGTAAAAGACTCTTTCTTAAACTCCGAGTTACCGGTGTCGACGCGAACGCTATTACTTGAATAGCCGAACCATGCGAGTCAACCTAAACGTAGCTTACTCCGCTCCAGTGCTCATGACAAGCGGTGTCCCGCAACGATCGGTACTTGGTCCAGAAGATTTAAAGCGCTTCATCAATGACCTAACGTCGGAACTTCAGCCGGATTGCCAGATTCATGCCGAGAACTTGAAGCTGTGGTTGGAGGTATCCTGTTGCTAGAATGCTGACAGATTGTAGGCATCATTGGACATACTACATGAGTGGTCAGTAAAGTAACGATTGCTTTTAAATCGCAAAAAGGTTAAATTCTTTTCAGAAGTACTCCTCAACCGTTCGGGACGTACCGCATTGGTGGGGTGTTACCCAGAACCACCGTTCTTGAGAACTATCTCGTTGTGCTTGTCTCGCATGATTTACGGACTACAGAGGAAACACTACGGAGGATTACCGCTGCCAATAACATGTTCCATGCAATACGGAGAGTTACCTCACAAATGACTCCAGAGCTCTTCAGAATCATGTTGACATCCCATATGCGCCGGATCCCTGAATATAGATTACTTTCCACTTTTCCTCATGTCAAGTTCGAATGTGGCCTGATAAAAGGGCTAGCAGCCTGGTTCGAAATCCGTCTTGGAGTTACGGGAATCGCCTTATGCATTTCGACTTTAGTTGATGAAACTGTTTTTCACTGGAATATCGTCGATATTGCAGTGACCGTATGTTTACTAGGGGCATTCTGAGGGAGAAGATGTGGATGGATCTGCAAGCGTTCTTTCAAGTCAACATTAATAGTTCAACTCGGGGTCACAACTGAAATCATTTAAACCAAGAAGAACCAGAGTTTGTTCCGCTCTTGCTTTGTCAACCCGCGTCGTAAATGACAGGAAGGATTTACGGAAACCTGTGGTCGACCCCCAGACTGAGGAATGTTTCAAGCGACTTTTGGATTCTCACTTGGACAGTGAGCTGGGACCTTACTGCTTCAAATGTAGTTGTTACGGACCCTCGTGGAACACCGCTTCGCTCCGTTGGATCTGCGTGGTACAACCGCATTCGACGCTCCAATCCCTGGTTCCTCTCACTGCATCATTCGTGTCACTAATGCGTTACTGCACTTCCGACTTCTGCTCCGTGACGTTGCTGCACTAGTAGGTATCAGTACAGTACCTGGAGTTCAGCAATGAAAAGTAGGGGTCCATGGTTGGATGATTTGTCAGTTTCCTTAATGTTCATCTTTCCTTATTGTCTCAAGTAAAACTGCTGGTCACTTAACCGTCAATTCGAAAACAACTGTCCTTGCTTTTGAAGTGTATCGTTTTCCTCACATACGCTCATAGCGGCAACCGATGCAATCTTACACATTGGTGAGGTGAACAATTTAAATTCCTAAAGCCTTAAATGCAAACATTCTCGGAGCTGCCAGCTGTTCCTTTCGTAAGCGTGCATGAATGAATTAACGTGACATGATATTTGCATGTCCCATTTAGCTGTCTGCATCTATTCGAGTCACTTGCTGAACGCGCTTCTTTTACAAACAAGCAATAAGGGTCGGATGGGGAGCAGAGGCCCTAATTCTTCAAGTCCCAAGGAGTTTTCAACTTTCACCTCTTGAGGAGGCTTGATATCGCTCGAGGTAATCTAACCGTTTGATAACGCCTAACACAGAAAAAGAACTGCATCTCTTTTCGTCGCTTTGAAGGGAATGAGTGCGTAATCCTGGCAATGTCGTAGGTAGGAATTTTCGGGTAACATTTGCTTAAGCTATCGTTTTCTGTTCTGCAATACTCATTGTGGAACAGGTTAGTGTGGAAATCCGTTTTATGTAACAAAGCATTTTTGCAGATCATGCGTCATTCGTCTTTGTAAGGCTACACGTAACCACTCTGTTTTGGGTCGAACTTTCCTACTCAGGGGCTATCGCACATCATTGAAAGTCCAACCTCATTGTAGACAAACCGTCTATAACATTTAAGGACTGAGGTCCGGTAAATGTAAGAGACATTTTCGCAAATTTCAATAAAATTTACAATATAAAATATGTAGCAGCATGGAATGACTTAAGAGATGGGATAGCGTTTGAAACTTCCGGTCAGATGGAAAGCCTGAGTCAAATGATGGCATCTAAACCTATGGCCAATTGGCATAAAGCAGCTTACGATGGAATGCTAATTTCATCCCTCTAAAAGTGTTCGTTCAACTTGTAAAAATAAGTTCCTTTTCTTGGATGAATTCAGACCTGTTCCTGAGTGTAACAGAATCAACCGAGATCATGAAAAGTTTGCAGAATGGTACGGCGCTTACGTGCCACTACAGCCTTACCTATTTCGGGAACTTACTGAATGCACCAGGACTCTTTGTAGGCTAACAGGTTACAGTATACATTTCCACTGGTTGGTGTGCCTTACGTATTGGGGGAGGTTCGGTATTATAAATGGATTCTGTGGAACGATCGGAATCCCGTCATTTGGGGACAGAGGAGTCATAAACGCCGTGCGCCGATTTGAGTCGCTAGTACATTTACTTAATTTTCATTGCTCATTTCTATTTATCCATGATTCCCCGTTCGCTTGAGTCCATTGATGCACAGTCGTTCATACTCATTTCTTAACGGCTCTGGGAAAAAGCGTCGTTTACCTAGCCTGACAGGAAAGCTCGGCTGGTGTATGAAAAGGAATTGGCTGATGGAGCTTCGGAAAATCCGAAGAAGTTCTTCACTTATGTTAAGAGACGCTGTGGTTCAACTTCGGTAATCCCAATTTTGATGCGGGCCGATGGAACTCGTGCGTATGCGGACTCAGATAAGGCTCGTGTACTTGGGGAACAGTATGCAGGGGCTTTTGTACGTGAGGCCGCGTTGACTAGCCTTGAACCTGTCCCCAGAGTACCTGAGGGTTCTTATTTAGCTGAGTTTATTGTGGTGGAAACGCAAGTCCTTAAACTGCTGCAAGAAATGAACCCTTCCAAAGCAGCTGGACCTGATTCCATTCACCCGAAGCTTCTGCATGAGTTGGCGGTGGAACTGAGTGGACCGCTGACGATGGTGTTTCAGAAATCACTTGACAGCTGTACATTACCTTCCGAATGGAAGGAGGCTGTCATCTGTCCTATCTTCAAAAATGGCGACAGGAATCTGTCAGCCAATTATAGGCCAGTTAGTCTGACTAGCGTCGTGGTCAAACTGCTTGAAAAGCTGGTGAGAGATTCGTTGGAATGTCACCTGAACAGATTTAATCTACTCAGTAGTGCACAACATGGATTCCGGAAGGGGTTTTCGTGTTTGACGAATTTGTTGGTTGCTCGTGAAGCTTGGGCAGAGACAATGGACAATGGCCACGTGGTGGATGTGCTTTTCGTAGACTTCTCGAAAACATTTGATAAGGTACCCCACTTGAGGCTATCACAAAAGCTGAGGTCCTACGGCGTATCTGGCCGCGACCTTCACTGGGTATCTGCGTTCTTGCAGGGAAGAGAGCAGTGTGTACGTGTGGATCGTAGGTTATCCTTTAAGCAAGCGGTCCTTAGCGGTGTCCCACAGGGCTCGGTCCTCGGACCGATGCTGTTCTCCATCTACGTAAACGATCTCCCTGGAGAGCTTGGGGTATCATCCCTATTGTTTGCTGATGACCTTAAGCTATGGAATGTTGTAAATGTTCCTGGGGGTTCTGAGGCCATACAGCATGCACTAGACAGACTCTGGGACTGGTCTACTTTGTGGCTACTGCCCATAAGTCAGGCTAAGTGTTCCGTCCTTCGTATAGGAGCGACTTCCCCGCCTACGAGCTACGTACTCGGTGGGGTCGAAGTCCCCCTTGTCTCCAACCAGGTAGACCTAGGTGTCGTTCATTCCTCGTCTTTGCATTCTGGTGACAACTGGAAGAAGGCCGCCAGTAGAGGTTTCAGAATGTTGTGGTTAATACGCCGTTCTTTCGGGGTCTTAACTGCCGACATATTTGTGAAGCTGTTCTCAGCTTTCGTCCGGCCCCATCTGGAATACTGTGTCCAGGCTTGCCCCCCTGCCTTGTTCGGGACAAAATGGAGCTTGAGAGGGTTTTGAGAGTAGGTACCAAATTGGTCGAGGGGTTACGGGGACAATCGTACCCCGAGCGTCTACTTAGCTTGGGTATGTATTCAATGCACTACCGACGGCTTCGGGGAGACCTAATCCTTACTTACCGCATTTTAACAGGGAAGGTTGGACCGGACTTGAGGCGGCTATTTAGCCCGGCTAGGTTGCCTTGTCTTCGCGGTCATCCCATGAAGCTACACAAGCCGCGTTCTGACCGGATCAGGGCGGAAACTCGGTTATCGCGTAGAGTTATCGAACGCTGGAACTCGCTTCCAGAAAGTGTAGTCAGTGAACCTACGGTTAAGTGTTTCGAGCGTCAGTTAGACGCTCTTGGGTGGCAACACAAAACCTTTCCCTTCTCCTGACCATATCCATCTTCAAACTTTTAGTTCTTATTCTGTCATTCTCTTCACTCTTTGGTGTTTTCCTTCATTTTAATGACTTTCATTCCCCTTTATCTTCCATTTACTTTCTACTTCTTTCTTACTTCACGTAACCTACACAGCGCGGACTGCTAGTGCAGGGAACGTGGGCAGTAATTGGTTGGTCAGGGTGTGTTTCGGGTGTTTCGTTTTAGATCTATCAAGAACTAACACCTTATCATTTCTTGGCTCAACGATTTGCTCAAGAAGGAACACTCAAGAGATTTTCCTATCGTTCCAGTCCATCTGAATCTAAATCTGAATCTGAAGAAGGAACTATCTGGTTTGCTTCCAGGTGAGATAACTACTGACTTTTTGGTTGTGAGGAATTGTGGTTATGCAACTCCTGTCTCCTAACTAAGTTCCCATAAACAACAGGCTAACACAGATTGCATGGTGATTTAAATACAATAGATTGATGTTTGATGAACAAGTTCGATTCGTTTTACTGCTGTAACATGTGTTACTGACAGAATAATTCATTCTCTTACTAAGTTAATGATACACATTGGCTGGCGGTATTCGCCATGATTCATTTGGAATACTGGTACTTTTGGAGAACAAGAGAATTTGATGGTGGTGGTCACTTAGTTTACTCAGTTTATGGCTCTATAACGCCAGATCGGCAGGTAAACTAGGCATGTAGAACCGAACTCCGGAAATGTTAACCGTACATGTGTGTACATTCGCTGGTTACTAATTACTCGTTCATAGGGGAATAGTCGTAAAAGCCAGTATAGTTTTCTAAGTTATAGTCATAGTGTGTAGCTACTCATGTATGCCACTCTCATTTAATCCCGCAGTACTCAACCGTATATTGGCCGTACAGCGCGTTCCAGTCCAATCCTTTTCGTGTTCACTTTCCTGCCTCTTGGTTCCACATCTGTCTGTGAAACGCATGGTAGGCTATGAATTTACACATCCTACTGAATAGAAATGCAATCCAGTCCCTACTAACCTTCAACCATAAAAGACGGGATCTCAGTTGAACTATGGCTGATCGATGTCGACGAGGGGCTCAGCGTAAAATTTTACCAGAGAAATGGAATGAACTTGTTACTGCTCCTTCAGGCATCAGCAGTACGCCGGTACGCTGTACCTACGCTTCGCTGTCGCGCAACCGCCACCAGTCGCACGCGGGTAAAGGTTACTGCGAGGGTGGCACGGTCCTTTCGCAGCCTCGAACACGTGCCGTTAGATTCCAAGGCAGGCTTGTGATCCTCAAAGTTACGAGCCGGCAATGCGCCTTCAGATACACTATTAAATCCCACGTGATTACACTTAAAAAACCAGATGAAACATTAGTGAATTTCAATGGCAATGTATATATAACTGTGCGGATAAATTCGAAGTTGGTTATCGATACGTAGTTGCTACAACTTGAATCATTCCCTAACATTTGCCCTACTTGCTTGCAAACTGTATCCTAGCTATATGACTGCATTTCCTGTTCGGACTACTGAGTGGTAATATGACACCTTCCAATTCCCTTCCAACCACGATCTCATAGCAAATTATTAATTTTTTATTTAACATTATACTACTTGATGTTTGACTTTTTTGGTGTGTTATTCTTAGCATCTTATCATTTTTTGTATTGCAGCACATTAGCTGAGGTGTGTTTCTCACCCTCAGCTAACCTGTATTGATGATGATAAGTGCGCGCTATTGATCGTAACGTGTAATAGTATATCTCTGTTAGCAGGAGTGGGCGCTGAGTGTCCGACTTCCGTCTGAGAACCTCGTAAAAGTGTTGGACGGAACAAACTTCAGACGAAAATCCGACATCCAGGCGAAAATTTAGCAGCACTTATCCGTACTCTTTTGCAGTGACAATTAATTACCATTCTTATTAATTTTTGCACCTTGGTGCTTGTTCAAACAGTATGTTTTGTTGAAGACGCTCTCGGAGAAAAATGACGTTACCTAGAAATACCGTCTTATGCAGCTGTAAAACGGTTCACACACAGCTGTCACAACGTATTTGTGCGAGAACAATTTTATTAACGTTACTGGCAAAAGTTGGTGCCCAAAAGTGACAGCTTTAAGAAAGGCTGAAACCCCACTTGTCGTTGACAAAATGTCTTCCGATATGACACCGTCTCCTGAGGGAGATATTAGACTTACGTGCCCGGCTCGACTACCGACCGATACTCTCCTAGAGAGTCGCGCCACCTTGACTATATCGCTCAGTTTGCCGCCGATATACGGCATGTCTCAGGTGTGCACAACGCCGTCGCCGACGCACTTTCCCGCATCCAAGCTATCTTCGCTGACGCTAGCATTGCTATCGACTTGACAGCCATGGCCACAACACAACTCAACGATCCTGAGGTTGATCTACTACGCAGGTCTCCTTCATTGGACATACGACCCGTTCCGCTGACATCATCAGACGGCACTACACTTTGCGATTTATCTCTGGGCACGCCGTGCCCAGTCGTCCCACGCGAGTTTCGGCAGACCGTATTCCATACGTTGCACGGCTTGTCTCATCCAGGCGTTCGTGCATCGGTTAAACTCGTAACCGCACGATTCGTTTGGCGCAATGTTAATCGGGACGTCTGTACTTGGGCAGCTGTTTGCCTTCCGTGTCAACGCGCGAAGGTGCACAAGCACACGAGAAACCCATTAGGCACTTTTCCGACGCCAGACGCACGCTTTCATCACGTGCACGTCGACCTCGTAGGTCCTCTGCCGCCTTCCAAAGGCTCGGTATATCTACTGACCTGCATCGATCGATTTACTAGATGAGCTGAGGCCGTCCCCATCCCAAATTGCTCCTCGGAAACAGTAGCGAAAGCATTTCTGGAGTGCTGGGTAGCTCAATACGGCTGCCCGCCATCGTGACCACCGATTGAGGGTCACATTTCTCGTCAACGTTTGCCACGTTACTTAAGGATTTAGGCTGTCGCCACGTCCAGACGACGGCGTATCATCCGGCCGCTAACGGCATGGTGGAGCGTTTTCATCGTCATTTGAAGGCAGCCCTACGTGCGTACGCAGATCCTTCATGGTCTGAAACACTTCCCCTCGTTCTCCTAGGCTTAAGAAACACGGTTAAAACCGATTTCGACGCCACACCAGCGCAGCTAGTCTACGGTTGCACGCTGCGGTTGCCCGGACAGCTGGTAGCATCAGTCCCCTCTACTTCCACTTTTGACTACGGAAGTTACACTGATCCATTGGCTCACCAGATGCGTGAGCTACGTCCACCCGCTCCTCGAGCGCAGAAGACACTAGTGTATGTGCCCGAGAAGCTATCTACGTGTTCACACGTCCTTCTTCGCGCAGACGGTGTTCGACAGCCTCTTCAATCGCCGTACATAGGACCTTCAAAGTGCTACACCGTGCGAGTAAGACGTACACTATTGACTGCGGTGGTCGACACGAAGTCGTCACAATCGACCGTCTAAAACCTGCCTTTATGGAAGAAACCACCTCGTCTACTTCGCATCCCAAGGACAATCGCCGTGGTCGGGAGGTGCGTAAGCCCGTTCGTTTTTCCGACTATGTGCAGTGGAAATACGTTTAGCTATGTAGATATTGTATATATTTGCCCTATTTTTGGTCGAATAGCGCTTTGAAAACAAACAAAAAATCCAAAACCTCTGAAAATCCTTTCTCTAAAAAGTATTCACAAACAACAAAAAATCTAAACACGCAGATTATTCGTTAGTTCCTTCTAGCGTTTTCTGCGTGTATTCTTTTCTATTTTCTCGTCTCTACAAGCCCCAATCCTCCCCTTCGATCGACTGGCCCACACGAGAATGTTTTCGAGGACCCTGACGCAAACGCTGGTCGCTTCTACGCGGGGCGACGTTCGCTTCTTTGTGGGACAATAGTCGTTTCTCCGTGGGACGAGGGTCGTTTTGGCGCGAGGCAGGGTGCGGAGGGCGGAGAGACCACTCACAAGCGCACCGTTTGGCAGCGGCGGAGGTTGAGGTCCTGTCGGCCTTTTCTGGGCTAGCTAGTTTTTGTAGTCCGACAAGCCCGCTCCAACGTCTCGCTGAAATGCACCCTGCCCTGCAATCAATAAACAACAAATCACAGACGGCACAGCGGACTCCGACTTCCGGAGAACCCCATTTGACACGAACGCTCGCTAATTTTTACTCGGCAGGATTTTGCCGTACGAGCCTCGATTCGACAGTCTCTTCGAAATCGAAGGCTTTCTATGTTCAGCCTTCTAGGGGGAGCTCTGTAGCGCCCAAAAGAATAAATACTATCTTTCATGTACAATTTAATTGTTGACCGATTGTACATTATTCCTTCCTGTTTTAATCTTCCTTACAACCGGCTCGACACTCGACCGCCTTGTAAGTTCCTGCGCTCACGTGTTCGCTCTTGTCTCGCTTCATCCGTCCACGTCTTCTTGTAGCCCATCGAATACAGTCCGCTGTGTCCGACTTCAATTGCCTTCTGATATCCGCGCTTATTTTCGCGCGCCTTCTCGGACTAGTAGTAACTAGTCCCACAAAGTGCATCCTTGAATTGACCTGACTAACCATCTTTTTCTCATTCAGAAATATCAGAAACAAATTTGATGCTAAGACCGTTTGTAAAAATTCTGCTAAACTGCGATTAAAGGAATAGCTAACTAAAGTAACTACTTAACGCATTTATGCTTTTTATATTAGGCGAAATATGTAGAATCACTAGAAAATGTTGACTTCTTTATGCGTTGTAAATTCGTCTGTTTTGAATGTGTCTGCACTATTCTATACGTTTGTCTTAATCAATAACAGCCGAAGAAAATTCTTATCAGTCCTTTTAACCGGTAGGTAATTTAGAGTCAGCAATAACACTGAACTTCACAAACATAGCAAGTGATCACTTAGTATATATCATATAAGAGTACGGAGTCGGTACGTAGAAACTATTTGTCAGCTGTAAACACTTAAAATAAAACAATTGTGCTTGCCCCAAAACAAGAACGAAGGAAAATGTATCATAATTCACAAAGAGCTAAACAGTAATCTACATGGCGATTTAAATGCTGATAAATTACGTTCTAGAAATGCAAAAGTCACACGACGCAACGATAAAGTCCCTACCTTCATCATAAAACTGAAAAACTGTATATTTGTTATGAAACATTGGCTTTAGGTTCTGGCATACGCTCCTGCATCGCACACTTCTGGCTGAGCCGCCCACCTCGGCGAATGGTCCTGGCTGCGGAGTCACAGTGTCCACTCCGCCCACTCCGGTTTTTGGATTGCTCAGTCGGTCGGGAGTCTTCATTTTTGGCTTTGCGTAAAGTTTCCGTTCAGCCCGAAGTTTTTACGGCGCCAGTAAAATGGGTACCAGATTCCACCTTTTACCACACCTTTCCTCTTTTCGGTTCTGTTTTATCGGTCATTGAAGTGCTGTATACTTTGCTGCTGCGCGTCCACTTTCTGTCATCTCCCTCAGTATCTGTGCCATCTGGTCAGTCATGTCACATGCTCGCCCTCACGTTGCTTGTCGGATGTCGCCTCAGATGAATTCGGTTTTGGCAATACAAACCATTACCGACCCAGTCTTCATAGCTTCTCTCCTGTACGAGTTTGTACGAACCATCGTCTCCACCGTTTCTCAATTCCAGGAGCCACCTATATCCACACATCCTCACCAATCCGAAAAGGTGGTAACTCTTTTGATCCGCGCTTACCATAGCGTTTTGACGGTGCATCCGCTTTTTTAAACGACCATGCATCATAGCCGGGGATGGCGGTTCCGGTTGGAGCAGATGCTTGGCTGCGGGTAGCAAAGTTCTCATTCTGCGGCGAAACAATTTTTGAACACAGCTCGCCCCAATTTTCGGAGTCGGGATGTTTTTCGCTCCAGAAGCATGATGTAAGGATCTTTCATGCAGCTCTTTCGCTTTGGTCAGTAAACTCTTGACATCCTTCACTGCCGCCTTCGCTTTGCCGTTGCGTTGACCGTGTTACGGAGTAGTTTAACTGTTCTCGAATTCCCAGTTCCTACTTAAAGCTCGGAATTCCCCTGCAGTAAACCGCGGCCCATTATCCGAGGCTACTTCGTCTGCTATTCCGTGTCGACCGAAATGACATGGTAGCTTGTTCACCACAAGCTGAGCGTTACTTGTGGGTAGGGCATTAATCTCAAAATAATCGCTGTAATAGTCTACAGTAATCAAGCAGTCTTTCCTGTCATGCTTGGATAAATTCACTGCCACTGCCACTGTCTGGCATCTCTCGAAGCGCCATTAGCTTCTTCGTCTGGCGTACATCATACGCCGACAAGTTGCGCAGCTCGACATATATTTGCGAATATGACTGGTCATTCCGGGCTAAAACATCAAACTCCTTCGCGAGGATGACGCAATGCTTAATACCCAAATGTACAGCGTGAACCATTTCCAGCATGCCGTGTTGCGATGCCTTTGGGACCAATATCCAACCGCCCTTGAATATCAAGCCATTTTCCAAGGAGAGATTGTCACAAAAATGGAAAAACGATGTCAGCTCCGGCGACAAATCCTTTTTATCTTCTTGCCATCCGTACACGATTGCCCGTTGCAGAGTTTCACAAACTGGATCCTCCTCTGTTCAACGTCATAATAACTATAATCGTTCCCTGGCGAAGCCGAAATGTTGTATGGTGTGGACCGTGTCTAAATCCTCATACGTTTTATTTACATCCGGGAGAAGGGCTGTAGATAGCGCGTCACGAATGTACATCTGAGATCCGGGCGATAGACCATCTTTGAATCGTATTTGTGGAGCCGAATGAGCATTCGCTGAAGGCGGCACAGCACCATATGGAGCGGCATTTTGGCAATTTACACCAAGGTTTTGTAGTAATGCGCAAGGTGGTCTTCCGTCCCAAGGTGTAGTCGTTGAAACGTTCGACTGCGTACGTAATAGAAAGAATTTTCTTTCAATTTCTGTGTAACGGCACTTAGCTGATGTCAGGAGTCTACTGCAAAAATGTAACGACTTCCCATCTTGCATTAGCACCTCCCCGATCCCGTGGTGACTGCTGTCACATTGTATTTCGTGATGCAGGGATGGATCGAAATAGGAAACTACTGGGGCCTCTGCGAGTAGGTTCTTTATTTGGTTGAAAGCTTTCTATTTATCACCGCCCAAGTGATAGGCCACACCTTTGTGCGCCGGTTCCCGTATAGGTGTCATCACTACATCCAGTCCTAGTAGAAAATGGCATAGGTAGTTAACCATTCCATTCAATCGGCTGACTTCTTAGGATCCTCAGGTGGTGGCATTTCTATGATGGCCCTTATTTTTTCCGGAGCTGGCTTCACACCCTGACAGCTTAAAACGTGGTCATGAAATACCACTTCCGGTTTGCGCAATTCGACTTTGTCGTACTTAAGTATGAGATTCTTGTCCAGGCATTGTTGATTCAGATTACGCTCGTGTTCGTCTGCTGTAGAGCCCAAAATGAGCACATTGTCTGCTACACAAATGGTTCTTGCTAAATCCTCCAGCGCTTGTACCAGACATTTCTGGAATATGTCGCACGATACCTTGAATCCAAACGGCAGACGCAGCCATCGGAATAGCCCGAACGATATACCGAAAGTTGTCAGACAGCTGGATTCCTCGTCCAACACGAGATGCCAAAAAGCGGAAGTCAGATCAACCTTCGTGAAAAACCTGGCTTTTGATACTACTGGCAGTATGTCATCCAGCGTCGGTAGGCTGTAGTGTTCTCTTTGAAGGGCCTAGTTAAGCAGCTTTGGCTCAATAAATACTTGTAAATCACCGAACTTCTCAGTGACAATAGCTACTTAGCTGACCCAGTCTATCGGTTCGTCCCCTTTAGTTAGTACCCCCGGTGCAGTTAGGCGCTACAACTAAAGAGCTAAGTCTACGCGCAACGATATAGGCACCTTCCTAGCCGGTAGAATTACTGGCATGGCGGATTCGTTTAACAACAGATGTGCGGACCCATCGAATTCCCCGCTGCTTCAACAAAAACTCTAGAATAGCGATCCAAGATATATGTGACTGATTGACGCGAATTCACAAAGGGCTCATAGTTAAAAGAAACAAAACCGAGCTTCTAAGTATATTCAAGGCCCATGATAGGCACGAAGT
>OX104063.1:55872618-55993745 GCA_944474145.2 Dicrocoelium dendriticum
TGCTAGTGCAGGGCACGTGGGCATTGTTTGTTTGATCATGTGAATCGTGTGTTGATTTGGCTCTCCTTTGGCGCATCAAGGCACCGGTTTCCCTGTTGGATCAACTACGTTTTCGAAGGTGGGTCATTCGCGGGATTTTCCTACTGTTCTGGTCCCACTTGAACTTGAACATGACCACTATTTCCGAAAATAGTATGCACTCGTTTACAATAGAGATCGAGTGTCTCCTCTGGAAGTACTTTTGCAACTCGGCAGATGGACATGAACGTGGCCAACTTGTTTTGTGGAACTGTGTAACTTTCTTGAGTAATGGGTCCCGAAGCGTTTCGGTTCATACAGCTTCTGCGGTAACTGGGAGATCGTGCAATACATCACTTACCAGATACTTGACGTCAGGTTCAATCTCGACCGAGGCAATGATTGTATCCTCATGTTCTTGCTGATGAGCGTCATTTAGGCGTGACAGTGCATCCGCTTGGCGAATGGAAATTGTCGACTGGTAGTGGATCTCGAAATCATACCCCAACTTTGTAGCCGGTTGGCTGTGTAGGCCGATATGCTTTTTTCGAACCAAAGATAGCCAGAAAGGGCTTGTGATCTGTCAGAAGCTTGAAGCGGCGGCCGTATAGCATTTTGTGAAATTTCTTGACAGCGAACACTATGGCCAATGCTTTTTTCTCAATCTGGCTGTAATTCCTCTCGGCCTTCTTAAGTGTTCTGGCGGCATGGGCGATTGCTTTCTGAGATCCACCGGTGTGTGCGCAATTACTGCGCCAATCCCATGGCTTGATGCATCGGTGGTTAGGACAGTCGCTTTGGAGGGATAAAAATGAGTCAAAAGCAAGTTTGAGGACAGCGATGTCTTGTCCCGTTTGAAGGCATTCTGGCATTCTGATGTCCAGTTCCAAGTTTGGCCTTCGGCTATTAGCTTGTTTAACGGGGCACGCAGGCGGTGCATTCCAGGTAAGAATGCACTGTAGTGGCTGATGAGCCCACAAAAGGAACGCAAGGACTGTAGGTCCGTTGGTGGGGGCATTTTTCTAATGGCTTCTATATTTTCCGGATCTGGTCGACGTCCATCCTTTTCGAGGATAAAACCGTGGTATTTGATGAGCCGCGTGAAAAATGTGGATTTATCTTCACGGATGGGGATAGGGTTCCACATGAACGGCTCCTTATGAAAGCCCCAGAAGATTAGCATCGCTGGTAGTGTTCTCTCCTGGATCGCTGATTTCCTGGATGATCGTACTATGAGGGTGAAGGTCAATAAGGTTCCTTCTGGGCCTGTCCTCATGACCATTGAGATTCCACATGGCTCCGCCCTTGGTCCCGGGTTTTTCAAAATCCTCGTCAACAACCTTCCAGAAGGGCTTCAAGCTTTACTTTACTTTACTGTCATGATAGCGAGAAAGATGTTGAACATCTATGTAGCTATATCTCAATGTAGGACATGTCCCACTGACACAGTGTTACCTGTAGTAGTGAGCTAGCCCAGGTGAAAAAAAGTAAAATATTTACAAGCATAGAAAAAATCTCCATGTACTTACGATATATTCTTGGATGAACCACATGGAGTCCTTCACCAGCTCCGCCGCCTATTACGGATGGGCATCGTTTCGGAAGCTGCAGTTGGTGGATTAACGGGCTCCATGGGTTATAATCATTGAACGATTCCTTCATCAGTTTCCTGTGAAGGCTTCGTCGAATCTGGCATCCGCAAAGTGCGCGTCCAGGAATCGTTTGAATTCCGACACCGAGTTCGCTTCTACTATCCGCGAGGGCAAACGGTTCCACATGTTCACCACTCGCCGCTCAAGACACAAGGGATGAGCTACCCACTTGAGGTCAGGGACTACTAGTTTGTACTGGTGACCTCGTGTGCTGCTTGACGCACGGACATGGAGCAGTGGCCTCAGCATCGGATAAGCACCCAGATGCAATACCCGATGGGTCATGATGAGGTCCACTCGCACGCGGCGGTAGGCTAGAGTATACAGACCCAATTGTCTGCATCTTTCTTCATACGGCACACCCTGAAGACCGGGAATGAACCGTGTGGCTATGTGTTGTACTCTTCCGAGCTTGTGTATCTCGCCTTTCGTCAACGGACAGTAGGCGGGTGAGCCGTATTCTAGCACCGGTCGTAAAATGGATGTGAAGAGACGAGTGGCAATCTCTTTCGACCAGGTGCAGAAGCTACGTTTCAGCGCCCACAGCGAACGCAATGCTGTGCGATACGTATTGTCCGTGTTGTCCAGTGACTTCATGTTGTAACGTTGTATAACGCCAAGGTTTCTGACGCAATGCGTCGGGTGTAGAACTTGGCCGTCGAGAGTGTACGATCGGCCCGCTCCACCTTTACCGAGGCACAGAAGTAGCGATTTTGCCGAGTTGATAGGCAAACTTACTTCGGCGGACCACATGGAGAGGCGGTCGAGGTCCTGCTGAAGTATGTCAAAGTCGTCCGACGTATGGATCACCCTCCATAGCTTCAGGTCATCCGCGAACAAGGCAGACGGCGACCGAAGGAGATTGGGCACGTCGTTGATGTGAATCAGGAAGAGAATGGGGCCAAGCACCGTCCCCTGAGGAACGCCGCTCGTCGACGGGTACCAGTCGGTCAGGTGGCTGTCGACTTGCACCCTCCACTTCCGTCCAACTAAGAAGTCACGGATCCATTGGTGCAGTGAGCCTCCGACTCCGCACTCCCTCAGTTTCTGAAGGAGGATCTCGTGATTCACTCTGTCGAAGGCCTTACTGAAATCGACGTATACCACGTCGACTGACTTACGTTGGTTTACTGCTTGCAACCATTCATGCCATGTTAGCAGCAGGTTAGTGATGCACGAGCGGCCTCTCACGAAACCATGCTGTGCAGGCGTCAGGAGAGAGTTGGTCTCCAGTAGCTGGAGCAGTCTCTTCTTCACAATCTTCTCCAGAACTTTCGACAATACTGCGGTCAAACAAATAGGGCGGTAATTCTCCGCTTTGCGTATGTCACCGCCTTTTGGAATCGGTTTGACAACGGCGCATTTCCAATCACAAGGCACGCAGCCTATGGACAGGGATCGGTTGAACAGGTCGGTTACAGCAGGTGAGATCACAGCTGACAAGGACTTGAGGATCAGCGGATGGAGACCATCCGGTCCAGCTGGCTTCGTGCTGTCTAGGCAGCTGACTAGCCCATGTACCTCCGCGACGTCGCAGATCAAGTCGGTTAGCTCAGTCGGTGCGGCGACGGCAGAGCTTGGCGCGCAGGTTTGGTTAGTTGCGAATACAGAAGCGAAGTGCGCCGCTAATGCGGACGCACGCTCGGTGCTTGAACTTAGTGGTTGTCCGTTCGAACCCACTGGCACCGGCACATTACCTGCAGACTTCAGGCGTCGCTTCACGTACGCAAATATGCGCTTCGGGGCAGTTTTAGCTGAGCAAGCAAGCTGCTCCTCAAACTGACGGCGTTTTTGCGTCTTTGTGCTGTTGCACAAGTTTCGTTGTCGATTGTATGCCTCATAGTCATCGGCAGAGTCAGACAGGAGGAACGCATTCCATAGTCGACGCCGTTGTCGAGACAGTCGGTTATACTCTTTGTCAAACCAATGGGGTTTCATTAGTCCAACTTTCCGAGTCTTGAGGGGTACAAATTGCGCACACAATGAGTGCACTGCCCCTTTAATGTTTGCCCAGCAAGTTTCAACGGATGAATCCTGTGGCATAGACCAATCAAGCTGATTGGCAGCTAGAATGAGGCCATCGAAGTTAGCTTTTTAATAGTTGTATGTTGGCGCCACTGGACGCACACATGGAAGCTGCAGGTCTATAGTGGCCATAATTGTCGAGTGATCACTGGCCGCCATGGGCTCAAGAACTTCTATGTCATGCACTGTTTGTTCGCAGCTGGTTAGCAGCAGGTCCAGGTATGATGGCATTGAGCGCGGGGTTATGCGGGTGGGTTGCGTGATGTGCTGCACCGTTCCGGTTTCCAGTACCAGTTCGGCGAATCTTGTCTCCACTTCATTATGGCCAAGGAGAAGCTGAACTTCAAGCCATAAGATTCGAGGAAGGGTAAAGTCGCCAGTGAGCAGGAACTGCGGGCGACTCATGATGATCTCAAACTACGGTCAGAAGTATCTAGGCTTGAAGATTCGGACAAATTACAGCTAACGCTTGATCTGCTGCACGACTGGTCTGTGAAGGGGCAATTACCTATCAATCATGACAAATGCTGTGTTCTTCCAATCGGTTCTTCAGAACTTTTGGCACCTACCACATTGGTGGTTTCCTGCTAAGCAATGCGGCTTCTGAGAAGGGCTTGGGTATGATTGTATCCCCTAACTTGAAAACTATCCTGGATACGTTGCAGAAAGTCGCTTCCGCTTACAAGTTACTTTGCGCCATACGGAGGTCATTTTCAGAAATGACGCCTGAGATTTTCAAGCTCCTGCTTCCTCATGTTCGTACAATATTGGAATATGTCTACCTGCTTTGCCTCCTCTCACAAAGTTTGAGTGCGCTTTAATCGAGAAGGTTCAGCGGCGTGGATCCAAGTCTGTCTCAGTGCTGCATGCTTTGTCTTATCCCCTTCGATTTCAGCTAATAAACTTGTTCTCTTTGGACTATCGTTGTCGCTGTGGGGATCTGATATACACAAGACGCATCCTAAAAGGAGACTTGGGGGCGGAGGTGCAAGAGTTCTTCCAACTCAATGTAGATAACTTGACACGGGGTCACAATTGAAGACTGTTTAAACCGCGGCGGCTCCACATTCGTTCTGACGTCACGTTATCTACCTGGATCGTGCATCAGTGGAACAATCTCCCGAAATATGTTGTCAGTGCCTATTCATAGGAGTGTTTCAAGTAACCGCTAGATAACCACATGCTGAGAACGCCTGCATTCCACTGTTTTTGATGCAGCTGTGCTGATCCTTTACTAAACGGAGATTAGTAAGGACACGCGTCATCCAGCCGGTGAGTGAGGTGAAGAAGCTAGTACGGGTCTTTTTCCTTTTGTTCGCTACAACATTATGGAACTATAATCCATTTTGCACCTTGTTCCAACCCGTAACTGTTTCTGTTGTCCGCTCTGCAGGTAACAGCTCGTCGGTTTTACGTTTTGATACTCGTTTCACACTTTGAAAGCGTCATGTCGGATCCACTGAATACCGGCGCTAATGTGTCTTCGGCTATGTTGATCAGCGAATCTAATGCTGTATGCGGCAGCATGAGCTGCTCAAACCCCGTGACGAACGAGTCTGCTGGCGTGCAGTGCTTTGTATGCAACTGCTGGTACCATGAGACCTGTACCGCTTTGAGCCCTGAGCACTACGCAATGCTCTCGACTAGCGATAACATGCTGTTCAAGTGTCTTCTATGCCGTAGTCGTCGATCTACGCGTCTTGAGGTCACAAAGGAGACATCGCGCAACCTCGGGCTAGGTAACCAGCAGATGTGATCCTTCCTCACATCTCTTGATCGTAACGTGGGGTTACTGATGAGGAAAACGGGGTTCTCTATTGATGTCAGCTCATTGGAGGAAGCCACGCAGCCAACCTCATCTGCCATCGATGCGAAGCCGACTGAGGTCATGGCTACCGTGTCGTGTGCCCCAGCGGTCCAGAATGCCCCTAACGAGACCTCTGATGTCGTACTGGACGTCATCCAAGACCAGACCTATCTCATGGCCCCTGTGCCCACTAAAAGCAAGAGAAAGAGGGCTAAGAAAGTCTGTAAGGCCCCCTTTAAAGCTTGAAGGTACTAAACCCATGGAGGTATTGAAGTTAGAGCACAAAGCTCTAACTCCAATCACCCCAGTTCCTTTGGCGAAGAAATGCGCCGTGTCGGCTTCTGCCAAACTCGCAAAGCCTGAAAAGACTAGACCGGTGAGGGAGTTGGAGGTAGAACACAAAGCCTCTACCTTAATTACTCCAACTCCTTTGGCGAAGGAACGCGCCGTGTCACCTACCAAACTGATCGAAACCGCGGTCGAGGCGAAGGCTCGTGGAGTGAATACGCCTCGTCGAGGTGAATCGCTTACTGATAGCAACCTTATCTTCCTTAACGTTGCTGAATCCACGGCAGTTCTTCCCAGGGAACGCATGCTGCATGTCCTCCAGTGGTTCAAGCTCTGCATCACCAAGACGCTCCCACCTGATTTCTGCGATGTCACTATCAGGAAGCTAACCAGACCGGGGAACGTCCCTGTCGATACGCCAAATCCACGATCCCGACTACTACGTGTAGTTCTCTCAACTCTGGAGGAACGCAAAGCGTTACTGCGCCTTTAATTCAAACTCAAGCGTAGCCATGTCAGCGTTCAGCCGGACCTCCCACTGGCAGATCCACTGAAGTTAAAGGAAGCCATCAAAAGCCTCAAGAGTAGGCGGGCGGCTGGTGAACAAGGCCTTCGTCTTGTGGGTTTTCAGAGGGTCAGCCGGAAGTCAAATTATGCCCTACCAGAACCTCTCCTGGTAGCGTAAGACCCAGGGCTGATCGTGCCGAGTTCCTTCGGGTAGGGCTTAGTAATGTGCGTAGCCTAAGGAACAAGGTACATGTGGTGGGTCTACTTGTAGACAAATCTCGTTCCGACATACTTGCTATCCCCGAAACGTGGATGTCCCCGGATATCACAGACGGTGAAGTATTTTTACCTGGTTACGCACTGCTTAGTGATCACTCCGTCGGCCGCCAAGGTGGGGGCGTCGCTCTTTATGTGAGTTGTAAACTTGATGCTTTGAGGACCTGTGTTCCAGTCGCCAAATCAAACTGTTGAAACCCTGTCGACTATTGTGTGCACCTACTCTGCTCAGTTTACAGTTGTAGTGGTATATCGTAGTCCTGGAAGTATCTCCAGGGAGATTATCGAATTTATTCATATTCAGACTGCCAATAGGTGTCTAATACTGGGTGACTTCAAGCTGCCTGAAGTCTGCTGGCTGATCTATCCTGCAGTTCGGCGGTAAGCACATTCGGTTCAGATCTCCTCGAGCTAACATTACAACTTCCTTTGCATCAGTTCGTGGACCTCCGGACTAGAGTTATGAGCAACCAAATTCCTTTTACTTTGTAAGTGCACGCTTTGCACGCTTTGGTAAGTGATATTACGTACAGCTGTCCTCTAGGAGCCAGTGACCATGTCTGCGTATCCTTTCGATGTACTCTAACTAAGTGTCATCAAGCTACCGCTGAGCAATGTCCAAATATTTGGCGGGCAGACTTTAAGGCAATGCGAGACAACGCTTCAGTTCTGCGTTGCGCGATCACCGTGGCTGACACAGTTGAGGCAGCCTGGGAGAAATTTAAGGCATACCTCACCGAGATCTCTGCTCCCCGCATACCGCTCATTAAGAGACGGGTGACACGGGCGCAGCCTCCTTGGATAGGTCATACAGGTAAATACCTGCTCATGAAGCGCTCTAAGTGCTGGCAAACTTACCAAGCGGCTTCATCAACCAGCACCTAGGAAAGCTATCGAGCGGTTAGAAATAAATGTAAGCAAACTTCTTAGAACTCTATCTTCAGTACGAGGAGGATTTGTCTAACGCAGAAATAACAAATCCAAAGGTCTTTGCTTACGTCTATACCGGCTTTAATACGAGTGGACGGGACCTGTGGGTATACCGACTATGATAAGGCTTGTACACTTTGCGAACAGTATACTGTTTTTTTTTCTCGTGATACTTCTCTACCTCTAGTTGAGTTGGTCACCAAAGTCCCGAAGGATTCTTGCCTAACTGAAATCAACATAATGGAGACACAGGTCTTCGGGCTATTGCAAAGGCTAAATTCTTCCAAAGCTTCTGGCCCTAATTCAATTCATCCGAAGCTGATGCATGAATTGACCGCTGAGCTAAGTGACCCTCTGACATGCGTGTTTACAATGTCGCTCGACAGCTGTGCCTTACCTTCTGAATGGAAGGAGCCGATCATCAGGCCGATTTTTAGAGGCGGTGACAGCGCTCTACCCGTGTACTACCGGCTTGTCAGCTTGACAAGCGTAATAGTTGCTTTTGTAAAACTGGTCAAGGATTCGGTGGAGGATCGCCTGAATAAGTTTAGCCTTCTCAGTGCTACACAGCACGGATTCCGTGAGAGATTTTCTTGTCTGACAAATTTGCTTGTAACCCGTGAAAGCTGGGCTGAGGCAGCAGACAATGGTCACGCTATCGATGTGCTTTTCGCTGACTTCTCGAAAGCCTTGGAAACTGTCCCACATTAACGACTCTCACTAAATTTAAGATAGTATGGGATAGCTGGAGGCGCCTTTAATTGAGTACCTGCTTTTCTAGAGGGGAAAGAACAGTGTGTACGCGTGGGGCATAGCCTTACGCTTAGGCAAGCTGTTCTTAGTGGCGTTCCGCAGGGCTCAGTTTTAGTGCTGTTGCTTTTCGCGATTTATGTCAGTGACCTACCCCAAGAGTTTAAAGTACCGTCGCTATTGTTTGCTGATGACCTCAAGCTCTGGAATATTGTGGATATCCCTGGGGGCTCTGAATCAATTCAGAGTGCTTTGGATAGACTCTGGGATTGATCAACCTTATGGTTGATGCCTATAAATCAGACGAAATGTTGTCCTCCGCACTGGAAGTGCTAGCCCCCATACACGCTATGTAGTTGGTGAAGTGAAATCCCTGTTGTCAGCGGGTTGATCTAGGTATCGTCCACACCTCGGTGATTCGCTCTGTGGACAATTGGAGGAAGACTGCTCGTTAAGGGTTTCGTATGATGTGGTTTATTCGCCACTCCTTCGGTGTCCTAACGGCCGATACTTTTGTGAAGCTGTTCTCACCTTTCGTGCGATATAACTTAGAATACTCTATCCAAGCTTGTCCACCATTTATTGTAAGGGACGAAATGGAACTGGAGGGGGTTCTGCGAGTGGGTACAAGGTTAGTGCAGGATTTACGGGGGCAAACGTATCCCGAACGTTTGCTTAGCTTGGTTATGTGCTCAATACACCGATTGTAGCAGGCAACCGCGACAAATAATGCTTCGATCGTTTATTGTTAGACGGTCACCCTGTCGCAAAACCGGTCATGCAATAGCATAATCTTTGAGGCAAGAAGATCGTTGTACCTCCCGCAGACAACCATTTATTCTTGCCCTTCTCTTTACCTTCACGTTCGCTTTACTGTATGTCTCTTACTATGTGGTTGCGATATGGGCATCCATCCACCTACAAGGTATTTGCTTTCCATTGCAGCTCCTCAGATCTGTTACGACCTAGGTACATGCTGGACACCTTGCCATTGGCTGGCTTGCCGAACTACCTCGTGGTGCCAGCTGGGTGGTTCGGGTGTACCCCGTTCCAGCAAAGTGTTCGGCGACAATGTTCCACCTCGGTGGGACATTGTATTCCAGCAGGTTTGCTAACTTCATGGGGAGTATTAGGCCCCTGTTTGGTAATCTGCCAAACAAAGACGCATGAACTGAACATTCAGTCAACGCCTCCCAATGGGCGCGATTCCCTAAATTCGCCCCGCTGCCTTGCGGGTAGGTTACTTAACCAAAGGTTCGGGGTGGGGTCTCCTAATACGACTCCTTACCTCGGCTTGGGCAACCGGGTAGTATCACGCTCTCTCGCAAAACCATGGACTGTATTACAACGTGCTCATCAGCTGCTGTTTCTGCCAGTCACTTTCACGCGACTTCATCACACGCCAATTGTTTGTTTGTTAACAATCCTCACTTTCCGTTACCCGATTCATGTGTTCAACAATCTGGCTGCGATTCCGGTTGTGCCGCAGACCAAGGATTTCAACCTATGGCTCTCCTTCGTCCCCGGTCCTCGTTCCGTCTGGCGTGCTCCAACATTCGGACACTCATGCAGATTGGACAGCAAGCCGGTCTAGCGCGCACTCTAGATTCCCTAGACATTGATGTCTGCTGCCTTTCAGAAACCCGATTTCAAGATCCCAGCACTTTGCTTACATTGACATCCGCCATTGACCACGAAGCCAGATATCACATGCGTCTTTCTGGAGATCCAGAAGCAGCCTCAGCGGGTCTGGCTGGTGTAGGTATAGCACTAAGTGACAAGGCCGAGGCGGCACTACTGGACCGGTTCCCTATTAACAGCCGACTATGTGCAGTTCGGCTTCGGGGTTCATGTAGAATCAACAGGCACCGCGAAGAGAGACAACTTGTTTGTGATCTCCGTGTACGCTCCAAATGACTGCAGTGGCGACTCGGTCAAGGACGAATTCTACCGAGATCTACAACAGCTCTTGACTAATGCTAAAAAGTCGGATGTCGTTATCCTTGCTGGGGATTTTAATGCACGAGTTGGCCGCCTGTTACCATACGAACGCCACCTTGGTGGTCATCACTCGCTCGATGAGAACCCCTTTGATAACGGAGAGAGACTTCTCACATTGTGCGAGGACAACCGTCTGTTTCTTTCGAGCACTAGCTTCAGGCGTACGAAGAAGCGTTCCGCAACGTGGCGTCCCCCTTCTTCAACACAACCGTGGTCTCAAATTGATCACATTGCAATTAGCTTCAGATGGCGTGGCAGCGTACTGGACTGCAGGTCCCTTTGGTCCACTCTCGTTGATTCAGATCATGCTCTGGTCTGCGCGAAAATCTGTATGTGTTTTGGAGGATCCCGAAACACGAAGCACCGCAAGATTGATGTAAACAGATTAACTGATTCCTCTGTCCAGGAGAGCTATCAGTCTTTACTGGCATATGCACTCAGTTGCAATCCACCGCAAGAAGTGGAACAACACTGGACTTGTATACGGAAAGCGCTGACCATTTCCGGACAGTCATGCTGCGGCCTAACTCGATGCCCCTTGAAGGCTTGGATTTCTGCTCGTTCTCTGGAGCTGTTCGAACGCCGCAAAGATATCTCCGCGGAATCAGACTGCAACGAGCGGCGCCGTTCTGCCAACCGGCTGCTCAAGCAAAGCCTACGCAAGGATCGCGAGACATGGTGGTCTGAGCGTGCTTTAGAGATGGAGACCGCTGCCCTCTGGCAACACTCGCAGGCTTTTCCAACTCATTCGGTCCACTGGCCTCAGGAAGCCTGGTGTCAGTGAGGTCATTTGTGAGGTGGATGAGTCTCCGAACACCAACCAACAGAGGCGTATGGACCGCTGGGCCGAGCATTTTCACTCGCAGTTCAACTGACCTCCACCATCTATCAGTACATGCAGTACACGTTGTTGTCCACCCTGGCTCGTCCCACTGAATCCACCCAGCGAAGCGGAAGTCTGTCTCTAGATTCGACGCTTGAAGCGCTTCAAGGCTGCCGGCTTAGGCGGACTTCCTCCGTAACTGTTCAAGTACGGCGGTGTGGCGATCATTAACCAGCTGACGGCGCTGTTCGCAAAAATTTGGCATGAAGAGAAAGTGCCTTCCTCTTGGGGCGAATCAGTTATTGTCCCGATTTTCAAGAAAGGCGCTCGCACTTCATGTGCAAATCATCGCGGGATTAGTCTTATTTCGGTTGCCTCTAAGCTACTGGCATCCATTCTGCTTCGCAGGCTATCCCCAGTACGTGAATCATACTACCGTGAAGAACAAGCTGGTTTCCGTCCTGGCTGCGGATGCGTGGATCAAATCTTCACGCTCCGCCAGCTCCTCGAACATCGCCAGATTTATCACAGGCCTACTATCGTTGCATTCCTAGACATACGTGCCGCTTTTGACTCCGTTGATCGACCTGCTTTATGGCGTTGCTTACTAAAGGACGGGGTGCCAGAAAAATATACCGCCATCTTACGAGCACTTTACCTTCATACATCCGGCAGAGTGAGGGTTTATGGCAAGCTATCCTCGCAATTCGCTGTCAATAGCGGTGTGCGACAGGGCTGCCCTATGTCCCGATTTCTCTTCAACTTCGCAATCGAAGACGTTCTGTCGAATGCTCTAGAATGTTTCCAACATTTTGGCTTAGAGCTTCTACCGAGTAAGCGCGCGACGGACTTAGATTATGCTGATGATATCGCCTTACTTGGTGACGATCCTCAGAGTATGCAACTCATTCTGGATCGTTTGGCGGTTGAAGCATCTAAGTATGGCATGAGCTTCGCCCCATCGAAGTGTAAAGTACTGCTCAAGGATTGGCTTTCACCTGCTCCCGTAATCACTCTCGAAGGAGCACAACTTGAAAAGGTAGATAGTTTCGTCTACCTTGGGAGCTGTGTTTCTGCTGACGGCACTATCAACAAAGAAGTTTCTCTTCGTATCGCTAAAGCTTGATCAGCATTTGTCAATCTGAGGCACTTGTGGCGTCGTCGCGATGTCTCATTCTCACTAAAGGACCGCGTTTACAGCGCATCAGTTCGCTCAGTATTGTTGTATGGGTGCGAGTCCTGGCCGATTCGCGTGGAAGACATGCGTCGTCTTTCTGCCTTCGATAACGGTTGCTTAAGGAGGATCGCTCGTGTTTGGTGGCAACATCGAGTTAATAGTAATGACGTTCGACGTCGCATCTTGGGGAATTCGAGTATTCCCTTCAGCAAACTGGTTTTGTTGCGCCAGTTGAGATGGATCGGTCACGTCTTACGCATGGCACCTTAGCGTCTACCGCGTCGCGCTCTATTCGCTCGTCAAGGACCTGGTTGAAGACGACCGCGTGGTGGTCAGCCTTCCACTTGGCGGCAGCATATGAAACCGCTGACGTCGTGTCTAGCCGCTGTTGGATCCGTACGTCTTCCAGGATGGGGACCCAAAGATGAGGAGTGCCAATGGCTTAGCGTTCTCGAAGACATGGCCCGCAACCGGAATCAGTGGAAGAATTGTGTACAGTATTGTATTGGTTCACATGTTTAATACTTCACACATTAAAATGATAAAAAAGAGCAAAAGCGACGTGTGAAAAACAAACTAAAAATGTTTTGTTCTACTTTTTGTCAAAATGTTCCATTCTACCTGCGGCATATTAGTCGAAGTGTGTTGCTCACCTTCAACTAGCATGCCACGATGATTATGACACGATGAATCTTGCATATCCGCTGGTCTCCATGGTTTTATGTTGGCTCTGTGTCTAGTTGATAGACTGTTGAGATTACATACATACATACCTCCACCTGCATCATCAATGATGGGCGCATAGAAACTGACGTCAGTTCACGCATTGCAAAGGTCAGAGCTGCCTACTTGAACCTGCGTCATCTTTTGCGACAGAAGGAAGTTTCCCTCCGTCTGAAAGGCCGTGTATACAAGGCCACAGTGAGGGCCGTTCTGCTCTATGATAGTGAAACTTGGCCCCTTCGGTCTGAAGATCTGAGGCGCCTTCAAGTCTTTGATCATCGTTGTTTGCGAAGCATTGCTGGTGTCGAATGGCACCAGCGTGTCCGCAACGATGATGTGCGTAGGCGAGTACTAGGTGGTGATAATCATGCTAGCTCCCTAGAACAACAGATAGCACTGAATAAGTTGCGTTGGCTCGGGCACGTGCTGCGTATGCCTGGTCACCGCTTACCTAGGAGGGCCTTGTTCAGTCTACCAGGTGTCGGATGGCGCAAGGCTCGAGGTGGACAGAAGTTGACTTGGCAGCGGGAAATGAAGTCACTGACGACCAAACTGGGTGCCGTTAGTCCGTCTCGCCTTCCGGGTTGGAGTCCACGTGACTCACCTTGTGCTTGGCTCGAGACTTTACAGGACATGACTCGCAACCGACACCAGTGGCGCGTCTGCTACCGTCTCCTAATCGGATTGTCTGTTTAAAGTGTGTTTGGTGCTGAGTTATCTGCAGGGTAATGGCTGATTATGACGCGTGGCAGTGAAAGCCGCAAGGAAGCTGTCTCGCCGATGCCGCCTTATCTTTGTACGATAGCCAGCTGTTTGTGACGGTATGTTGTCTACACAAGGTGTAGGCGCCTTGACCCAGAATGTTTGCTTAGGGCATTAAGGTTTTCAGGTAAGTCCCCTTCTCTCCCTCTTCTTATTCTTTATTTCATAGATCCTCATGGTTGTATGGCAACGAAGCATCAGTTCAAATGGCTGATGTGCTGCTGTTGATGATGATGATCATCATACACGTTAGTTAGAGGTGGGGAACACCTCAGCTACTGTGCCGCAATACACAGAAAAAAGGAGAAAAAAGCAACTAGTGCAAGCCGGCTGAGCTACAGGTAACGGATGGGCATCGTTCCGGTAAGCTACCAGCCGGCTACTGTGCATCAAAAAATACTATGCAAAATTAGCTAAAGCTAAATAATGAGATCGTGGTTGGAGGGGGAGGCTAAGAGGAATGGGGTGGGACAAAGGAACGCACAGCACCAACGCCACTGAGATCGACTCCTAGCCATATCAACAAGTGTATCCAGCCAAACGTGTTCGTTTCTCGGACCCCAACCAGGGAGCCGAGACGCTCCAACCGAGGCCAGCTCAGAAGTGAGGGCCTTCATTCCTCTCGACCGAGTAATCGCTTGGCCAC
The DNA here is from genome assembly GCA_944474145.2 of Dicrocoelium dendriticum. Lineage (NCBI taxonomy): Eukaryota > Metazoa > Platyhelminthes > Trematoda > Plagiorchiida > Dicrocoeliidae > Dicrocoelium > Dicrocoelium dendriticum. The sequence continues at coordinate 55,887,004 of OX104063.1, forward strand.
CCCTCCTCTTCTTCCATCCACACTCCTGGCGCACAAACAACGCACGTCGCCGGATTCGGTAGGCTGGCATGCGTAACACGTGGCCGAATCATCGGAGCCTGATGCTCGAAATGACGGTGCTGAGCGGTTCATTTCCTTTTCCTGTGCCGTAAACAAGGCGTCGGACACGCTCGTTGCTCACGCGGTGTTCCCACAAGATGCGAGCTAAACTACGAAGGCACCGGTGGTTGAACGTAACTAGCCTCTTTATGTCCGCCGATTTAGGGGACCAGGTTTCACAACCGTACAGTAAGATCGAATGTACTGCTGCATTGTACACTCTACCCTTCAGGGCAAGAGTGATGTCGCGCCTGCACCATAGGTAGGGAAGGTAAGCATAAGCGCCCCGAGTTTTTGCTATACGGTTCGTGATCTCATCCTCAATCCCACGAGCGCTGATACAACTTCCCAGGTAGTTGAATTTTTGAACGACTAGCTGCTCTCCACTAAGGGTCAGCGCAGGAGGCGGTCCTTACCGATCCTAGAGGAATGCTTTGCATTTCGGCGGTGCAAAGCAAAACTCAAAGCGGCTGACAGCCAGTGCTAATCTGTCCAGTGCCGCTTGGCACGTTTGTGAGCTGTCACAGATGAGGGCAATATTGTCAGCATATTCTAAGTCAAGAAGTTCTCCTGAGAGCAGATCCACACCTTCTAAGTCGTGTCCTGTGAACGCGATATCCATGACTTCGTCAACAGCGAAGTTGAAGAGGAAAGGTGAGAGCGGGCATCATTGTCTCACACCGCTGGAGATATTAAAGGGCGACGACAGCTTGCCGTAAACCCTCACTCTGCCTGAGCTACGCGCATATAATGCTCGGATAATATTTACATATTTCTCAGGTACACTTTTCCTGAGTAGACAGTCCCAAAGTGCACGTCTATCCACCGAATCGAATGCACCTTTGATATCGAGGAACACGACAACGGTGGGCCGCCATTATGTGTGACGGTGCTCCAACAACTGACGCAAAGTGAAAATGTGGTCAATGCAGCCACGACCTCGACGAACTCCAGCTTGCTCTTTACGAATCTGGCTTTTACAAGTGCCAGTCAGTCTGTGTCCGACAGCAGACACTGAATCTGGATCGTTCCCCTTGAGGCGATCATTAACTTTTTTCTGCCCACACTGTTTATCGTAGAATCTCTCGAACCTGGCACACTGTGCTCCACAGATGTACACCAGGAGATCGTAGACCAGACGCATGTTACGCATTTAACGACAGCCTGTTCCCGGCAACAGTCCCTGAAGCTGAATATATATATATATATATATATATATATATATATATATATATATATATATATATATTCACAGTCTGTTAACAGATAATGTGCCATCAGAACCATGGCAGAAGAAAAAAGTGGAGAAGATAAAAACACGAACTGCGATTAAAAAATGGAAAACGATTTTTCTGGTTCTGCACACGCCATTTTGAATTTTTTGTTTCCGTTTTGTGAGTTTTTGCGTGTATTAAAGGTGAAATCTAATGACAGAACAACATTGACGCCACTGATGTCCGTTGGGGGCCATGACGTCTAATGTTTCCAACCACTGCGATTCAGCGTGGTCCCCAACCTGGAAGACGGACTAGTCCGACTGCCGCCAAACTTGAGGTAGCCTTCTTCATACTCTTTCTCCACGTCATTGGGTGTCTACCGCGGCACTTTTTCCAATCGCTCCCTGGGAGTGCAAATATCGCTCGACGTGGAAGGCGATGGGCTGGCATGCGCAAAACGTGTCCGAGCCAACGCATGCGATGTCGGAGAATGACGTCCTGAATACTGGCACTACTCGCTCCAAGCACTCGGTCTCGCACATCTGCATTGCTTACGTGGTGTTACCACCACACCCCAGCAATCCTTCGTAGACCGATTGTCGAAGACTGATAGCCGCTTCATGTCTTCCGAGCGAATAGGCCAAGTCTCACAGCCATACAAGAATACTGCACGGATGGAAGCATTGTACACCCTGCCCTTGAGCTTGAGACTGACATCACGACGACGCCATAGGTGTCTCAGTTTGATGAATGCAAGACGGGCCTTTGCAATCCGTTGTAAGATTTCATCTCCAACACCGCCACCAGCCGTGATGCAACTCCCTAGATAAGTAAAACAATGGACTTGCTCCAGAACATGTCCAGCAATGGTGAGCGCAGGTTCAGGCACCTGCCAGTCCTGGAGCAGAGTTTTACATTTTCCCGGAGTGAAGCATAAGCCATACTTAGAAGCCTCCATCGCTAAGCTGGATCATTGCCATTTGAAGTGGTCATTAACTTCCCTGGGATCATACTGTTTTTCGCGGAATCTCTCGGACCTAGCACACGGCGCCCATCACTTCTTTCGCACATCAACAAATTGTCAACCAGAAACATATTACATATTCGGGGATCCTGCCTGCTTCGCACGGCAGTCCTTGAATTTTGATCGTTGCCCATTAGGCTATGTTTGACTTTCCTGTGACCACACTGCTTGTTGATATTTCTCTCTATCCAAGCACACTGCACTCATCAGTTGCTCTTCACATCAGCAGGTCGAGATCAACTATGGCTACTGTAGGTTCTGAGGACAGCGCCTGCCAACAGGAATGATAATGTGGCAGGACCGGGCATGCCCTTGCGGTAATCCCTAAGATAAGTAGATCGTTGTACCTCGCGTAGACGACCATCGATTCGTCCTCTTCTCGTCACCTTCACGTTTGGTTTGTCTTAGGTCTCTTACTAGGTTGTTGTGATATGAGCATCGAGTCACCTACGAGCTATTTGTTTTCCATTGCAGCTCCCCAAGTCTGTTACAACCATCTATCAGTCCAAAACTCTGAATACGATACGTAGACGAGACATTTGTCATCGTAAAACAGAACAGTGTACAGACCACCCACGATTTGCTCAATAGCACAATCGAGGATATCAAGTTCACAATTGATTTAAAAGTGGGTAACAAGTGACCGCTTTTGGATGTGCTAGTCACCAGAAATGCCGACGGAACGTTGCAAACATGCGCAGATCAGAAGAAAACGCATACGGACCAGATATCAAACTACCACCGCACCCAACCGCTGAATGACGAATAGTTGCACTTAAGCCCCATTAAAAAAAGCGGAAATGTACTGCAGTACGTCCGAATCGCAAAAACAGGAAGGAAGTCACCTTTATCAAAAGTTTAGGAACGACGGTTATCGAAGAAATTTCCTCAGAATAAACTCATAAAAGCGAATCTCAGCGACAGCAGCAGTCAGGTGAGCAAGCAAACAAACAGATAGTGCTCCCTATATCAAGATGCAATGACAGGAAGATTGCTGCAGTCGCTTGAAGTCTCTGTAGTTAACAAAAGGAGTGCCACCCTAAGGAAATTGATCTCAAGGCTCAAAGAAAAACTCAATCAAGTCGACCAATGCAATGTCATTTACCAGATAAAATGCAGCGACTGCGATAAAACTACGTTGGACAAACTGGGAGAAAGCATTGTACATAAATCGCCTAACACATGGCGGCTGCCAGAAGACATGATCCGCACTCATTGGTTACTGTGCATAAAGATCAAGAAGGCCACCATTTCGATCTGGAGAATGTTAAGTTCCTGGCACATGGAAGTACAAAGCACGCGAGGGCGTTTTTGGAAGCATGGTACTCTACAACGAATTCAATCGATCGACACATCGAACTGGATGCAGTATATGCAACCCTAGTGGCTAATAAACGCCAACTCGATCGATTGAATCCGGCGGAACGTAGGACTAGATAACTAGACCTGGCGGCAGACTCGTGCACAAGAGCAAACAGACGAAGCTCACAAAATGCTAGTCAGAGGGGTCTAGGTCGAAGGTCATTTGCGTATCAAACAAGCTCAAATTGGATCGAAGTCCCAACCAATAGGATTGCTCGTCTCCACGGACAACCACGACGGTTTAAAAACGCACGCACACCACGCTCAGCGCACTCTCATCGAGGCACCGTTACGCTACTGCACGCAACGCAACTACGCCCTGATGTTGTCACTTCGATTGGTGACGAAACGTTGGCCGCAAAATTGCCAAGCTCAGAAAACAGTTCAACCGCCACCTACATACTGGACACAGAAGTACTCTGAATCCAGTACCGCACGCATACTACATTTTAGGCGACCCTGAAGTTGGATCGTTGCCCTTCAAGGCGATCATTAACCCTCCTGTGTCCATACTGCTTGTCGTGGAATCTCGAACCTAGCACAACGTGCTCCTCAATTGCACACCAGCAGATCCTAGTGACCTTGGCAATTCCCGACAGCAGTCCTTGAGTCTGGATCGTTGTCCGTGAGACCATCATTGATTTTTCTTTGACCATATTGCTTGTTGTGGAATCTCTCGAACCGAGCACACTGCACTCATCAGTTGTTCTAAACATCAGCAGTTCGAGGCTGACTAAGATTACTAGGCGCTCTAGTGGCCTACGTTTAGGATACGGTAACTTCGTCAAATGTGACATTCTGTTGCGCTTGAGGACTCACACATTTGATTCCTGTCGAGTGTTGCTCCGCTTCAAAGCGTGAGCCCCAGTACTCCGTCGACCCCATCCTCTCTTCCTTCCTACTTTGTACGTACTCGGTCTGAAGCGAACTCTTGCGATGTCGTTAGCTTATGAAAACTGTTACTGCAATTTGTCCACACATTCAATTTACTCGGATCTGTTGTTACGTTGTTAGAGCTGTTACAACTGTTAACACTTCAAGATTACCCCTTTACCACAATACACTTAACAATGAGTTTCGAAAGGAATGATCCGATATGTTGCCTATCAAACCTGCGGTCAGGCAGTCTGGATGAGCTGTTTGTAGAACATTGTCCAGGACCACCTTGGGCGTCGTAGACGACGCCTGTCCGTTGGGAGAGAGTGAAGTAACGGCAACTTATTTCCTTTCCTAACTTCATCAGTATCATGATACACGTTAGCTAGAGGTGGGAGCCACCTCAGCTACTGTGCCGCAATAATAAAAGAAAAATATACACACAACAGTTGCATGCCGGATGAGCTACCAGTAAGGTATGGGCATGGTTCCGGAAAGCTACCAGCCGGCCACCAGGCAACAAAAAATTATGTGAAATTATCTTGTGCTAAGGAATGAGATCGTGGTTGGTGGGGGTGGCTAACATGGATGGGGTGGGACAGAGAAACTTACAGCACGAACGCGACTGAGGTCGGCTCCTAGCCATATCAACAAGTGTATCCAGCCAAACGTATTCACTCTCTTTCGGACCCCAACCAGAGAGCCGAGACGCTCCAATCGAGGCCACCTTCGAAGTGAGGTCCTTCATTCCTCTCGACCGAGTAATCGCTTGGCCACCCCTCCTCACCTTCCATCCACACCCCTGGCGCGCAAACAACGCACGTCGCCGGAGGCGGTGGGCTGACATGCGTAACACGTGGCCGAATCATCGGAGCCTGATGCTCGAAATGACGGTGCTGAGCGGTTCATTTCCTTTTCCTGTGCCGTAAACAAGGCGTCAGACACGCTCGTTGCTCACGCGGTGTTCCCACAAGATGTGAGCTAAACTACGAAGGCACCGGTGGTTGAACGTAACTAGCCTCTTTATGTCCGCCGATTTAGGGGACCAGGTTTCACAACCGTACAGTAAGATCGAATGTTACTGCTGCATTGTACACTCTACCCTTCAGGGCAAGAGTGATGTCGCGCCTGCACCATAGGTAGGGAAGGTAAGCATAAGCGCCCCGAGTTTTTGCTATACGGTTCGTGATCTCACCCTCAATCCCACGAGCGCTGATACAACTTCCCAGGTAGTTGAATTTTTGAACGACTAGCTGCTCTCCACTAAGGGTCAGCGCAGGAGGCGGTCCTTACCGATCCTAGAGGAATGCTTTGCATTTCGGCGGTGCAAAGCAAAACTCAAAGCGGCTGACAGCCAGTGCTAATCTGTCCAGTGCCGCTTGGCACGTTTGTGAGCTGTCACAGATGAGGGCAATATTGTCAGCATATTCTAAGTCAAGAAGTTCTCCTGAGAGCAGATCCACACCTTCTAAGTCGTGTCCTGTGAACGCGATATCCATGACTTCGTCAACAGCGAAGTTGAAGAGGAAAGGTGAGCGCGGGCATCATTGTCCTCACACCGCTGGAGATATTAAAGGGCGACGACAGCTCGCCGTAAACCCTCACTCTGCCTGAGTTGCTCGCGTATAGTGCGCGTATAATATTTACATATTTCTCGTGCACCTACTTCGGCCTTGGCAACCGGGTAGTATCTCGTCCACTGACGAACCATGGACCTAAAACCACAACCATTCACCCGCTCTCTTACTGCTACCATGCTACTCACTCATGTCACTGTGCCAACTGCACTAGCACACGCCACCATTTTACCTAATTTTCCTTTGTACCATTCGTACCCATTTTTACCTGATTCTTCTATGGCGATCAACCCCATCTACACTGATGAACCTGTTCCCGTGACATCTGTCAACTCAACCACACAGTACTCAATAGAGAGCTGCCGGTCCCAAAGTCGCCCATCTTCGCTCCTGCAACCCGGAACGCAGTTCAAACTTGCAGCCTTCAACGTACGCACATTACTGCAGATCGGTCAGCAAGCTGGACTTGCACGCACGCTAGAGACCCTTGGGATTGCTATCTGCTGCCTGACTGAAACACGACTCCAGGACTCTAACTCGGTCTACCAGCTGGTGTCACCGCTCCACCCACGCACCCGCTTCCGTCTACACCTCTCTGGTGACGCCGAGTCTGCCGCATCTGGGCAAGCTGGTGTTGGAATCGCCCTCAGTGCTAGAGCCGAGACTGCTTTGGTTGATTGGATTCCGATCAATAGCCGCCTTTGTGCGATGAGGCCTCATGGCTCTTGTAAAGTTGGCAGACGTCGAGTCGAAAAGCGTGCTCTCTTCGTGATCTCTGCCTACGCGCCCACTGACTGTAGCTCGGACACCGTCAAAGACCAGTTTTACCAGAACCTTCATGAGCTGCTTCTAAGGGCTCCTAAAACAGACATCACTGTTTTGACAGGTGACGTCCACGCGCGTGTCGGTCGTCTGCTGCCATGCGAGCGCCACCTCGGGGGACCGCATGGAAATGATGATGTTCGCTCAGACAATGGAGAGAGACTACTCAGTCTGTGTGCTGATCATCAACTATTCCTCTCCAGCACTAGCTTTCTTCATCCTGGACGCCAGTGCGCCACTTGTCGCCCTCCATCATCAACTCAGCGCTGGACACATATTGACCACAAAGCCACAGCGTACACGACTGCCAACATGCGTCGAAACTGATCACGCACTGGTGTGTGCGATCGTTTGCATGCGTTTCGGTGATTTGCCTAGGTCAAAACACACCCGACTTAACACCTACAAGTTGGAGTACCCAATGGTGAAGAAGGAGTATCAACAAAGGCTTCGTGAAAATCTAGATCACTCTCCCACTCTGTAGGCTGATCAACACTGGTCACTTCTACAACAAGCCTTGTTGTCGGCAGGTACGTTCAGCTGTGGCCTCGCTCGTTCCAGTCCCAAAAGCTGGATCTTGGGAAGATCCTCGGAATTGGCTGCATCGCCGACGGGCACTGCTTGTTGTCACAGAGTACAACGAACACCACCGGCCTATTACGCAACAGCTGAAAGCAAGCCTTCGCTCTGATCGTGAACTTTGGCGGTAAAAACAAGCTGAAGAGATGGAAGCCGCTACATCAGCTGGTAACTTCTGCCGTCCATTTTGCATCATCAGGGCCACTGGTTGTAATTTCCACACTATCAGCTAGACGATTTGCGAATCAAGCGGCACGAAGATCACCAACCTTCATAGGCGATTGGGTCGCAGGGCACAGCATTTCGCGCTTCAATTCAACCACCCAACACAGCCATCTGTCGCACTTCCAGCCTCAATGTATGGTGCTTGGCCTGTCTCTACAGTCCCCAAATAAAGCAGAGGTCCGAGTTGCAATCCATTCATTGAAACTCCACAAGGCACCCGGCCGCGACAGCCTACCACCGGCTTTATTCAAAGATGGCGGGAGTGTACTTGTCAGCGAAATCCTATCGCTGTTCACGAATGTTTGGACTGAGGAGAAGGTTCCGAACTCATGGGGAGAATCGGTCATTGTTCCGATTCACAAGAAGGGCTCCCGCGCCGATTGCTGCAACTACCGTAGAATCTCGTTAATCTCTGTCGCATCCAAAATCTTCGTGTCGGTCCTACTTAGCAGGTTTTCAACGACTAGGGAGGAGTTTTCCCAAGAAGAACAAGCCGGATTTCGTCCAGACCGCGGCTGCATCGACCAAATCTTCACTTTTCGGCAAGTTCTCGAAGTTCGTCACATCCACCGGCGGCCAACAATCGTAGTGTTTTTGAACATCCAAACAGCATTTGATTCAGTAGATAGATCTACGTTGTGGAACTATTTACTTAAGAAAGATGTGTCCGACAAGTTTGTAACCATCCTGAAAGTACTTTACAGTCACACGTCGGGCAAATTCAGGGCTTACGGCACGCTCTCTTCTTCATTTGCTGTGACCAGCGGTATTCGCCAAGGTTTCCCTATTTCATCTTTCGTCTTCACTTTCGCCATCGAAGATGTCTAAAGATCACTGGAAGGTGGTGGACTACGCCAATGATATCGCCTTGCTGGGAAGCGACCCACAAACCGTCCAGAGCGCTTTGGACCGCTTAACGATGGAGGCTTCTAAGTATGGCTTATGCTTCACTCCGGGAAAATGTAAAACTCTGCTCCAGGACTGGCAGGTGCCTGAACCTGCGCTCACCATTGCTGGACATGTTCTGGAGCAAGTCCATTGTTTTACTTATCTAGGGAGTTGCATCACGGCTGGTGGCGGTGTTGGAGATGAAATCCCACAACGGATTGCAAAGGCCCGTCTTGCATTCATCAAACTGAGACACCTATGGCGTCGTCGTGATGTCAGTCTCAAGCTCAAGGGCAGGGTGTACAATGCTTCCATCCGTGCAGTATTCTTGTATGGCTGTGAGACTTGGCCTATTCGCTCAGAAGACATGAAGCGGCTATCAGTCTTCGACAATCGGTCTACGAAGGATTGCTGGGGTGTGGTGGTAACACCACGTAAGCAATGCAGATGTGCGAGACCGAGTGCTTGGAGCGAGTAGTGTCAGTATTCAGGACGTCATTCTCCGACATCGCATGCGTTGGCTCGGACACGTTTTGCGCATGCCAGCCCATCGCCTTCCACGTCGAGCGATATTTGCACTCCCAGGGAGCGATTGGAAAAAGTGCCGCGGTAGACACCCAACGACGTGGAGAAAGAGTATGAAGAAGGCTACCTCAAGTTTGGCGGCAGTCGGACTAGTCCGTCTTCCAGGTTGGGGACCACGCTGAATCGCAGTGATTGGAAACATTAGACGTCATGGCCCCCAACGGACATCAGTGGCGTCAATGTTGTTCTGTCATTAGATTTCACCTTTAATACACGCAAAAACTCACAAAACGGAAACAAAAAATTCAAAATGGCGTGTGCAGAATCAGAAAAATCGTTTTCCATTTTTTAATCGCAGTTCGTGTTTTTATCTTCTCCACTTTTATCTTCTGCCATGGTTCTGATGGCACATTATCTGTTACCAGACTGTGAATAAATGAATGTATCTCGTTCACACCTTTCTTTGGTAGACAACCCCAAGGGGCACTTTGATCAACCGAATCGAAGGCACATTTGATGCCGTGGAACACGACAAGGGTGGGCCGCCAATATATGTGACGGTGCTTCAACAGTTGACGCACAGTGAAGATGTGGTCAATGCAGCCACTACCCCGAAGCTACCCGGCTTGCTCTTCCTAAATCCGGTTTTCGCGAACGCCAGTCAATTTGTGGTACATTGCAGAGTCAAGTAATTTGGATGCGATCGGGATCCGAATGATTTTTTTATAATTGCCGCATTCCGGACGCGAGCCTCCTTAGAATGTCGGAACAATAACGGAGCAGCTCTAATCGATTGTGACAACCTCCTGCTCTCACAGTTTCACTAGTGATTCGTGTACATCAGCAACAAAAGCAGGGCCCCCGAATTTGACAAGGGCTGGATGAAGATCATCTGGTCCCGCGGCTTTATTCAACTTCAACAGTCCGATCTCACGTTCGACTTCTGAGCGAAAGGGCGGATCCAAAATGATAGCATAAGAAGCAGGGCGATCATTGGCCGGTGAGGAATCTAACGATTCCGGCCGATTAAGTTTCTTTTCAAAGTGCTCAGCCCAACTCTGCAAACGTTTTGACAAGTTTTGGATAGGCTGTCCAGTCACGTCACATATAGTTTCACTAACACCAGGTCTCCTGCTGCCCGTTTCCCGTATTAGACGGAAAAGCTCGATGGTTACTAGGGGCAGCAGCCACTTCCATCTCTGACGCATGATTTGACTACCAGGATTCGCGGTTTCTTCAGGCTGTCACGGAGCACTTTGCGAGTCTCATTGTGTTCGCTTCCAGCCGGAATGTGCCGACGAGCATCGATAAGTTTCAGAGACCGTGAATAGACCCAATGTCCGTGTTCGTTATTAGTCGTACTACATGAGGATTTGCCTGCTGCTAGTAAGGTCTGATGAACATGCGACCAGTGACCTTCTATTACCTCTAGTAATAGTGTACTTCGATACGCATTCAGAACAGCTGGCTTCGCCAGTTGACTGTTGTCAATGTGCTCACAGCGTTGTCGTGGACGTCCGCCAAAACGCATCCGCAGGTCAGCACACACAAGTGCATGGTCGGTGTCTACACATGTGCTCCTAACTATAACTGTACCCTTTGTAGCATTCTTTTTACCTCCGGGTAGCACCGACTTACCCTTGTCGCCACATCCTTGTGTCCCTTTTTCGTAATGTCACATGTACCGGACTTATGGACTTGTGTTCTGCGAATACACTGCCTCGCAACCTGCGTTCTCATTCCCACTTGCGGTGGTTGGCTTGCCTTTGCCGTAATTGCACTTTAGGGTGAACTTCGCCTCCCCTTTTCAGCTCTTGGACCTACCCTCACTCCCACGGTAGTCTTTGCGCACTACAGTGATGTTGGGTCGCTTCGGGGTCTCTCGTCTCTGCCGGCTCACTCTGGCAGTTGCAAGGTCACAACCAAATCGCACATCAACATGGTATAGTTCGAAACCTAGGTAAGCAAGGTGTACCGTTACTTTTAATGCCGTCGGAATAAAACAGAATCGCTTCATCCGTTTCCCTTACCAGCTGCTTTTTGTTAATTATCTGCGTATTATTTCTTCGCGATTAGCTAGAATGCCTTCAGTACTGTTCCTTATTACTTTACTTTAGGTGTTATCGTCAGAAAGGACACCGGTTCCAATCATGTCTGAACTTGCAGTTTAAATCCTTCGATGTACTTTCGCTATGCTGCACTCTGTAGCACGAGAAAAGAAGTTTTCCTACCATTGTAGAAATAAATATTTACGCACATCTGGATTACTGTGTTCATGTTAAGGCACCGTGTCTCCGCAGTGACGTTATTTGTATAGGAATTATTCGCAAACGCAACCAGGATAATTGGACGTCAACGTTTAAAGTCATATGATGACATTCTACGGAGTTTAGGATTCATTATAGATTATACACGTTGGCTGCAGGTGGAAAAAGCCTCAGATATTGTGCCGCATTAAGATCATTTTCCTTAGAACCTCAAGCTCACGGCATGTTCTAATACACAAGTTGAGTTACTTTTTCTGGAAGATCTAACCAGGTATTCACTGAATACATGATACAATGACCTCCTAATGCTTAGATTGTGGTAAGAAGGTCACTTCTCGCTCGAGGACCGTACATTGTATTTACTGCGATAGGTGGATGTAGATTTCATGGCGTAACATTGGTGCGGATCTGCAAGGCCCCCTGCAAAGGACCATTTTCTCGATTGTCAGCTTTATTTATGACCTATGTCGGTCTGTAATGTTTTACCTTTATCGGCTTCTACCCCAAACACTCCTACGGCTAATCAAAGTTGTTTTCTCAGTTTCATCTACGAAACGACTATCGATTAATCAGCATTACACTGAGCGAAAGAAAATGACTTATGCAGCTGTAGCGAGCAGTAGTGTTACGCCAGAGTTCGTGAGTAAATACGTGTGTGAAGAGGAAAAGGGTTGGAAAACAAAAGTTTACGACAAATTTTCCGCCTTTCCAGTTGAAACTAGTTCTCCACAGTGTGGGTCAGTTTGTGAATAAATTAAAACAAATCCTCACCCTGAAAATCCGCATCGCCTTGAGGAAGGCCGATTTCCCTCACGTGAACGCTTTTTCAGATGGTCGAATTAAAATGAGTCATGTCCTCGATGAATTACGAAACCGCTTGGCAGATAATAAAAGCATTCTTCATATTAGGGATTTTCGAGTGATTCAAAGAACCCCGAGACCTCAGTGGAGCCCATTATTCGATCTACCCGCGCGCTGAGAATCAGGAGTGGATTATGACTAATATTCGCCCATGTGCTTAGTTTGAGCAACCGGCTGGATGAGATTCTACTTCTGTAACCGGAAGTAAGTATCTAATGAAGAGCGGATGAACAACCTTGTTGATCACTGGCTTCTATGTGGACTGCTGCTGAACACTAAGAAGTCGTATGAGCCACACACCTGTCAACGGTCTCTTACTCTGCGGTTGGTCAAACTTTCCAAAAACCTTTTCAGACCTCTGTTCTGCCATACTTGGGTAGTTTGCTTCTAACTGAATCACGGGGAATGCTGATCTTTAGCAGTCCAAAAATCCCATTTATTAGAATGAATCAAGGGAGGCAGAATCTGAGTAAAGAATTCTTTTCCTTAATTCCCATCATACTCAAACATTAAATGATGATGACAACGTGCTAAATGTGCCGGATTGGGCTGCGTATTGATCAGAATGTTCAATTCCAACAGGAACAAATCATTAAATCACAAGCTCCTTGAGGGTGGCAAATTATGCACGTAATGCATGTAATGTTTGAGTCTAATGAGAATTACCGAAAATAATTCTTTGCTCAGGTTCTCCCTCGATTCATTCTAATAAATGGTAGTTTGCTACTACTTGAAAGTCGTGTTACCGGCTCCATACGGCTTGCGATACACGTTAATCGCTCCGCTGCCTTGTGGATCAGGCTCAAGACTCCGGGTGGGGTCCCGCAAGTCAACCCCCTTTCTCGGTCTAGGCAACCGGGAAGCTATCTGCCCCCACAGCACATGAACATGTACCTACGTAACTCTGCTCCTTATCTACGTTCTTTACCTTCGCTTTCCTTAGCCGAGGTGCTAGCGACCGGCTCCGCTTTACCACGCCCTAACGCACCACCTATATGTTTTGTTTCACGTTTGTTAACTCCCCTCGGATACCAGGTCTACGACAACGTGCCGCTTCGTGAGACAGTTCTAATAGTGCCGATGAGCAGCTCAAGACCGTCCTTGTGCCACGCAATCGCGAAGACAGGATCTTTTTAGCCCCCGTTCACAATTCAAGTCGGCCGCCTTCAATGTCCGGACGCTCATGCAGTTAGGGTCGCAGGAAGCCCTAGCTCGCACTTTGGAAACCCTCTCCATCGACGTGAATTGCCTCGCTGAGGACCCGGTTGCAGGGCTCCAGTACAACCCTATGAATTCCATCACCTGCATCCTCCCACAGTATGTTCACAATACGCTCAACCGGAGACGCAACTGCTGTAGCCGCGGGTTTGGCCGGTGTGAGAATTGCGTTAAGCGCGCACGCAGAAACTGCGGCACTTGATTGCATCCCAGTTAATAGCTGGCTCTGTGCGATTCGGCTGGAAAGCTCTGTGCGATGTCCAGCCGCCAAGCTACCAAACGCTGCTTGTTTGTCGTAGCGTCGTATGCTCTCACGAATTGCAGCCCGAACTCAGCTAAAAACGAGTTCTACCGTCTACTCTTCGATCTTTTCCGTAGGAAGCGCTGCATGGATGTCGTGGTGATCGCTGGGGACTTAAACGCACAGATTGGTAGGCTGGATGCTGACGAACGCGACCTCGGTGATCTGCAGGGCCATGGTACTCGTATGACGGATAATGGAGAACGACTTCTACAGCTCTGTGCTGGTCATGGTTTATTTCTTTTGAGCGCGTCATCAGACGACCTTCGCCTGGACAGCTGTGGACGAAGATTGACCACATCGCCATCAGTTACCGTTGGCAAGGCTGTGTAACAGACCGCATATCAATTTGGAGTACTTGTCTTATCCCTGATCACGCACTTGTATGTATGCTAAGGTTGCCCTTCGCTTTGGTGGCACCCAACAGCGTCCTGGGAAACGGATCGACGTAGCCAAACTTGTCACTCCAAATATTCTTAGTGCCTTCTAATCTGAAGAGTCCTCTACTCCCAGGTGTTAAGGCGCATTGGCCACGTATCCGGAGTGCCGTACACAACCGCCAGCGTCATCTGCACTTTCACTAAGCACACCTTCAACCGATGGATTTCCACTCGATCCCCTCAATTGATGGAAGACAGCCGGATAATTCCGGCTGGTGCTTAGTATAACTCATTGCACCAACACCGAACTCAAACAGCTCCTAAAGAAAGATTGTGAAGCTTGGTGGACACAGCGTGTCATCGAAATGAAATATGCCTCATCCTCAGGGAACTTCTATAGACACATCCAGTCTACTGGCGGCAAGAAACCAGCTATAAGCGAAATGATATGTGAATCCAGTGGTGAGCCAATTCACAACTACCAGCGCCGACTTTTACGTTGGACAGAGCACTTAGAATAACACTTCAATTGGTCATTTTTGCCTTCGAGTTACTACTTTCTTATCCACGGTGCTCCCTGGTGTGTAAGCACCTCTGCCATCTGAGGCCGAGTTTGCCTGTGAGTTTTTACTTCTGAAACGCCACAAATCTCCCGGCCTGACGAACTGCCTCTGGCTCCTTTTAAGGATGGGGTCCGTCTCTCCTTTCCGAACTGACCACACTCCTTCAAGAGATTTGGGCCACAGAAGTCATCCTATCTGATTGGCACTTGGCGGACATCGTGCCAATCTTCAAAAGAGGTGTCCGAACGGATTGCTTAAACTACCGGGGGATCGGCGTTGCGTCCAAAGTGCTAGCCCTGCTTTTACGGAAGCTCAATCGAGTAGGCGAACAGCACATACGTGCAGAACGCAACTACAAGGGGAGCAGTGTAACAAATTAGATTAAGTGCCCTCTAGTTATCGCAACAATTGTTCACGTTAAGTATTTAGGGTTGCCACAGAATCACTTTTCAATAACAGCGCCACCGATAAGTTGAGAAACAAACTTGCGAATAGCAAATAGAATCGGGCTTCTAAACCCTTCCGTTAGAGAGCAGAATCATAGAAAGAAGTTGAATGAAAAAGTCATCATAAAGCGTCACCGGATTCGCGACTTGGCCATGTAAACACCGTGCATACTAATGTGACTCATCCAGAGACCATCTAGGATTACGACGTACCATTTAGCCCGTTTTGTCACTTATTCCATGTTTACCGTGCAATTGGTTTGTCATCCTGAGACTTGGCTCATCTGAACTTACATGTCATTGTACCTTCTCAACGGGCATAAGAAGAACATGACCAAGTTAACATAGATAGTTTAAGTGCAGCAACTAGCTGCGTGAAGCATTTCTCATCAAACACCTTATGAAGAGCAGCACAACGCTGCTGAGATAACGGTTCCGTTTGGTTCAGTGTAAACTAAATCCGTGTGCCGAAGTGCGGTGGTGCAGTTTAGTTCAGTAAAATTGCTATGATTCGAGCACCGAGGTGCGGCAGATCCAATTTCCATGACAAGTCGCCAGATTAATAATAAATAACACTGATAAAATGAAGTTGAACACGAAGAAAGTGGAACCGGAAAAGTATGTCAAACTAATCGGGATGGAAAATTAACGGAAGTCGATTTACGGGAGCGCCAGTGACTGCGAGACTGCGCGATGTTTGATAGAGTCTTCAAACACCGATGTAGATCATTCAAAGCACCCATCCACGAAGACGGTACCAGCCTGATCAAGTCTCAGTCATCTGTATACCTTTATGCCACATCATGGATTGGCCACCTCGCGGTTTCGCCCAACTTGGTGCAGGAACGGCGTATAGTGTACGCCGAGGAAGTCGGGCAACAGGCATACAGGGGACATAACCTAGCCAACGCAACCTATGGAGGAACCGGCAAAGGAGAATACCTAGTCAGTCAGGTTTACATTATAAAATGTCCTGATGCGCCTCAGCGTTGGATGACCGTAGATCGCGAAGTAGGCCGCAGTGTACGTGCACGTAGATTCCGATCGCGAACCGAGCAGACAGCGATGCGCACAGTCAACAAGCCAGTGGCAACCAAGGGGAACCACGGAAGACAAGCTCGAAACCAGTTGTTATATATATATATATATATACTTAATTAAAACAAAGTTGTACAACAACTGCAGCAAGATAGGTAAGCATGAAAATAAAAATAAGCAAATTATTTACAATCGCTACAAACCTGTTAGGCTTTAACAAACACTCGGATGATGCACCAGAGTTTCTTGTCAGACCTCAGTATTACTCATCCTATGTTCCCACCAGTTGTACTCTTCGTTAGCCATGGGGTAACAACGCGGTCATCTTGTATGCATGTTTCGGAGACAGCACATATCACTAACAAGTTTGTGAAGAGTGAAAGTTAGTGTTGCCTGTTGGCCGATCTGACCTAGAGTATAAACTGAGACCCCTGGTTTGAATACCGAGTTACATGTATCGATGGGACCAGTTGCGTTAGCGATAGTCTTGCTCAATTTAAGTGACAATGAAGTTATCATAGAGAAAAAAAGTGTTGACGTCAACATCACCATTACTCATAAGTCAAAAGCGGGAAACACTTGAGTAAACGTGCCCCAATATAAAAAGATAAGATGTATAAAAAAGCGCGATATAAATCGTTTCGGTATAAAAACCAAAAAATTAATATGATGCTTGGCATCATATTACGTATCGGCTGTGAGATCATGGTTGGAAGAGGTGGGTCAAAGAAACTCAAAACACAAGCGCTATTGAGGTCGGCTCTTTGCCATATCAACATGTGTATCCAACCAAACGTACCCATCGTCATTGGGGCGCCAGCTTGGAAGTCAGAAAGCACCAACCGACGCCAAGTTCAAGCTGAGGGTCTTCGTTCCGTTTGACCACGGCATCGCTTGGTCTCTCCTCTTCTTCCGTTTATATCCCCGGCACGCAAACAACGCATGTCGCTGGAGTTGGTGTGCTGGCATGCGCGACAGGTGGCTATCAGAGCCTGGTGCGCGATATAATGGCGCTGTGGTTCACTCGCTCTTCCTTTACCAAATACACGAGACCCAACACGCCCATTGCTCACGCGGTGTTCCCACCAGATGTGAACTAAACCGTGATGGCGGCGAAGATCGGACGTCTAGCTGATGGTCCAGGTTTCGCATGCATCATTATCATCATTATACACGTTAGTCTGAGATGGAAAACACCTCAGCCATTGTGCCGCAGACATACAGAAGGTTTGAGCGCACAGCTGCGTTGTAAACGCTGCCTTTCAGGACAAGAGTAATGTCACGCTAGTGGAGATAGCTAACCGCGCCTCGAGCTTTTGCTATGCAGTTTGTGGTTTCATCTTCCATTCCACGGGCGCTAATATAGCTGCCTAGATATTTGAATTTCAGAACAACTTCTAGCTGAACACCACCAGGTTTCAGCACAGGAGTGGATCCCTGCAAATTGGGGCCCAGCAGCTGAGGTCTTTCCCACATCTAGCTGTGTATAATGATGATAATGGTTCTCTGCAGAAGGTAGAGGACTTTTAACTTTCCTAATGCAAGGCATTATTTAAAACGACTGACAGACACAGTAACGTCATCCAGTGCCGTTTGGCACGTTTGGGCGATATTACAGATTAGAGAAATGCCATTGGCCTACTCCAGCCCAAGCAATCGATCACCTGGAAGCAGATCCACGTCTTCCAGTTCGTGCTCAGTGAACGCCGTTTCCATGAATTCGTCAATGGAGAAGGGCAGCGACAGTTTGCCACAAACCATCACTCTGCTCGAACTACGCGTGCAGCACTCCAATGACATTTACCTGTTTATCGAACACACCTTTCCTGAACACAGTCCCACCGAGCACAGTCTGCTGAATCGAAAACACCTTTGATGTTGAGGAACACGACTACGGCGGGTCGCCAATACATATGGCGGGGTTCCAACATGTGACGCAGTGTGAAGATGTAATCAATACAGCCTCTATTTCGACGAAACCCGCCTTGATGCTCGCGAATCTAAGTTTCACGAGTGCCAGTCAATGTAGTACGACAGAGGCAATTGAGATCAGACTGATTCCTCTATGGTTGCTGCACTCCGAACGTTAGCCTTCCTGAAAGTCGGGACTATAACGGAGTGGCTGCAGTTTGTTTGGACAGTTTCCTGCTCCCGCAGATTCTCTAGTAAATTGTGCATATCGTCCATAACAGCAGGTCAACGAATTTGTAGAAAGCCGGATGAAGTCCATCTACGTCTGCTGCCGTATTCAATATCAAACAAGAAAATCAGAAAACCTGGTTTGTGAGACAAGGTCGTCATTTCGTGCATTCTTCTTATTCACAAGCATGCAATTGATAAACCAAAAGCAGTGGCCTAAAGGGATATACGTGACTGAAAGCTTGCGCTTTCAAAATAGGCTTGGAGTTAGTTAACTGTTCTTGAACGCACAGAAGTGGATGTTCGCGATCGATAACGATGCCCTCCAGTAACTTAAACTTGTGGGGCCATTGATCGCGCACTAGGACTGTGAACAACACATCAGGATTGACTCGGTGACCGGTGATTAACAAGTACCTTGTGATCGCCGAGGCAGCTCGGTATTTCAGTTCAACTGTTTCCGTCGACACAGCTCTCATCAAGCTGCCTGGGTATATGTTCATTGATTCTGACACAGATTTTGGTCAGTGCGCCCAACGTCGCTGTTTTCACAGTTGGAAGTTAATATGTATAGGTAATGAGACATACAGTGCCTAGTCATCGATGTCTTACTCGAACACATAAGCATAGGTCTCATTGATGCGAGCAACCGCAATGTGCACCATTTTTATGGAAGCGCTTATTCATTTCTAGGCGACCATCATAAGCTGATTACCTTTGAAAGATAACCCAGTGGAGTTTGGCTTCTTTGGGACTGTTGGCACACGATCTCGCTTGGTCGTTCCACCAAGGCGCTTGATAAACTGCAACGAATAACCGTTAGATTGCAGCGCATGGGATGATATATCTCTTTTTGCTCCTGTGGTTTCTGGAGTGCAGATCATCTTGACTCGATAAAACAGTGTCCTAACGAGAGAGCGTTTGTGTTGAATAGGGGAAAGTTCGTAGGATGCACTTAATGTGCAGTTCAGTTTGGCTTTCTGTAGAAAGACCTTCTAATGAAACCGTTTGGCTGCCTTGTAATCAGTCAATTGCCTTGCACAATCTCACGCGTCACTGTAAGGTTCGCGTGCATTTTGTTTAGTATACGCATCCCAATCCATGATTAGCAATATATCATCAATATAACACCTATATAGAGTGACCGATTTATGATGTCGTTTGCCTTTTCTCAACCATGCCCATAAACACATCTGCTAACAATGGGCGTAGTAGACTACCTATCGCTTACTCTTGAAAGTAGAACTTGGTGCTCCGCGTGCATAAAAGAAGCATGTTCTTTAACAATTCCGTTGGCAGCCGCAGTCGGAAATCATGTTTTGAGATACGCTCAGGTACATAGTCAACAGTCGTTCAAAAGAACATTGGTGAAGAGAGACTGAATATGAAGAGAGCACAATCTGAACCGGCCGATTTTCCAGATCAGAATACAAAGGCCTTTGGCACAATCTTTCTTGAGCTATAGATGGGGTCAAAATAAATAGTTCATAAGAGAACGACCTAACAAGTACTAGGTATCCGAACTGTGCGCTTACTGGCGAACTTCAAGGACCGAAGGATGCGCACCACTGATGAGCCCCATTAGGGCGAAACGGCCGTCTGGTGCTTTTCAGGATAGCTAGTTGAATTATCTGAATTGTCGGCTGATTGCGACGAACAAAAATACTCACCAAAATCCTTCCACTCATGAGTAATCATTGGTAGGCTTCAAGGTGGAACGCTTTCATTTGCTGTCTCGCTGGCTAGTCAACTAGCTTCAGGCCGCATTAGGGCCAAACTGCTCCAGGCTGCTAGGGAGAGGGGCCGGCTTCAGTCTGCTAAAGACGGGCTCACTTAACAGTTTTATCTTCAAATAGAGAAAATACATGACTGAATGCAATACCGCTGCTAACTTCGGGATTGTGCAGATTATTTGACTGCTGATGTGGCCGGCCCCGAGGGCTCCGTCCAGAATGATAGAATACACCAAACCAACTTGACTTGTAGATGAGTTTCTGCATGTTGTTTTGACACTTTAGGGTCTTACTCAGCTGTGTGCTTTGTTCGTGGATTGCACACGACATCACCCAGCAACACAGACTGAGTAGCCGCGCTAACTTCATCCATGTGATTTCTAATCTCGTTGTTGCGATCGCTAAGCGTGACTTATTTACCTAGACATTCAGGCCGATCAACCACGTCGAGCGGCTGTTCAGTGATTTTCCTAACTGAGGAGCGAATTAACAAGGGTGAGGAACGACGTAGCGTGCGACTCATCGAGAAAAAGTGAAAGGGGATATGCGAACAATAAAACAAATACAAAATCAGAAGGTACAACTAACACCAAAATGTCGTGAAAGTATGTTCAGGTCCACTGCAAACTGGGGACGTTGGAATGTGAGCCGAAGACTATGTTGTGACACTTATCTGCCACGAATACAGTCTCTGTGACCGAGGTTCACTTCAACGTAATCCGCAGCCCAGACTAAGATTGCGCGTCGCAATCCATTTATAAAATGGGTGCTCCAAAATGACTCATCCAATAAAGCAGGACAGTTTTGATGCATTCTACTCTTCATGGAAAAATGATAGGGCTTCTCGTATAGCCTGACATGGTTCCAGCGTTTACTAAAAACGCTGCCATCCTACCTGCGAGTACCACCACGCGACGCTGCTCTTGCAGAGAACTGAGCGTACAGATTCGGTCAGTGTGAACTGTGCTGGAGCAAGAGCCAACCTAGGTTACTTTGATTTCACTCTCTCGGAGATCATTGAGACACCGTACTATGATTCATCTGATCAAGAAATCATAATAAGAATAACGCTTATATTACAATAATCTCACAGGAACGTCTGCAGAGCTCCCAGAGAAAATGAATACAACGGTCAGGCGGTGGTGGCATTATTTAGGTTTGTCACGCGTCCCGATTCTGCGTAGATGCGGGTTACTTCTCAATATTTCGGCCCGCATGCAATCGTTGGTGATTTCCTAGCATTGAGGCGGAGGTTTCGGCGTACTGCTGATACTCATTTGACAGCGGACAAGATCCAAACACAAATGAGTCGCTACCGTCCTTTGCTAAAAGTAGTACAGTTGTCGGACCCAGGCGCTTGCCACTTTGTCTTTAGAGCAGCAGCTCGCGCCATAGCTCATAACTTAAGAGGTCGCGACATCGCCTTATGAAGAGGGTTCAATTTGTTTGCAAACAACATAGACGAAACCATCCCTCGAGACGTTTCACCTTACCTTCGACTCAGTGGGCGACGGATTGACCATTCAGCATTTTCGGTGATCATCTCACTCAGTTATGCGTTTTGTGACCTCGTGTTTGATTTGAGTTGTGGTCTCGACCACACCGACTTCCATATTCATGAACCTGTTCACCAGCCAGTATTCCGGATCTATATTGACACTAACTATTGCGTCTACCTACCTGCGTGCGATTCTTGTTAATGCATTCCGCTTCCGGCGTTCTCCCAATTTCAGCCGATGAAATTTTTGGCGAAAAGGCTTATTGACCAGAGCGGCTACCTAACACAGTACAAATAGCTCGAAACACTCACCGTACTTTATTTGTCTGATGAGGTCAGATCGAGTCAAGTCAGTTTAGAAATATATCAGATTTTCGCCTGAGTTTCGCTCATGTATAGATTAAGCGAAACAATCTCTAGCAATTCGATGTCGACCAATTAATATCGCATAATGTGAAATGCTGTTTTTACGCGCGAAGTATCCGATTCTCTTTTCGAGAACCTTTACGGTTATTTTGTGTCTTTGTAACCGCCGTCTTTGGTTGGAGTGATTTCAATGCTCAGGGTTTCCATTGCATTTCCCCATTGATTAACGCTGTCCGCTGTATCTCACGGGGAGTTATAGTTTTTCACCAGCATGTCACTAGGTTGCTTATCGAGCTCATCTCAGTTTATGCCCCTAATGAATGCAATTCAGAGGGCATCAAAGACGATTTCTATTGTGTACCGATTCACCTGGCCTAAAGAAGCTCTTGCGTCAAGAGCGAAACGTTGCCATAATAAAATCCTACGAAAACCGATTTGTATTCAAAACCTTCTGAAATCATGAGATCCCAGTCGTTCCAAGCATATTCCGAGATATTAAATCTTCATGGCGAAGAATACTAACATCGTGATTGTTGGTGACATGATTGCGTAAGTGGGGCGTCTATCAGACTCTAAACAGCACCTAGAAGCGGATTCGGGGTCGATGCATGCCGAATAGCCAATGGTGGTTGATTCCTACAATTGCGCGCCAACCACATCCTTCACCTTAGGAGCACTGCTTTCCAGCACAAACGTTCACACCGCGTCACCTGGCACCCACTGATTTCCTCAGTGGCCTGGATCCATATTGCCATCACCTACAGGTAGTGTTGGTCAATTTGGAACAAGTGCCGGGATTCCGACCATGCTCTAGTACGCAAACGTTTGGCGCTCACTCTTCTCGCTTCAAAGAAGCGCCTATCTTCTAACCTTTTTAGCTGTAACTCGCAGTCTGTGGTTCAACAATATCATAACGAACTGTCCCACTAATTGTCAGTGATGAATGAAGTTGGTGAGCCGAACGCTGACTGGGATCGTCTCAAGTGTATCATGAAGAATGCCTTTGACGCTTGCTGTGCACCCTACTTGAGACGTCATAATTGTGAATGGATCTCTGAAGCATCGATCGGTTTGTTCGAAGCGCGTAAACGAGTTCCGGTAGGCACTGAGCAGTCTTTGAGTTGCCCGGGAACGTTGCTGGGTTGCAAAGGGTCGTGAGATGGAGGAAGCCAGTGATATTAGAAAGAGCCGAGTGCTGTTCCAGCTCGTCTGGAACATGGGTCCGAAAAAGTCATCAGTTAGCGAGACAATAGCTGAGAAATATGGACAGTTGACCACAACCTCGTCGACTAGCCTGTTGGGCGGAACATTTTAGAGCAATTCGGCAGTCCTGCTGCGACAGTGTCGCTTGCCGAGTCGTCTGAGCCGACGTGGGAAGTAGATGTTACACCTCCCACTTTTCGTGTTGAACCGTAACAAAGCCCCCGGGACTGACGACCTTCCTCCATCTTTGCTAAAAGATGATGGCGACTTTGTTGACTGGACTCGCTTTTCTCTTTTACCTTATGTGGAACACTGAAGAAGTGCATCCAGACCGGCAACTGTCGTGCCCATCTTCAAAAAGGGGTCAGCGTATTATGTACAAAAATCACTGATGCATTAACCTTGTTACCATTGCATCCAAACTCCTTACGAGCATCATCTTCAGACGGCTTACTGGTCCTCGTAAGGACCGAACCACTGAAATCTAGCCTGGCTTCCGCCGTGGTCGTGGCTATATCAACCACATATTTACCCTTCGACAAGTTTTGGAGCAGAGGCATACATACGGACGACCGGCTATGGTAGTTTTCCTTGACTTGAAAGCCGCCTTCGACTCTGTTGACCGCTCCAGGTTGTGACACTGCCTATCCATGAAGAGCGTGCCGGCTAAATTCCTTTTCATTATGAAGTCTCTACCGTGACTTCCGAGGCTGTGTAAGGGTCTACCGGAAACTCTCCTGAGTTCCCCACGACAAGTGGGGTTCACCAAGAGTGTCCTATGGCTCTCTTTCTCTTCAACTTATTTATCAAAATGGTCATAAATGACTCCATTCTTTCCGACTTTCCCTATGTGGAAATTCTGCCTGGTGACTGACTGACAGACTTGAAGTATGCGGACGACATGGTTCTCCTTGGGTACGGTGCATTGGCTATGCAAGCACTACTGCACAGACTTGTGCGTAATGCTGTACGCTTCGGCATGTACTTGGCACTTTCAGAGTGTAAAGTGCTGTTGCAGGACGGCCGACACACATCCGGTTTTAGCTAGTTCCGAGCAGCCACTGACAGTGGTGGATCAGTTCACTTATCTGGGTGACTGTGTCACTTCTGGTGGTCACATTAGTGAAGAGGTTACTTCGCCTATCAGCAAGGCCCATTTGGTTTGCCAGAGGCTCAACGAGTGTATAAGGCTGGTCTTACTGTATGGCTCAGAAACTTGGCTTGCGGAGTATTGCTCGCGTTTGGTGGGAACCACAAATGGGTAATGCTGAGGTCCGCCAGTCGCTTTTTGGCAAGAAGCCTTCTGGTGCCTCTCGAGTGTTTGCTAAATCGCCTACATTGACTAGACCATGTCCTCCATATGCTCGTTGACCGGCTTCCTCAACGTGCATTGTACGCCGTAGCTGCACCGTTGGGTGAAACTTCGAGGTGTCTAGTCCATGACATGGTATCGAGGCATGAAGAAACTGACTGAGAGACTTGGTCAGGCTGGTGCGTACCGTTTTCGTGGGTGGGGCATCGGAATAGTCCACACCAGTGGTCAGAGACCGTGTCAGACATGGCACAGTTATGCAGTCAGTGGCGTTGCTGCATTTGGGTTCTCGCATCTGGCTGTTAACTTTCGTTCCATTCTAATTAGTCTAACGCATTTCCTTCTTGCTTTTATTCTCCCTACATTCTATTCGCACACAAACCACTATCCTACCGTTGTTATCTATTATTCTTGCGTGAGTCGTGGTAACTGGATCCACCGCATTTCGGTGCTTGGATCGTAGTACCCTTGAATTGAACTGAAGCATACGAAAACCAGTGCGATGAGCTGAGACTTTAGACCTTGTCGTATCATCGGTTGCGAGCCGATCTTGTCGTGACTTATCGCATACTATATTTCGTTGGCTTTCTCATGTTGAAGCCACTGCTCCACTTGTGAATGTCACGCACCACACGCGGATACCAGTACAAGCTTGTGGTGCTAGATCTGGAGCGAGTTCCTCGCCCCATGTTTTCGAACAGAGATAAGTAAATGTTTGCGACAATCGATCATAAGGTTTCGTGGAGGCCAAATCTGTGCTACAATTCAGAACTGCTGAATTCACATTTCACCACTGTTCGATTCAGAGAACGATTGCAGTGACAATGACATCTCACATATGAAGTAGATTTTTAAAAATGCTACATAAGAATTTGAAGAGCTATTACAGTGTTAACAAGTGACAGAATCTTTTATGATAATTTTGGTTACATTCTTATAAAGTCGAACAGATTTAAGTTTCTACTTGCTCTTACAATACAGTTCGGCTTGCATGTACGAATGCGACCAATTAGTTTGGTGGAAATGTGCGATCTGTAAGTGCTCTCTGATTGTTTCAGCTCATACAGCCTCCGCAGCAACTGTTAAGCCATCCAAGGTGTCGTTCATTATGAAGTTGACGTTGGTCGATGACCAGAAGAAAAGACGTGTGCCTAATGATCCAGAGGTCAGTGATTCGAATCTGCATAGGTGAGAGCGACTTTGCGATATACTCAGCCCACGTGGGACCTATAGAAGTTACGTCGGTACGGTGTGCCGGCGTACTTTTGATACCTTTTTTCTTGATGTAAAACTCAATTTCGACCTAGACTGTGATGATGTCATCTTGTTCTTGCTGTGGGGAGTCACTCAGACGTGGAAACACATCACTTGACCCATGGAAACCGTCGATTGACATCGGACCTCATACTCAGCTCAGAAGGGTGAGTGCCCAGCGTTGAAGGCGGTTGGCTGTATAGAGAGCAATGCTCCCTTTAGAATCGAAGATGGCCGGTAACGGTTTGTGATCTATCACAATAATTGTTTGTGGAATTCCTTCACCGTAAAGATTTTGGTCATTACCTCCTTTCTGGCTTGATGACAGTTTTCTTCGGCCTTTTTCAGCGTCCTAGCGATGCGAGCAGTTGCTTTCTGGAAGTCATTTGGATGGTGTGGGATTACGGCCCTGATCCCATGGCTTGATGCATCTGTAGTGAGAGACTTCAACGTTATGTCTGGCTCTTGATCCAGTCTAGAGATAAGCCATGCGCGAATTTCGGTGCCTTACGGAGACTAAGACGACGATAAATGAGACACTGGAATTAGTCATCCGTCAACGAAGGTTATTCGAAGCGTTCACACTCACAGTTGCTTGTATTTGCTAGCGCCCCGTGATAGTCTGCATCACACGACAATCTTCAGCTACTGATAGCGAACCATGAATATAATTAACGAATCACCGAAAAATTTCGATAAGCTTTGACACAGTTTCATCAAACACGAGGTCCTTCGGCTGTTACGGTATTGTGTGGTCATTGAATCTTAAATGTTCATACAAGGCAAATTTGCCGATCAACAGTCGCACTTTCCAAGAATCAACCTGACGACGGAAATCAGTCCCAGCATTTGAAAGTGCGTATGGGATCAACATCTTAGTTGAATCCGGTAATGGGGTTCAACAGAAGATCAACATAATTTGTCTGCGTGTTTCTCTTCGGCCGGTGGCCGAGTAGTCTGCGCGCCTAGTTTACAGCCCGTTCGAATCCGCGTAGGGGTGGGCGTCCTAGCGGCATACTCAGCCCACGCGCGACTGGCTTGTGGCAGCGAAGCGCCGTTACGGTGTACAGCTGACACATTGTTATTGCGTGTTTCTGAAGACTGAGCCGGTGCGTCTCATTTTCCATCAGCTTCAACTGCGCCTCAATCCGCGCCTGCTTGCAATAACAGCTGTTGGCATTGTCCCACAAAAACTTCCTTATCTTCCCTGTTTTCTTTGTCACCATTTGTTGAGTCTTGCTACTCGCGTGCGATTCCGGTTAGCGCAGTCACGTTTCCCGCGACCTCTCAACCTCAGTTGGGGAAATCAGAAACAAAGGCTTTGACGATAGGGCCTGTTAATCACAACGGTCATCAAACATGGTACACATAGTTTGCGACGCCCGTTTCGATTTATAGGTCTAGTGCATTGGTTCTCAACTTGGAAGTAATTGCCCCCAAGGGTGTATAGTGGAGTTTTACTGGGGATAAATATAAGTACAAGGTCAGTAGTCTGTCACCAGTTAACAAGATCATCCGTATCAAAACGTGTAACTAATTACCCAGCCACTATTGATTAGCCGTCAGTGACTTACCATTAGTGAGTGGTCATTGAATTAGATAATATTCTGTAATAAATTGTATTACCTAAATTACAACTACCTAAATTGTATTACCCAAGCCTGCGAAGCAGCGCAGCTAGATGGCACCTCTATCAGCTCGCTCGTCGGTCGTTGTTCTTTTTAGTCAGGCAGTCTTTCTCCGGGTCAAATTATAGAGTTGAGTGAGCATTAGGGTAAGAGCATAGATCAACCGACCAGATAAAAAGCGATTGCAGTTCTGCAGGGTAGAATAGATAAAACAAGCGGTTAGTGTTCAGGACGTCTCGATACAGAATGGTGGTGGGAAGCTGTCATCCAGGATGGATTTCGAAGGGACGGTTGATAGAAGTGCGAAGCCATTGGCATCTATCCATGTTGATCAGGGATCACATGCCAAAAACAAGGAACCGAATGAACTTGGAACACAACTCACGATGTACATTAACAGAAACCACACTGAATATGCTTGAAATTTTTAGAACTAAGCAATATCAGCCGTCTCATTAACGTACATCACCTCTTGATTATTTAAAATTGATCAAAACTAGGTGTTTTCTTTGTTTGAATTATCAAAACTAAATAAATAAATGGATAAAAGATGCAATAGGTAATTAGTTTTTTGAACGAACGTCTTTGAAAGGTAATTGTTTATAGTGAACGCACTCTGTGGATAACAGCCTCACTACTGGTCTAGTGAGTCAGAAATAAAACAAGCTTTCACCTGACTGTTTTATTTACATATCTAATCGGAAACGTAAAAGCGGAGCCGGCAGCATGTCGATATGCCGTAACAACGCTTCACTGCCACGCGACCATTACCGGTCGCGCGCGGACTACGGACACTGCGAGGTGACTGGAGCCGGTGACCTGTGGGTTGTAAGACGGTCATCATATACCAATCGGTCACTGGGAGATGGAGACGTCGTTAGGATATCTGCTGGTGCACCATTTCGGAAACCAACAGGAAATGACGGACTGTAATTTGAGATAATCTTAAGCCGTTGCCCTCGCCTTTTCTCAAGACATAAGCGGTGAGATATTCGACTTGAACTCGTCGCTTACCTTACTTGCAAATGTCGGACCCACCGATCGAACATTAGAAGTGGAAAATATACCGCAAACGAACACTATGGCGGCGGTTATGGTTGATTTGCTCCTCAATTCGTTCATCTTTGTTCTGGCCGCATAACAGTGCTGTTTCTTTTTCGGTTTCAGATTGTTTTACCGTGACCAAGGGAAGCCCGATGAGAAGTTGGAGGGGATGGCCCGCTACTTCATGCTGGCGTTCTGGACGTGGATGTTCTACCATATAATTAATAACGGTCGTGCAATCATTGTGAGTGAAATTGTGGTTTCTTTAACCCTATCTGTCGTTTAGGGTGAAAATGTATTCCCAGATCCAAGCACTTTTACGGATGCCGAATTGGGCATTGAATAGAATGTATCGTGGTAGTTGTCGCCCATAATTTCCGGCCAGTCATTTTGATTTCTCCTGTGTAAATACATAGCTTCATGTTAGTCTTCCAAATCTTACTATCAGACCAATGTCAGAAAATGGCGCCCCAATAGGTAACAATCGTCACCTATTGTTAACCACGAGAGTGAACCTGATATCGAGGGTGCGCGATATTTTGGGTCACATTTGCGCTTTCCGTCTGGTACGTATACCGAAACGACCTGGAGTCTACCTCAGCGACAGTTTTAGGATGAACTCTGCAGCAGGAATCGTCATCGGTTCGGTGTCTGGTTATCGTAGCGGTCCAAAACGTGGAGAGTGATGTTAAGAAACCGTCGAGAGACCACTCAGGGGAGCAAGACCATGAATCAAGACATTGAATTACGACCGCGAGGCAGATAGCATGGTTGAACAGACATGATTATTTGCTTTGTTATTGTTGTTGAAGGAAGCGTTCACTTAACTAGCAGGCTCATAATACATCAACCCGAGACGTGTTTCTTGTGGCATCTTAATCGACATTTCGTGTTGTGGTGAACGCAACATAATGATAAGTTCAAGTTTCCATGTCGGAATGCGTAGAGTGGAAACACGCTAGCCTTGACGCTCCAGTTGGTCTTCTAGGTGAGTAATCTGATTTTGCTTCAATATTGCGAGAAATTGATCAGCTATGTATAATCTCCGTTTGTTTGGAATACCGGGTGCTGATTAGGTGTAAGTTTAATTCACTAAGAGTAACAACTAACTCAGGTATCCGATGCATCTAGTCCCATTGGAGGAAGCTAATTACCAAACGAATCAATTGTAGGTTAAAATTCTACTTGGCAGTAGCTTGATTTTCAGACTGGATGAATTGGTTTCCCAGTGTCCGAAATGTACGGGGTACTTTTAATGAGGAAAACTTGAACCCTTTTGTGAGTTATCGGATGTCGTTTCGAACGACAGGATAAAAACTATTTGGGTAGGAGTTTAAGAGCTCTTTCCGTCTGGAATAACTTACAGCTGTGTTGAAAAGTCAGTTTGGTCGCCATTTCGGCTCATTCTAGGAGTGTGTCTCCCCATCGAGTTACGCATCATGTCTGCTTGCATGTATGGGAACATTTGCCCAACATCTTCGTTCCTGTACTTATCAACTGTTTTAACAACCTCAAGCAAGTAAGTGTCACGTGACGTGTGGCAGCATCAGTCTAAGGGTTTGACCATACAGCTGAGAAGAGTGACAATGCGGCGTATCGATTATCTGAGTGATTGTTAACAGTAAGCGAAGAAATTAAAAATTAAAATTTCGAATGACCCGGCCAAAATAGAGCAAACGGACGAACAACAGTGCAATCAGACAGCGCCTGTATATAAAGTACTTGGTTACATGTAACAATAGAGGCTATCAATGGATGATCGCATGTTTTCGAGATAAAACAGCTGAAGGAACCAAGCCCGGTGGGGAGGAAAAGGGAAGGTAATACAATGTGAAAATGCTTTTTGTTCTCCGACAATTATCTTAGCTCTCGCTTGAAAGGCATCCGAAACACACTGTACAACTTCTGAGCCTGGAAAGTGTCAGAAAGAGATAAGTAAGTACGAAGAATGGACTTCTTTCGTTGTTACTTTTCATAGTATTAGCTATCGTACGTTGGTATTGGCCCACTAATATTTGATAGAATTTGTTATGAAAGGTTCAAACATAGTACATGTGCCAGCACACCAGCTTTGACTGCAACACAAGAGAGGCAAGTGAGGAGGAGGTGAAACACATTGGCACTAGAGCACGTTCCGAGTGGAAAACAGCGATTTCACCGCGAAAAGAAGCGGCAGTAAACGACCATGGATTGCCATCTGTCAGATGATATGATTCCAGGGTTGGGATGTTTTTAATATACATACTGGTCCTTCAAAAAACTAGCTAGATGCAGAGCTTTCAAACAAACCATTATACGCGTGAACATAACAATTGTACTGATGGGGCTGCCATTGTCAACTGTTCCCGAGTAAGCTGATACAAGGGTTCGACCAGACTTGAGTGTAGTTATGGCTTGGGCTACTTCGCACTAATGATGGAAATGCTCTTACCTTTCTTGGACCGAATCCGGGGCAAGATACAAGTTCATTTTCATCTGCGAGTATCATATCAGCGACTGTCTGAAATAGGACGAAACATAGAGCACTTATTATGGACTGCGGTGCTCATAAAATCGGTCTCGTAAGCAAACACAGCAAATTATGAGGTCCTCATGGCCTTTTGGAATTATTAGACGCTTCTTTATCACGCTTACAATGTCACAATGTTTGAATACAGTACGCAAATGATGCTCGACCCAGACATATCAGTTCGATTTTCCGAACACTATGCATCCAAACTACCGGGTTGCGTCCAGCGAGAAGCGTTTCGTCAAGGCGTCAGGTATCATGGACAATAGCAATCAGTTTGGACCGTCCAGTTCATCTACACGCCGTTTCCAAAATTGTGCTTCACGCGTCTCAACTCGATGCAGTTCGGCAATTATCCAGAATCACGAGCAATGCTGATTTTCAGTAAAACAGACATCCTCATTTTATTAACCACAAGCAAGACCAGAACAATACCATTACAGTTTAAGAGGAATTTATTCTAGTCTCTCGATTTCAGGACGTGCAGAATTTGTAGACCGGGTACCATACACGAGGAATTGCAGACAGTCGGTGGCTTCCTGAGAGAAAACGGTTGCCCAGACAAACTTATTATGAAGCATCTGAGGGAGCGCATGCGATAGACACCTAAGATCATTGCTCCCAAGAAAAAATCTTCGCACATTTATCATTTCAAGCGATTCTGCTGCTTACATCCTATCCCTTAAAGATAGACTGCCCTCGTTCAATGCGCGTTTATCAGTGCTTGAGCTCCTATGGCGCACAATAGGTGAGTCGCATTACGAGGCGCGTATCTCAGAGAATTTGCGAACACATCCCGGTGTGGTTCTGCCAGGGCGGAATGTGGTGCTTACACAGTTCTCTCCTTATGTCAATACAGCCTCTGTTGATGACTTTTGTCATTGTCTGGACGCTTCTCGCAAGGTCTCCGCAGGTAACTTGTACATTGCCGAGACTATTCACACCCACTACCTGAAGCCAAAAATGTTTGCACAGAAGCGACTCATACGGCCGGTTCTACTACCGTTGCCGCCGGACACTGACTCGGCGGTTTGATTGTTATCTAAACTATTTTGGGTTGTTGTACTAGTCTTTTGAGTTTCTTTATGTTATCCATTTGACTGTTCGAACAATTTAAAAATCAATCTCCATCCAAGTTTGACGCTCAAAACACAATCACTGTTATCTAAACATACAAACGAAGATAATTATTAACCCGGCACTAATTCCAGACCTTGATTCCTGTAAATTATTGAGAATGTTTGTAGCTTGGGGTGCGGACGATGGAGTTGGGTTACTCTCCGGACTCGGACACATTTGTCTCTTCGGTTGGGTGACGGACTCATGCATCACTCTGTACAACTAATGATGGCAATAGAGTTAGACCTCTATAGTGATATTGATAATGCGTGAATTAACGGGAATGAAGACGAGAAACTATTGCCGAGCAAAAAATTCTTTTCGGGCAAACTCTCATCAGACCAAAATGTTTACACAGCAGGTCTTACAAACATCAAACCAGGTGTGAATTCAAAATGTATCACGATTCAACAACCGTTTGAACAGCGGTTGTCCCTAGTAACTGGCAACGGTTACCCGGTGCACATTAGGAGGAAGCGATACGTAAGAATGAGTGACGGAAATGAATACATGCGAATATTCAGTAAGAACATGAGACAGCACCGGCCGAGAGGCAAAATGATGAGGTGGGGCGGAAACGAACGGTAGCAGGAGAGAGTGACCGAAATTCCACACGGGAAATCTTATTTGATGCTAGATGAAGGAGCGAGATGGCGTGTTATTTGGTTTACAATACTGAGGTTTGCCATAATCGATTTTTGGTGGAAGTTGTACGATTCAAAGTAGCGGAATGGCACTAGACCTTGGGCTACTGGATCTCCGATTAGAGATCGTGATGTATTAACGAGCCTCCGTAGGCCTTGTCATAGCATCTAGGACATCGCCGATGGTGTGACATGAATTTAGCAAAATCGGTGGTGATCAAATCAATACGAGATAAGTGTTGGTTTAAGAATTGTTTTCGTATAAGCTATCATCGGACCCAAACGCCTACATGGTAGAGATTTTGTGTTATTAGCGTCAAATTGGGCTGAAAATTGATTTCTGGATTGTAAGTATTTCGGCGTTGTTCCAAGTTTGATTTCTAGATTGCTCGAACAACCCGGAAATAAATTTTCAGCCCGATTTGACGATAAAAACATAATCTCTACCGTGTAAATGTTAGGTTCTGATGTGAGTTTACTCGAAAGGAATTCTTAACCCAACACTCATTTGGTCACTGGAATGGGAATATTTGCTTTGCTGAAGATCTGCATTATCCGTGATTCACTAAAAATTTGAGATACGCCGTTTTTCAAAGCGCACTAGGTCTTCGACTAGACGCGAAGCACTGCACATCATACAATACTGGTTTCGGTTCAAGAATGAGTCGGCGAAGCTGTCGACTGCGGCGTATCGGCTACTAATATTTAGATCGAAGTCAAACAAACGATGTGAGCATGGTGCACATTGCAAACCTCGAATTTATTCACAGCTGAGATAGCATCGGCCTTGGTGACAGGTCGAGCAGCCGTGAGAAAGTCTGTGATCTGAGCCAGGCGATCTGTTTCATTCGCAGGTTCATGCATCAGACCATCCGGAGGCTTGTTCTCCAAGGCTTTGTAGGCTTCCAGGTAACGGGCTGCCTCTTCAGCACTAAAAGGAATATAGAGACGTACAGACGTTAGCACGAAATAGTTGAAGATTTAAAAAAATGAGCAAAATATGGGCACGAAAGGCAGTATTCAAACTATGACACCCATCTCAATTTACTGCGAGAAATAATTTGTACACTTACGCCTAGCTGGCACATGAGGAAGTGGAGCAAGTCTACATTAAATGTGCTGCTTGGATTGCATTTGATATAGCGGGTTTATGAGACAGTCGGCGAAGGTGCCTGCGAATAACGATAAGTTTGCTCTTGTGGGTGCTCTAACAAAAAGTGCGTGTAGTTCTGTTGCGATTCGACAGCACTTTGTGGTGAAAGCTTAAGCCAAGAATCCGAACCGTCTCTCTGATTAACTGCGGGTGCAGTGACAGCACAACAATGTATAAATTAACCATGAATAACACAAGTAAAGTTTATTGCATACCATATTGGCTTTTGCGCAATTGGGATAAAGGTCGCCTCATTTGCAGCATATAACGTAGCAGATATGCCCACGCGTGTTTGCCACTCTCAGCAAATTTCGCTTTATCCGTACTACGAATCATTGTCCCAACTCCCCATCCATAACACCCACGCCACTGGCTACTCGGTAGAAAGTGCTGAAGATTAGTGGCTGAGACATGCGGTGCCTTGGTCGTAAGTTCTCACCGTATGGGTCAGAAGTTTAGGTCCGAGGGTAAGCGGCACATCATCATCAATACACGTTAGTTGTAGGTGAGAAACACACCTCAGCTAATGTGCCACAATACAAAAGGTAGGATACAAAAAGTTACACCACAAAAATATTCAAAAGCAGGGGATATAGTGTTAAATATTATGTTCTGTAATTCGCATGAGATCGGAATTGGAGGAGAATCTAAAAGAAAGGGGGATGGACAAAGAAACACAACACAAACGCCACTGCGGCCGGCTCTTCGCCATATCAGCAAGTGTGTCCAACCAAACGTGTTCATCGTCCTTAGGACCCCAGCCAGGCAGTCGAGATGCACCAACCGACGCCAACTTCCAAGTGAGGGCCTTCATTCCGCTCGACCAAGTCATCGCTTGACCTCCCCTCCTCCTCCTCTTCCAACCGCATGCCCGGCGCGCAAACAATGCACGTCGCGAGAGTCGGTGTACTGGCATGCGCAACACGTGGCCTGGCCGTCGGAGCCTGGTGTGATGTACTGGTGCTGAGCGGTTCACTAGCTCTTCCTGCATCAAATACGCGATGCCGAACAGGCTCATTGCTCACGCGGTGCTCCCACTAGACATGAGCTATGCTGCGAAGGCAACGATGGTCGAACGTGACTAGCCTGTGTATGTCTGTCGACCTGATGGTACAGGTAAGCGGCAAAACCGCATTAGCATGTTTTTCCTACCGGATCGCTCCCAATTCAGGTTAACTACCTTTAATGTTCGGATGACCATGCAGATGGGATCACGAGTAGTCTTCGTTCGCACCCTAGAAACAACAGGCTTTGACATTGGCTATATCCGTCTATAAGACTGGCGCGACGCTACGGCTGACCACACTAACTGCAACTTCCGTTGGTATTTTCACACTGCACATATATATAGACTCAAATGCCTAAGCCGCTAGTCATGCCGATGTGGACATTGGGCTAATCACGCGCTGAGACTGTACCACTCGACTGGATCCCTGTCAATATCCGACACAATACCACTGCCGAGTCGCGGAGTCGACACACGTTGTTTTTTTCCCGACTTGATTAAAGGTGAGTTCTACCGTCAACTCAATGATCTCCGGAAAAAGCGCTGCATGGTGCTTACCTGAGACCTAAACGCGCAAGTCGGCAGACGAACGTGAACTGGGTAGTCAAAATGGCCATGATATTCACAAGACAGATAATGGCGATCGCCTACTTCAGCTTTGCGCTGAGCATGGTCTATTTGTCTCAGGCACCAACTATAAACCGAGTGTAAGCGGAGAAGACAGTACCCGGGTCACTACCATTCCCTGAAGAACGAGAAACCTATTTTCTGGTGTCCCGATGAATGTGAAGCTCATGCCCATGGTTGGAAGGAACGTTACTACATTTGTCATATGCTCTCATTCGATTACGTGATCACGAAATCGATCTAAAGGCTATCCTCATCACCAAACTACAGAGAATATGGACCTAAGGTGTTGAATCTTGTGTTCCACTACAAACACATGGCGGAGAACACACTCGAAAGTTGGCACAAGTAGCATAAAAAAGCTCCTCTCAGGGCTACACCAGAAGGCGTTCAACACCGGACTCCAGTTAACCAAAACAGCGAGTTTATGGTAAGTAATTCCCAGAAAGAACGATTAGGTGCGACTCACAAAAGTCGGCTTGGGCTCGCATATGATACCCGCACCCTTGGATATGCTAATGACGTTCGAAGCCCTTATGCGTATACCAGTGCTCATGGCCTGTTCAGTAAATCATCTCAGCTTCGATCTCGTCAAGCCTGGATCTAATCATGATAACAGGCCTGGCTGCACGACAAAATCACTGATGCTCAGATCGCTTTACCAGGCATATCCGGCCACTGATCGCCCCGCTCCCTGGACTGTCCCTTTGGATCCACCTTTTTGCTCAGAAGTCGAACGTGAGAGCACACTACTGAAGTTAAATAAAGCCGCAGGACCAGATGATCTACCTGCAGCCCTCTTCACATTCGGGGGACCTGCTTTTGTGGATGATTTACACGAGTTACTAATGAAACTGTGGGAGCAGGAAACTGTCCCAACAGACTGGACGCACTTCGTCATAGTTCCAATTTTCAAGGGTCTCACGATCGGAACGCGGCAACTATAGAGGAATCAGTCTGGTCTCCATCGCCTCCAAATTGCTTGCCTCTGTCATCCTTCACAGACTGACTAGCACTCGTGAAAACCATATTCGTGAAGAGCAAGCCGGGTTTCGTCGAGTTCGTGGCTGCATTGACCACATCTTCACTTTGCGTCAGTTGTTGGAGCGCCGTCACATATATTGGCGGCCCATCGTTGTCGTGTTCCTCGATATCAAAGGTGCATACGATTCGGTGGATAGGCATGCACTTTGGGACTGTCTACTCAGGTAAGGTGTATCTGAGAAAGATGTAGATATTATCCGAGCATTATACGCGCGTAGCTCGGACAGATTGAGGGCTTACGGCAAGCTGTCGTCGCCCTCTAATTTCTCCAGCGATGTGAGACAAGCATGCCCGCTGTCACCTTTCCTCTTCAACTTCGCTAGTGACGAAGTCATGGAAATCGCATTCACAGGACACGACTTAGAAGGTGTGAATCTACTCCCAGGAGAACGACTTCTTGACTTGGAGTATGCGGACGATATTGCCCTAATTTGTGACAGCTTCTAGACGTGCCAAGCGGCACTGGACAGATTAGCACTGGCTGTCCGTCACTTCGGGCTTTGCTTCGCACCCTCGAAGTGCAAAGCGTTCCTCCAAAATTGGCCTGGACCGCCTCCTACGTTGACCTTTGGTGGGGATCAGCTAGAAGTCGTTCAAAAATTCAACTATCTGGGAAGTTGTATCGGCGCCCGTGGGATTGAAGATGAGATCACGAACCGTGTAGCAAAATCTCGAGGCGCTTTTGCAAACCTTCGCCACTTATGACGCCGGCGCGACATCACTCTCGCCCTGGAGGGTAAGAATGTACAACGCAGCGGTACGTTCGACCCTACTGTACGGTTGCGAAACCTGGCCTTAAGATCAACGGACCTAAAGAGCCTACTTACGTTTGATCACCGGCGCCTTCGCAGTTTAGCTCACATCTTGTGGGAACACCGCGTGAGCAACGAGCGTGTTCGACGCATTGTTTGCGGCACAGGAAAAGGAATTGAACCGTTCGGAGCCGTTATTTCACGTACCAGGCTCCGATCCGCTTTGTCCACTGTGTTACGCATGTCAGCCCATCGACTCCCGCGACGTGGGTTGTTTGCGCGCCGGGGATGTGTAAGGAAGAAGAGGAGAGGTGGCCAAGCGATGACTTGGTCGAGAGGAATGTAGGCTCTCAATTCGGAGCTGGCCTCGATTGGAGCGTCTCGGCTCACTGGTTGGGGTCCGAAAGACGAGGATCCGTTTGGCTGGATACACTTGTTGATATGGTTAGGAGCGGACCTCAGTCGCGTTCGTGCAATCACGATCTCATTATTAATATTTTATAATTTTGCATAGGAAATTATTTTTTTTCCTGCTGCATAGTAGCCGGCAGGTAGCTTACCGGAACGATGCCCATCCGTTACCGGTAGCTCAGCTGGCTTGCACCTGTTGCATTTTATTCCTTTTTTCTTTTAGGTATTGCGGCACAGTAGCTGAGGTGTTTCCCACCTTCAGCTAACGTGTATAGTGTGTGTGTGTGTGGGTGCATGCCAGCGCACCGACTCTCGCGACGTGCACTGTTTGCGCGCCGGGGTTGCGGTTGGAAGAAAAGGAGGGGAGGCCAAGCGATGACTTGGTCTGGAGGAAAGAAAACCCTCACTTGGAAGTTGGCGTCTGTTGGTGCATCCCGACCGCCTGGCTGGGGTCCTAAAGACGATAAACACGTTTGGTTGGACACACTTGCTGATATGGTGAAGAGCCGGCCGCAGTGGCGTTTGTGTTGTGTCTCTGTCCATTCCCCTCCAATCTCTATCTCATGCAAAAAGCATAATATAACATTTGACATCATATTTTTGTGGTGTAATTTTTCAGTCTCTTATCTTTTTGTATTGCGGCACATTA
This sequence comes from Dicrocoelium dendriticum, assembly GCA_944474145.2. Lineage (NCBI taxonomy): Eukaryota > Metazoa > Platyhelminthes > Trematoda > Plagiorchiida > Dicrocoeliidae > Dicrocoelium > Dicrocoelium dendriticum. The sequence continues at coordinate 55,925,363 of OX104063.1, forward strand.
GCTGAGGTGTGTTTCTCACCCTCAGCTAACGTGTACTGATGATTATGACGCACCGGATATTGCACGTGGGCCACTTCCCTAGGTCGAGGCCGCTGCTGCACGTTCGCGCACAAGGCAGCAGCCGCGGACACCGATACGAACTAGTGGTGCCGGATTTAAAGCGCTTCCCTCAACTTCCATGCTTCGAGTGTTGGAATATTGGAACAAATAGCCGGAGACGCTAGTCGAGGCGAAATCGGTGTCGGAATTTAAGATTCCTCGACGCCCACTTCACGGATTACAGTTACAGGTAGCGTATCGCACCCGGATAAGATGTAGTGCAACTGTAATATGCTGCCAGCGAGCAGGATCAGCGACGTGATCACGCGCAGATGCTCGATCTAACCACGATGGAACAACACAGATTCATATCTTCTCGCTCTCTAATTTCAGTATTCGCAATGAATCTACCGATACACTCTACTTTTTCTTGATACACACATTTTACATATGAAAAATATTCAGTATTTGCTCTCTTATCCATAGTAAATCCATTGCTCCATCTTGAACGAAGAGGTCATTATAGAGGCTACTGCCCGCATCGCTAAGATCCATTTGGCTTGTCGGCGTCTCAGCCGCCACAGGATGGCGACCGCTAATGCGTGTGCTGGAGACGTTGCTCTTGTTCGCTAAGAGCATTCAGAGATTGATTACCATTGATCTCGGATCTTTGGTGAGTGAGTAGTTGGTGATAAAAAAGACTTTGAGTTTGGGACAGGTTTCGATTTGAGACGCGCGTTTCGACTGGGGATGTCGCTTGATGCACCAGAAATTGTGGCCCGTTCATGACAGTACTATGAATTAACCGTGCCATCATGACAAACGACCACTCTGATACACATCTCCAGGCAATATACCAACGCAAGCGAGGTGCTCCCCTGAGCGGCCCATGGACAAAAGGAACAAATTGTCCACGTTCCTGGCCATTGGAGGAAGGAATGATACGTACGGCCTGCAATTATCTCTGGCCTCATTAGTGAATGGACAGATATGGTAAGACACGAAATTTTTTCGTCACTGTTTACGAAGTAGTCGTACATCAGACATGTGGCAACTCGATAGGACCACTTAGGAGCGGGCTGTATCTGCCCCTGGTCATTTTTCACTAAGAGAGCTGATACCATCGCAAGTGGTGATGAAGTGACTGAAACCAAATTACACAGGTGAGAAATCTGAGCATCAGAACAACCAATCCGTACTAGTTGCATTTCGAGGTATTATCCTATGCATGTGACTAGGCCAACATAGGTTCCATGAGAACATTGGAATCGGCGGCACCAAATACATCAGGAGCACAACACTTGTTACTGTTACTAAAGCTCGAGAGCACCCCAATATCGCAGACTTTTACGCCTATTCCCGATGAGTACACCGACGCCAAATAAAACTGAGGAGACAAAGAGTTTGCTCTTTGCCGGTCAGGCGCAAATTACGGGGAGACTGAAAGTTCTAAAATGAAACGGTCATAGGACGGAAGCATGGCTCAGCTTGGAAGTTTGATAATGAGGACAGCGGACGCGAAACGGAGAGGTGCGTGCGATTGACGCTCATTGGCCGCCTGTTTCTAAAGTGGGATTAGTTTTTGAGCATAGTGAGAGCGGTTGGTAAACACGTCGACGGGATACGCAGGTGCTTGTTTCGGGGCCTTTCATTCGGAGCTTCGACACAAATCTAAACAAGTAAGATAGTCAAGATCCGAGTAAAGTGGAGTGGTGCTAGTCACCACTATGCCGTAGAAGTTGATTGACATCCGGGATCAGTAAAAACACCAGTTATGAGAAATTCCACTTCAGATTTCCCTTAAGAACTCACTTCCAAGCCAACATGAGGGTTAGTTTTTCCGAAAGACAAAACTTGCACAGTTCTTTCAGCGGATAATGTGGATCAGTCTGAAAGAGATGAATAATCGTTACAAAATTTCCATCTTGGAGAGTAAAAATGATGAAAAGGACCTTGTCCAACGGTACAGGCAGATATCGTGGTGGACAGCACTCGGGCGCAATTAGGATCAGGGAAACTACTGCGGGGGAATGAGGTAGGACGCATCAACATGCACTAGTGCATGCTCAACAATGAGCTGACGGAATTCTATTTGTTTGACTTAAAGCAAAAGAGCAGAGTGTAAAAATACTTATTCAGACCATGACAGAGGCGGGACGATTGAAACAAATAGGCAGGCAACGCAGTGGCGTGGCAATGGTTGCAACTGTTAAGCGGAGTAAAATAGAATTACTTAGCTCATCACCAAGAAGTCTTAAGTCGTCACAGATCTGTTAGTGTTTAGGACAGAAAGCAGCGGAATGATCAGCAGCTTTCACACTAACGAAAAATGCTAGCCAACGCAGTCTATCATCAGAATGGAAACCAGCCCGTGATGTAACAGCCAGCCATCGGAAGACTCCTCACCAAAGCGCCATTATGCTCATTCTTAGTTGTACTGGTGGAGCAGTAATGTTGTCAGTTCTCATAAAAATTGCACTGGTAATTAATGTGGTTGTATCAGCCATGATGACGACATCGCCGTGATCAGTATACCGGGTTAGGTATGTTTGGCGTGAAAACTTTATGGATAAGGAGCAAGATGGGTAGCGGTTAGACAGAATTAGTTGTTTGCATTTCGTATTGTCTCCTCAGTACCATTAACAATAACCGTTATGCAACTATATACTTAAACATGTGTGTGACCGAATAGGCATAAGGTGAAAAAGGAACACGTGCCAAGGTGGGTTCAACGTGAAATTGACCAGAATCCCTGTCCCACTGAAGTTCCGTGCTTGCGAAAACCGCCAGCTTCCTCAATAGGTAAACACCTACTGACTACGTGTCACCGGATAGAGCTTGGATCAGCGTTCACACTTGTATTACGTCACCCTAATCCCCGCTTCCTCCGTTTCGCCGAGGCGGTTGCGATAAGCCGGATGAAGCCGGCCCTGTGTGTTCCAAAGCAATTATTTATCAGATTAAGACTGCCGTGGACATAGGTGTGGAACTTCCGTCATTCATTTTTCACTTTATGCTTATTCGGTCACACATGTTTAAGTATATAGTTGCATACCGGTTATTGTTAATGGTACTGAGGAGACAATACGAAATGCATGCATCTACCAGTTTTCGTCTTCTTACCGTGCTTTTCAGAATTAGTTGTATCTGAGAACATGAAAAGCAATCGATTTCAACCTCTGGCGCCCACGTACCACTCACAATATACGAATGGAATACCGGATGAGTAATGCAGGTTGTAAGCGACGGAATTCGCCTGAAAGGCACGAGCAACGCGTTTCCACTGGGATCGAATCAACAGCAGAGATGGAACTGCGCAACGGTAACCAACAAAAGCATTTCCAACTCAAATTAGTTACACTGACAAACACCGGTCCGAGAGTCAACAAGTTACACTTAAGAGCGACTGTGGCACAAAGTGGCGGCACCACAACGCACAACGTTCTTATGTGACGGGCGGAATGATAGGATTGGCTAATTGCACGAATAGAACGAGAGACAGGGGAAGCGCTGAAGTGAAGTGAGATTTCTATTTTGGGCTCTCTCATTCCTTGCACGCAACGACGCGTTTCGTCCTTGCTTGGACTTCTCGGCGCATAATGTTTGGCGGTTATCGTCATTATCACTAGGTCATTATGCTCCGCGAGCAGCACTTGACACATCGGTAAGATGTGGATTGTCGGTATTTTGGGTAAGATTTGTTTGTCTGTGGCGTTAACATTGGTGGCCACAGATGACCGATAGACAAATGATCAGTGCGGAACAAGGGTGTAGATGCAAGTGGTTTGTCATGGAAAGGTGAAGTGGACTGTGCATGCAGTTCGTGAGAGAGTGTACGCAAAGGAAGGTGATAATCGTGTTAATGAGCCGTTTGGAGATTGGGTTCGCTGATTAGAACCACAGGACAAGGTTGGCACGTGTAGACAGGGAAAATAAACACTGAAGGGATCTGCAATCGCGCCATTCCTATATCGTCTACACAAGTATCCCTCAAGTAGTACCGGAAACAAACAGTGGCGTATCACGTGGGTGGTTACGGATGCTGCGGAATGCAGTGCAAATGAGTAATTAATGCTGTTCTGTGTCGTCGCTTGATCGTAAACATCAGCCTCTCACCATCAACACTGTCGTGGTCGTCGTCGTCATGGATAAAAATGCATCGGTACTCACAAAATGAGAAAGACGCTATTGGTAAGCCCCGTGCACTATAGTATGTACTCTTTAAACGCCTTCCCGATGGACTTTTATCTCAATGTTATTTACTTTATTCCCACTACCATTAAATGAAGACAACAAAACCTACCGCACGTTGACTTTAGGATCATAGTTGATCAAGTAGGCCGATCCACACGGAATTGATGGAAGGCAGAGCGGAAACAAAAAAGTGCATCGATGGGGTTTTAGCGAGACAACTTACCACATCTATTTGGCACAACAGTACAGACAGTTGATAGTTTTGTTTCGTCTGTCTAACACGTTTGAAAATATATTCTGGGTTCAAGTTGTGATATCGGAGGCTGGAATGGAATACAAAAGTGCACAACCGCATCAAATGGCACAAAAGATAGAAACGAATACGGAATGCTTAAATCGTTGGAGTGCCAAACCATCCAAATACATATTGCTAAAGTTTGTAGCGAATGTGAACTGATGTGTGACCGCAGAATAACACGGCCGCAATCATGGCACGTCGCACCCAGATTCGAGGATGGGGTTGCGTATGGATCCAAACATCTAACCTATACTGTAGGGAGTGATCAAACACTTGATGCAGACATATCAGTCGGAGACAACTTATTCAATTCATACTAGATACCAGTGGAATTGTGCCACTGGGCGGGGTTGTGAGGCAAATGCCCAGTTAAACAGGTTCGATATCGCATCGGGAACGGCTCAACCTATGATGAGTTCAAGAGTGTAAAGAGGTCTATCCTTCCGCGACGGAATACTGCTATGAAACCGGGACGAGAGCAAGAAGATGGCCAGTAAGTAATATGATCCACAGGTAAGCAACTACAGTCGATGCGATCCGCAACGGTAAATGAAGAGACAAAAGTGACTACCCAACCGGAGCATACCTGAGAAAATATGCACAGTGATTTCGTCCAACAACGTAGTCCGGTTCAATAACTGCATACTCCCAGGCAACGTTGTGTATGTGTTTGAGAATCGGATTTCCACGCTGAAAGACGGGTAGATCTAGTGTGAATAAAGGGCACAAAGGTATTTTACAACACTATTCTCACTTTATGCTGCCAACTGAGGCATAAGTAATGCAGATAGCATCCATAAAACGAAAGGTGTCCGCTCAAACAGGAACCAGTTTCCGGCAAGATGTCACCGATGCATGTAGCGATTCTCGTCAACTAGGGTGACTAACGCCGCTTGTTTAACGACAAGCACTGACGGTACTCGAGGTTATCGATCAAGTTCAGAGTAGAACGATGTCATCCATCGGCGCAAAGCTACCGGAATCTGTCATTAACTGACAAACTGGTGTAGTATGCTCTAAGAACTGAGGCTAGCTAGCAAGAATCCGTATCCATGACTAAGCATGCAATGAGTTCCATATTCTCCGATTTTCGTAAAAATGATCAGTATGTAACAAAGATTCGAAAAAGTTTCTGAGCGGATACCCTTGTTGACCTATCATCCAGCAGTGAGGTTGATTACAGTCAGCCGGTCGCTAGCCAAAGAACCGGGGTGTACCGGGAAAAAACGAACCACCACATGGATTGTTTTTGAGTTGCCGCAAATGCACAGCGCGAAAATGCCAGTTCATGGATAAGAGAAACCGCAGATGAGTAAGATGGTATTTATTTCGACATGTGTTAAGTGTTCCTAGACAATCCGAGATCAATCATTCTAATGTTAACAACAAACATATCCCATATGTCGTTCCATCCGGAGGAGTGGGTACCGCTACAAGCAGTGAATGACCTGCAACTGAATTCACTGTTGATTGGATGTGACTATCCATAGCAGTTTATTAGTTCCAAGGGACAGCGACTTCAAAAAGTAGTAGCCTTGAGACCAGTATTCACGAACAAAGATGCTACATTGTTTGGTGGCGAGAATTCTGTAAGCTTGGAAATCAAATGCCATCTCATTGTGCCCACAAGATGTTAACGTGCGAATACAAATACTCACCTGTCGCTGATTGACCAGAATCGCGTTCCCACGATTCATTTTGTGAGGACTGTGTGAAATCAGGATGGAATATGAGGTTTGATAGGATGATCGCCATTTTTTGGCGTACTGCGCGTTAAGGTCACAAAAAGGAATACGAAATGCACCACATATAGAAAAAACACTTGTTGTGGACCGAAATACAGTTATCACACACTGGTGTTGGTTAGAAATATCACGTTTTGCTAGTCAACGCAAGGCTGTCGGATATCTTGTGCTACTTAAAGAACAGTGTCTTAAAGTCGGCAATCTCCACACTCCTTGAGAACGACAGGAGACAAGTTATCCAATTGCAACCCGATTAATTTTTTGTACACTTCTAGGCAGTGCACAGAATGTGGGTTATCTGAGGGTAGCTGTAACTGCAAAGGATATGTCAAAGACTGAAATATTATCCTGGTCACAAAAAGTGAGGTTCAGTTTTTCCATACCCGGAGATGAATTCCTTTTTCATATTTCTCGATAATTATTCTTTCCATGTGTAGTTTGAACATAGATATGGTTGAAGCGAAGCAATTCGATTCTTATATCAATCGATAGAGACTTTGCTGATGTAAGGTCCTTGTTTTTTTAAAGCCTTTTGTTTAAGTCTACCCAGTCGTTTGAGATGCTGAGACGAGAATCTATCGGCACGGATAAAAAATGTTTCAAGTGGAAGACAGATGTCGAGGCAGAAGTTTAGGTAACTAGTTAACTGGTCACAATACTTCGACACATCCACGTCGTAAAGTAAATTAAATCTATGGAGGCAATGGTTACACGCAGTCGCTGAATGTTGTGGGTGTAGAGATTGTCTCCGTCTGAACTTCCGATCTTTGCAACGGGTGGTAACGGGAGATAACTTTACGATAGCATGATTACAGCCTTCAAGAGGCGCCCGATTATATACAGAAAACAAATTCAGGTTGTTAACAAATACCATGCCAAGTGTTACATCTAACCTAATTGAAGATTGCACTATGTGTTTTAGTCCGAGGCGCGCAATGAAGCTGGTGTCAGCTATTCGAGGAACGCTGCTGTAAATCCCTCGTAAAATTCGTTGACACCACAGCTTGGACATCTGGGTGAGACATAAAAATTGGGCAATAAAATCGAACGATAACCGTTCAGCAATTTTGGTTTGCACTTCACGATTAAACAGTGATGCGTTGCGAGCTGTACTAAAAAATTGTTTCAATCGACGTGCATTATGAATAAATAGTATAAATGATAAGGCTACCACGGCGGCTATTCGGTATACCTTGGTGTTCAACGCGAAAAGAGCGAACTTCGTCCAGTTCCACAAACGCGTTTTCAACATAAACATGAAGACAGGTTTCCACCAGCATAATGACGCCCAATCGAGAATACTCACGACATTTAATAACAGTTTCGACGTCTTCTATGTTTCCAAATAGCGATCGAATATTAGCACTGAGTAAAACAAGTAGGTTCATGTTTCCAATATTTTGCCTTCGAAGTGCAACCTTTCCTGCACAGTGTTCCTGACACTTTTTGATTTTGTTTCGTATAGTAGGCAAACATTTCAAAGTATCGCTCGTGTAAACGATCATGTCCTTGAATGCGGAACAAAATATTGAAAAGTTAATGCAAAGGGGTTTTGATGCAGGGCCGAAAAGCATGTGTTAGTAAATCCGTTGGATAGGAATTATACAACAAGGACAAATTTGTTGGCCTCGCTTGGTGCTGGTAAGATCCACTCAAAGGCATTATACTTGGTTGCAACGAATTTGGTGGATACATTCTCTCATTTTTTCAACAATTTATCGATAAGATGCGGGTTCCAGCAAACTGGAAGCACAGAATCGTCACTCACACTCACTTACTCGTAGACCCGGCCAACTATCGTCCGATAATATTCCTTCCGGTGCCATCTAAGTCCATGTAGGCCATTATAACCGAGGATCTCATGAATTAATTGAAGCGATGTAACCTTATAGCAACATAAGAATATGTATTCCGTCAGGACTGGCCTTGCACCACTAATTGTTCGCTCCATTTGGGTTAAAGCTGTCGACAGTGGAATAAGCGTTGATACAGTTTATCTGGATTTCTCAAAGGCGTTCGATTGTCTGAACCACCGCATCCTCTTTCACAAGCTTCAGAGCTGTGGGATCGGTGACTCGGTTCTCGATTGGATAGGTAACTTCCTGATTCAAGCCGGCCCGTGATCTTAAGGATCACAAGCCTGCAGTGTAATCCGTGGGCGCGGATCCGAACCTGCGTAGGGACCGGCAGACCATCGTAGTATCCTTAGTCCACGTACGACTGATGGTGGTTACGTGGCAGCGAAGCGTCGGTACTGCGTGTTGGCGTACTGCTGATGCCTACTTCTCTTTCATTCAGCTACATCTGAACGTGAGAATTCGCGGCGCCATATCTTACCCATTCGATGTTCAGTACGAGATGCTACCTAGTCCAGTACTGAGTTCACGCTTATTGCTGATTTACATAAACTATCTCGCGATTACTTCCAATTTCTTGCTCTTTGCTGACAACGTCAAGATATGGCACGCCATCAAACAACGGGTGACCACCACGTAACGCTTTAAGATGATCTTGATACGGTATACGAATGGGCGACTCAGAATCTGCTTCATTTCAACGCAACTATGTGCACGACATTGAGTATACGTCGTCAATCCGCTTGCGAATACATGCCGAGAGATCAAGTTATGCAGCGCGCTTCAACTAAATGAGACCTAGGGATAATAGTACAGGAGGATCGTAGCTGTTCATGTCAGCCGAAGAGAATATCGAATTAAGCCAACCTTGATCTTTTGGATAGGGTATTCCGGCGCTCTGACCCTTCATTTCTCCCTCAAATGCTGATTGCATACATTAGGCTCCATTCGAAATACGCCATCTACGCCTGGTAGCCCAGCACAGGCACGACCTATCTGCACTTTAAATGACACAACGGAAAGGGACAAAGAATGTAAAGGGTCTGAGGCTGAAAACCTTCGGGGGGTCCCCGAGGACAGTAACGACGCTTGCGTAGTGATTTGATAATGACATCACCGTCACCTTCTGAAACTGAGTCACAACAAAACTTTGAGAGGTCAGTAGCTAAAGCTGGTCAAACATTAGAGCCGTTTGGAATGCCGCCGAAATTTCTTTTCTCTTCGCTTGTGCCAGCCTTGAAACGTCCTCCAATTAGGAGGACGTGGCTCTGTATCACGCTTAAGAATTTGCATTACGCTATATAGCCCTTTAGCTGTGGCATAAACGTAACACCAACAGTCATTGTGCCCAGTTCCACTTTCGGTATTTCGTCACTCAAAAACTGCTATTGTGGTCTATCCTTACCATGTAGCGAAACTGAATTCACGTATCGCATCAGTCCAAGGGAGTAGCATAAAAGTGGGCGTTTTCCTTTCCTTAATTATTTTCTCATAGAATACGTCAACTTTGACTGCTCTCTATATTGCATTTCGTGCACAATTTCAATTCCTATTTCATGCTATGGTTATTCAGCAGTGCATCTAATTTAGCGGACGCTTAGACGCTGATGGTTCACATGTCACGATTTCTCAGATTTTGATCTAACCATCCTATGGTACTTGTCAAGCACGTGATTTTTCACTCCTGATAAACCATTTTGTACTGTCCAATTTCGCCTAAATTTGATGATAACCTTAGTTGCGTAAAGGACGGAGTGAACCATACAAGGTTCAGCAGGTGAAGTGAGCATGAGTAGACCCAGTGATAGCTTCCCTCGATTCTGCAGACGGCACATGTACAGTAGGCGTACAAAAGCAACGCAGTTTGGCAGGTGAACACTGAAATTGTGTAACAGATAGTGCTAAGCAATCAAAAAGCCATTCGGACAACAAATGATCACCGCATTGGCTCCATCCTGGGGAGGATTAAGTTGGTGCACCACTGACATAAAAGCAGAGAACCCGTTGGATGTCACAAAACAAAAATTCTCCACCTGGTTAACATATTACCTGTCACCATGTTTGGGTTCTGCGACGTATGGAGCTCGTGATACGGTATCCGTCTCGGTCACCTGGGCAGGCGTACTTAGATAGTTGTTAGAACCGCAAAGCTTGCCGAAGGAGTTCCCTTGCATCGAACTCTCTTTGGAGGCTGACGACGGAAGACACCACGAGCGAGGTAATACTGGGTTCGATTCATCTCGGGCTGCATTAGTAGGTGGTGATTCCCGTGAAAGTGTTTTCTTGTGCTGTTTATTCGTTGGCTTCTGTGTGCTGATTACGTCACAGTCAAGGTTTCCCTCACGATAGGCTTCGAATAATCGGAAAGCTGCCTGTTTGAAAGGGCGCATTTGGTATATTCGCGTGTGCATTCAGTACATTGGTGAGTAGATATAAACAAGTTATGGACGGGGAAATCTCATAGATGTATTCATAGTATTAACCATGACTGAAATGACTCGAATGCACCTACAATTTGAACATGAGCGACCTCAAACCCGAAGGATATGATATGGAAAAGCTACTCTATTAAGCGCTAAAGTGTCTGGCATCACACTACAGAATGCTTAGATAAAACCGACTTGGAAGCAAGCTACGGCATTGTGCCGTTAGGGACGCAGAACATTCTTGGTAATTTGCTGCCATATCTAGATCAACAAATCATGTTGACACCGTGTAACCAATACGCTGAACAAATTAGCTATAGTGTTACAAATATAACGTTCAAACGACTTCACCGCACGTCTAGTAGCTAGATACGAAGCAAGATGATAAAGGCCCACGCAACTCAATGACAAAGGAAAAAGTTACTGCATACTGACCAAACGCAGTGGTGTATCAATGTGGGTCAAAATCTACAATAGAAAGTCACGAAAAGCACCATCTAAGCTAATAGTTTGCAACTACTAATATAATAAAGTCGCTTACTGCGGATCCTTCGAGTGCTGATGAATCGAGCGAATCATCCATTATATTTCTGCGCTGTGTGATGAGCAGGTCAAACCCAGAGAATAACAGGGCGCATCGTAAACATCTAGTGGAATAGAGAAATGATTGTATGTAGTAATAACACAAGCAGATGCTATATATTCAATCCGTTAAGTTGTAAGAACCCAAGGTGCAAGCGGAATTGTTTAAAAAACATAGCTTATACTAGGTGCATCGGTTCTGACCAACGAAATATCCACTCATCTGCGCACTCCCTGTTGGAGGTGGAGAGACGCTGGTTCCTTTCTGTGTCTAATGGTTGTGTGGTGCGCATTGCTTATGCGTCCATTCCTCGTGCGCATACAACCGGTTCCAAAATGTTCCTTTCCTTTGGGGGAGTCATCACGGTCTGTTGTTGGGTGGTTGTCGTTTCGCATTCTAGCACTACCACACTAGATACCTGGCGTAGTAATGTCTGCCTTTAGTCCGCCACATACCTTCCCTCCAAAGTGCTCGTCCCAGCTGCCTTCGTTCGGAGTCTTTCTAACCGTCAGGGATACTCAATGAGCGAAAACGCTTCTACTCCAACTCGTGCCACTTCCTTAACTCGCTGGCATATATTCGCCGCGAACCTCCTTACCGAGCGATTGTATACACTGGGCTTCGCCGGTTGACCACCTCGTACGGTCCCTTCTACTTCGGTAGGAGTTTCCTCTCCCCTGGTTCACAAGTGGGAGCGCGTTGATGTTTGTATTTCAACGAACCGATCGGAAACTCGACACTCATTTCACCATTGTTAGTTTGGGACTTCTCCGTTTTCTGCGCCTGAGTTACCTTCAGGTTACAGTGGGATGCATTCCTGTTATAATGTGTCTTGTTGGGAGATATTCGGCAAGTTGGTCACATTCCACTCGCTAGATCCACAGGTAGTCGAGCCGCTGAACCGTATATTAATTGGAATGGCGATTTCTTTTTGGACCCCTGTTCGGATGCTCTATGGACCAGCGACAGCAGTGCTAACGCTTCCTCCCAGCCTTCCCCCTTTGCCGCTAGCCACTCTTTATTCGTTCTATTGTTCAGCGCCGTCAAGTCGTTTGTCTGCGGGTGGGATGGGTTGTTCACAATTTCTTGACACCAAGTTTCTCCAAGCAGTTCCGGAATTCCTCACTCTCGAAGCACGGACCCTAGTCTGTTAATATGGCCCTTTTGATTCCGTGATCCGCTATCAAACGTTTCATAACAGGATGGGTAATTATGGTCGCGCGTTGATCCGGGATTCCCGTTGCTTCATTCCAGCGCGTGAAGTGCTGCGTCATAACCAAGATGAATTGCTTGCCCTACCTAGTCAATGGAAACGGTTCCATCATGTTAATCGACCATAGTTCACTAATTTCGATACGGGAATCGACAGCACTAGTTGTAGTGCTCCTCGACAGGCGGTTTTCAAGAGCTGACTGCTTACACGAAGGCACGTTTGCCTTAACGTCCCTCTTTATGCCCGACCAACACGCGCGTTGTTTCAGCAGATTGTAGGCCTTGGAACAACCGACGTACACCATCTAGTGACAAAAAGTCACCAGCCTTCGCTTTAGTTTCTTCGGAATAACAGGTACTTAGTATCCACATCAGAATCCTCGCTTTTCAAGATTTCCCGCAAACGGTCCGAGCTACTTGTGTTGGCTCTTGTTTAAAATTGATTGGCTAGTTATTAGTAGAGTGATCACTTTGCGCAAGAGTTTGTCGTTACACTGTTCGACCACCAAATGTACCGGATCCTGCTACAAAAGTATACCATTAATACGAGAAGTCACACTCGGTAGGTCATGTTCGTTCATCATGCGTGACAACAAATCTGCATTTTGGTTATCCTTTCCCGGCACGTGGTTTAACGTGAAAACTGATTCCTTTGGGCGCAGCGACCATCGCGCTAGCTTTCCTCTGGGGTCGTTGGCAGACAATCCATTCCAAAGGCTTGTGGTCCGTTTCGACGTGACTCGCCACTAAATAAAGTCACTGCCCCTTGCTTCATGCTGGCGAAGCATTGTATTCCAGCAACCTTATGCTGTACTTCTGGGGAGCATTGGGCCCCTGTTTGACAAAGGAACAAACAAAAGGCGTATGAACTGAGCAATCAGTCACCGGCTCCCAATGGGCGCGATTCCCTGAATTCGCTCCGCTGCCTTGCGGGCAGGCTATTCAGCCAAAGGCTCGGGGTGGTGTCCCCTAAGTCAACACCCTACTTCGGCTTGGGCAACCGGGTAGTATCTCGCCCTCTGAGGAAACCATGGACATTGTTGTGTTGTGTTTTATTTTACTGTTTCTGTACCTTCGTTTGAATCCCATGGTTTCTGATGGCATTATGTCTGTTAACAGACTTTTGCAAATATATATATATATATATCGACGTGAAATCACTAACCTAGCAGATATAACCGCCATTTGTCCAACACCTAGACGATTGCGAGACATTCGTTCTCTATGGTGATTTTCGTTCTGTCGGTGTCAAAATTCTGCTGGCGTACTCAATCGTCCCATGGCTTTGTTTCAACACCGCGCTGACTCCGACGTCGCTGGTATCTGTGGCCACTGTAAAGTCCAAAAGGAACTTTGATGTATCCCCACCTGGATTGCTTACTTGGAGACACGGTATCTCTATTCCCCAATTATTGTGCTCATTTTACATTGTTTTACTCTGTGTGCTACTATCGGTTACCATATTGTACATTTATTCTTTTCACTCTCGATCACTGACATATCGTTGACGTTTCAAGGTCATCCATATTATTTTGTTACTGTGACACTGCCCAACTACTCGCAAGCTGCCGCACGCTTTACAATTTCTGCCCTCACGCTACGATTGCAAAAGCTATTCGTAAGTCATTTATTGTATTTGATATGCCTTATAGAACCGCGGTTACAGGATAATTCGTCTTATTCTTCTGCCCAAACCGTGCGTTAAGTTTAGTTTTATTTGTTCGTAGTTTCTAGTTTGGGTTTTGTACGACGTACTTAATTTAGGCTTCGTATCGTTGGTACAGCCACCGTGAACCTCTTTCTAGCAGTGGGCAATTTCAGGGTCAGCTCCTGCCTTCGCATTTTCTGTAGAATGCGACCAAAGGCTTCTGCAGTCCAAGTGAATTTCCTGTCCAATTTCCGTAGATTGTACAAGGAGAGGCCAAATTGTTGAATTCCTTGACGAATTTGCTGTAGTAACCAACAAGGCCCAGGAGCGCTCTGAGGTAGGGACTGGGGTGCCTTGTATTGCCAATATTTCCTCGGGCAGTGGCTTCAGCTCATCTTGTCCCACTTTATGGCCCAATGAGGTGACAAGTCTTTCCAAGCTGGGACTACAGTCCAGTTATAAAGAGTCCCGACTGCTGAATCCGTTCAAAGAGTGCTTCGAGATGATCGCTGTGCTCCGCCTCTGATTGACTTTACACCACGATATCATCCTCGTATATTGCCACGTTCTCCAAGCCAATCAGTAAGCGAAGCATTAAACGTCGAAAGGCAAATGGGGTTCCGGACGCGTTCCGCGATTAGCTGTGGCAGACCAGCCATGAACTGATCCACCAGCAATTGCTGTTTTGACGGTTGGTCCATTCCCGACGAGATCCGACCCAACAAACCGCTGGTGTGAACTGCAAACACGAAAGGATCCTCACTTAACCGAAACCGTGCTGCCTTGAACCGCCGCATCGACTCCTGGTGGTCAGGCGGGCTGTCCTATGCGGACGCCAATGTATCCTTTGCGGTGGCCCACTCCGACTTGACGGGGCCACTTCGCTCTGCACTTCAGGAAACTCCGCAGAGCCATCATCTTCGCCCGGTCGACCTTGACTCCCACTGCCTCCGCCACATCCTCGAAGTCCTTCAAGGTCTTCACATGTTCTTCAACCGGCTCCGGCCAGGGGATCATGTTGCACCTCGGTTGGTCACGGCACCAATGTAAGAACTCGAGGTGGAAGCGGAATTGTTCATTGTTCCCAACAGCACATACTAGGTTCTGACCAACGAAACATCCACTCATCTTCGCACTCCCTGTTGGAGGTGGAGTGGCGCGGGTTTCTTTCTATGTCTAGTAGTTGTGTGGTGTACATTGCGTATGCACCCTTTCCTCGTGCGCACACAACAATAGTTCCAGAGTGACCCTTTCCTTTGGGGGAGTCATTACGGCCTGCTTTTTGCCGTTTCGCCTCCAGCCAGTTCTTTACCATTGATAACTGGCGCAGTAGTGTCTGCCTTTAGTCCGCCACAATGTCACCATTACTGGGAACAAGAATATTCGGTTGTGAAAGCAACATGCTAAAGTGAAGAGAACCCATAAATTAGCGCAGTGGTTTTCGCATCTCTGATCAAATCGGACACGATGGGTGACGGTCCCCAATTACTTCTAAAGCCGTGCATATCAGACTGGCCGACGATAGGTTGGAAGAGGTTGATGATACCCTAAGACCCAACCCCCAGAGAAAACATTTTACGGTTTTATAACCTCAAGTCAACTGGGAAAAGAAAACTAGTACCACATGCTATTGCTGGCAAGAGAGAAGAATACATCTGTGAATTGGTTAGCTACCACGCAGTTCAAGCTAAACCCCCTAATCTGTTGTTTATCCACTGGAGTTCTCACATAGTATCATTTAACGGGATTGACAGTTGTACACCTCTTGTTCCAAATCGGCTATGGACACAAGCCCTCATCATCATCAATACATGTTAGCCGAGGGTGAGAAACACCTCCGCGGTCACACTATTAAGCGGCACCTGCTACTGGGTATCTTTTGACGGAGTATTGGATTCAAAGTTAAAGTTGACAACCCGTGTCCATCTCGAAGTGAGAATTAGAGCAGTATAACTTTCCCACGTGCTTCTCATTTTCTGACTTAAATCAGTCGCACAGACCCTTCAGTTTAACTTGAGGCTAAGTCTGATTTTTATTTTACATGATAATTTTTTTGCCTAGTAGTCGGCTGGTAGCTTTCCGGAACGATGCCCATCCGTTGCTGTTACCTCAGGTGGCATGCAACTGTTGCATTTATTATTTGTTTTTTTTTGTATTGCGGCATAGTAGCTGAGGTGTTTTACCCTTCTAGCTAATGATGACGTCCGACTTTGGTAATCAGACCACTGATCTAATTGGAACGCCATAAAAACAAGGGTAAACATGCGCACCGATTCATCTAACGTGCGTACCTGATGTCAGATCGATCATTGGCGGCACCCCCTCTTACTCTGCATATGCTCGCGGTTGATGCATGCTCCATGTTAAGAATGCATGTTTACGATGGTAGCGGTATATAATATAGGGAGGGACACCAGGTGGGGAAGTTGGAGCAATGACGACGAATCACTGTGTTGCGTTTGTTATGGTATCAGAATGGCGGCCATGGGAATCCTCCACGGGAAGTTTAGCTGCTCGTTGCGGGGAATATTCATCAGCTCCAGCCTCACTATCTGCTTCGATGACAGCAATGCTTACAGTGAGCATAAATTCCAGTTAAATAAGGCTAGTGATCCGGGCACTCTGTCCAATGACTTTACATGCGTGCGTCGACCTCTTCACATTACCTTAACAGGTATTCACAACAGGTGTCTAACGACGGTTAGGGACCGATCAGAAAAATACCGGTTTCCAAAAAGTAGTCCGACGAATTCAGCGCAAATAGAAGTGCGTCTATCGCGTGGAAATTATTCGGTAAGTAAAACGGTCCACGAGATTTTATAGTCGTGTGTTCTGACAATGTCGTCATTCTACATTATACCTTAGCAGGCTACGATAGATGCAGCATAGTGCCTTATACATCCCACAGAATCTGTATCAGATAAATAAATAAATTTGTATATTTACCGACAGACGGTACACGGCCCCATATCCGTGAGGTCTCTGTGTCTTGACGATATGGGCCCTTTAATAAAATAGATTAACACTGGCCAACTGCTGTTTGAGAATGGAGTTCAAACAAAAGCGTGCAGGTTGCCGAGCCAACCTTTTATTAACCACACTCACTTCACGTAGTTAAACGGTAAAAAGCCCTCCATTATCTGTGGAATGTAATGTACTGCAAACACCGATTCCATTCTGTCACACATCGAGCAGCTCCTCACTTATTGGGTGCAAATATGATGATGATTTCGTTCCAGAAGCACATGGTTTCCGTCATCGAGATTTTTATTTCTGGGGCTTGTTGCGGCGGACTCCTGACAAGAGAAAGGCACGCTATGGCTTTGCTATCGATTCATGTCCTAGACACCCCATCGTGACGAAGGGTGTGTGGGAGTATGGCTACGTTCACACATTCGTCTGGGTCGACCCATTCATGGCAAACTTCCACCGCCTTTCGCGAGTACACTATAAGGAAACTTATGGTCAAGGGTCTATGTTCTGCTGTTCAAGTTTGAGCGCATTGACAGTATATTAGTACGAATATAAAACGCGAACTGCACGGGTACAAGCAGTGGCGTGTTGGACCATCGGTCGCGAAGTGAGGTGGAGAAATCGCGTTACCTCCTGTATACAGTGGGGTGGGTAAGCGAAAAAATCAAGATTTCTGACGACGTTTTGGAGAACTCATCAGCAGCGCGCCGTCAACAGCCTTGCAGATGACCAGTAAGCTGTACCAACTTTCGACACAGCACCCATCGCAAGGTTGCATGGCGCCCTTCGCTCTCGGAATAGTCACAGACACAATCGGATCGTATTAGGATCAGTTACCGTCGAATGGACTGGGTTCAAGACTGTCGCTCCATTTGCAGCACAACCGTGGAATTCGACCAAGCGCTTGCATGCGCTGACAAACAGGCGTTTTGGCGGACGTCAGGTATGAAGCTATGGGTGCATAGGCACTTACCCACTGGAGAAGTCGTATGCTGTGAATGTATACTAATGCACACTGGCACTTGGATTGAGTAAGCGCCCAGTGAACACAGTTAAAAGTCACAGGTCACATGTTGGCGAGAACTGGTGATTCGCTGCAGCACTACCACAATGACATAAGAAAAATAAAGGAGAAAACGAGGACCTATCGCAAAAAATAAATGCGCTAAGCAAACACATCGCCACCAATTGCTGGCTATCGTGCAAAGATAAGCCGGCGAGACGGCTTCCTTACCGTGTCATAATCATACATTATCCTGGAGATAGCTCAACACCAAGCAACTAGGAGACGACAGCAGACATGCCAGTGGTACAGATTACGGACCATTTTCTGTGACGTCTGGAGTTAAGCACGAGGTAGGTCACGAGGAATACAACCTGAAAAGCGAGATGGATCGATAATGAGTTCATTCCCAGCTGCCAAGTCAACTAGTAAACAAACTAAGGCCCTCTTCGCTAAGCGGTGGCCGAAAATAAGTAGCACGTGTCAAAGCCAACGTTACCTATTCAGTGTTATCTGTTGTTCTAGGGAATTAGTCTGGTTATCACTGCCTAGCAATCTGTTATGCACATCATCGTTGCGGACACGCTGGTGACACCCGACACCAGCAATGCGTCCCAGGCAGTGATGGTCAAAGACTTGAAGGCGTCCCAGATCCTCAAATCGGAAGGACCTAGTATCACTCACATAGGGTAGGACGGCTCGCAATGTGCCCAGGTACACACGGACTTTCAGAGTGAAGGTGACCTTTGCTGACGTCGTGGTATCAAGAAGCCGGTTCGAGCTTTTGTGATACGTGGATTAACAACAGCAGTCACACGTTTGTCGAAGCTGATGCACTGTTACAGTGAATTGATCAAGTACCTCAAGTTCCTCGCCATCAAGAGTCGTTGGATTATCTATACCATTTTCCATTGAAGTTGGACATTCGGGCAAAACATTTACGCCTGGGGGTCAACGGGGTTGCTCCTCCGGGGCAATCAAGTTGAGTATTCGCTATGCAGAATAGAACCACTCACTGGCATGGTAGGGGCTGTTTCATTGGCCAAGCGCCTTAAGCAAATAGGACCTCAGGCGCTTGGCCAATGAAACAGCCCCTACCATGCCAGTGAGTGGTTCTATTCTGCATAGCGAAGACTCAACTTGATTGCCCCGGAGGAGCAACCCCGTTGACCCCCAGGCGTAAATGTTTTGCCCGAATGTCCAACTTCAATGGAAAATGGTATAGTGGCTGGTGGTACTGTAAGACCAGTATTATGAAGTAGCGAAGCTCATGATAAATGATGGGACCACTCTAGAAAAGCTATTCATGGCTATATAACTGAAGACTAGTAGCTCAGGTTGTTCAGATGGCAGTTAAACTATTCGCTGAACTTGGCAATTTGGTTGCAAACGTTTCGTCACCAATCGAGGTGGCATCATCAGTGCGTAGCTGAGTAGCGTGCAGTAGCGTAGAATAGCGTAGAGGAGCCTCGGTGAGAGTGCGCTGAGCGTGGTGTGCGTGCGTTTTTATACCGCCGTGGTTGCCCGTGGAGGCCAGCAGTCCTATTGGTTGGGATTTCGATCCGCCTTCAGCCTGATTGATGGGCGGATGACCTTCGACCTTGACTCCTTGTGTTTCGTGGCCTTTGTCTGCTTGCGCTTTGTAGCGAGTCTGTCGTCAGTTCTGGTTGGCTAGTCGCACGTTCCACCGGCTTCAATCGGTTGAGTTGGCGTTCGTTCGTCAGTAGTGTTGCGTATACTGCGTCCAGGTCGATTGACTGAATTCGTTGTAGAGTACCAGGCTACCAAAAACTCCCTCGCGTGTTTTGTACTTCCATGTGCTAGAATCTTTACATTCTCTAGATCGTAATGGTGGCCATCTTGATCTTCATGCGCAGGAACCAATGAGTGCGGATCATGCCTTCTGACGGCCGCCTTGTGTTCGATGATTCGTGTACAAAGCTTGCTTCTAGTTTGTCCGACATAGTTTTTATCGCAATCGCTGCATTTTATCTGATAGATGACATTGCACAATTACAATATCATCCGTATAATAAAGATCAACAAGGCCCACATCGTGAGATTACGCAAGGAGACACTATATGATAGAGTCCACGACAAAGTTGAACAAAAATAGGGAAATGGGACAATCGTGACGAACGTCAAATGCTGTCGGAAAGACATCAGATAAGTCACCATAGTGCCTTATACGGCTTGTAGTGTTCGAGTGCATGGCACATAAAATGTTTAAATATTTCATGGGAACACCTTTCTGCTCGAGCATTTCGAACAGAATGGATCGACTTACTAGGTCTAACGCACACTTAGTGTCGGTCAGTGGTACGTTGGACGCTGCTTTAGCACAGTATGTGCGATTGCCCTTATCGAATATTGCCAGTATTAGCGAGTTGTTCCAGTTAGTTGGTGTTACACATGAGATAAAATCAGAAAACACTGCTGTAAAAACAACTGTGCACAAAAGGGAAACGCCGTGCAGGCGAACTGTACGTGAGTTACATGGACGCTGAAGCAAAATCAACAATCAATAGCTACAGCAGACAGGCCAATAGCCCCAACATACATGTACGCACGCAAAAGACAAACGCTTGGCGCAGTGTATCAGCTGGGAGAATCTGTTCCTTCCAGCCCTGTTGGAACAGGTTCGTGAGGGTTCTGCAGAGGACTTCAGTAGCATCCCTAAATAATGCGGGACCAGCAGCTCGAGAACGATTGAGGGCTTTAATCGGGTTTCGAACCTCAGCCTCTAAGTCAACACGCACTGACTTATACCACAACACGTAAGCGGGAGCGAGATAGTTAATAAAATAACCCTCGAGTGCTCCGACCAACAGACTACACGGCGCTCTTTACTGCTAATCAGGGCGCCCACGATGCCTCTGATTGTCTCACTGCCACATAACTTCACAGGACCAATGGCGCGGATCAATCACAAGAGCATGTGATGATTACCTACTGCTCCCGCTTCCTACGTTTCTTGGCCCCTACTGGTTCCTTGTCAGCATGCAGACCCCGCTCTAGTTTGCGCCTAATAGTCCGACGGTGCTAAGACCCAGCAAGGATTGATAGGTTGGGTAAAGCACTACGAAAAGCAACTTACGTGGTCTGTACAACCAGCTTCCCTATGGGCAACCGATCGCACTTCTTCCAGATTCACAATCTGGCTCAGAAGTCAAATAAGATCGGAAGTTAAAATTGTAGATGGTACAAGGAAAACAGGGAATTGGTCAAAGCTTCCTCGAATACGAAAAAACAGCTCTAATGTAAGGTTTACAAGATTTACTAGTGAAACTGTGGGTGAAAAGATCTCTCACAACGAACTCGAGATGCGAAGTCCTCGACATGATCCTCAGGGGTGGTCGACGTTCGGAATGCGGCGACGATAGAGGTATCAGCCCGATCTCCATCGCCTCTAAGTTACTTGTTTCCGTCGTTCTTAACACAAGTTGGCCATTTCGTCAAATTCGAGTAGTCACTGCCACATCTTCACCTCAGCTGTTGGAGCACCGCCACTGACATTGGCGACCCGACATATTCGTGTTCGACATCAAAAGTGTCATCGATTCGGTGAAACTGTGTAACCTTTGGGTTGATGCTTAGGAAAGACGTGCCCGGGAAATATTATATGAGCGCTATATGCACATACTTAGCGCCGAGTGCATATGGCACCAACCTTATCAATTTTAAGCGATATGCGACAAGGACGCCAACAGCCGTCTTTCATCTTCAACTTTGCAATCGCGTAGTTACAGAAACTTCATTCACCGGACTCGGTTTAGACGGTGCGAGTATGCTCCAAGGTGATCGACTTCATGATTTGAAATACGCCGGCATTGCCCTAACCTGTGACACAACAGCAATGGATAGCGGCATTGGTTATCTATCCTTTTGGGATAGGCTTTGCACCCTCGAAGTACAGTCTTTCTCCAAGATTGGCGGTGAGCAGCCTCTGCATGGACCCTTGGTAGTGGTTAGCTAGAAGTCGTTCAGAAACTCAAGTATCATGGCAGTTATACTAGCTCAAGGTGCCTCTGTCTGCACCACATCACACTCGCCCACAAGTGAAGAGTTTACAACGTAGCCGTTCGTTAAGCCATTCGGTACAGTTTCTAAACTTGGCCTATCGGACCAAGAGACGCAAAGAAGCTAGTGAAGTTCGAGCACCAGTACCTTCGTACAGCATGAGCAATGAGGAGGTTCAGTCAGTAAAGAAGAAAGCAAATTAATCGCTCTCACTGTTATTTCATGCACCAAGTTCCGATGGCTGTCATGTGTAAAAAATACCAGCATCCCGAAATGCAGGATGGGGTCAGAAAGATTAAGAACACATTTGTTTGGGTAGGCTTTTTGGCATAGAGAAGAACCGAACTCCATGGCGCTTGTGCTGTGAGTTGCCTTGTCCGCCCCAAGCTGCTAAGCCTCGTCTTCCAACCATGATCACATCCCCAATGTATACTATAAACCATCGCATAAGATTTTCGTTTTCTATTTTCCGTTCCTTTTTACGATTTAATCGAATAGCACGTGTGCTTATCGCTCCTTACAGAGTTGTAGGATGATGATAGTGGAGACGCGAAGTAAGCCAGGTTATTGGAACTCCAGTATGGCTAGCCAGAATGATGATGGACACTGGTATCCTGCATACACCTCTAAGAACAATAGTACACATCGACTCCGATTAAGCGTCAAGTCGTACCGTGTGGTATCCATTGACCAAATGTGCATCGACGTTGTAGAATGCAGCACTAAGTCTGAAAGATGAAGCGGCATTTCTCTTACTAGGCAGTATGAAATCCACAGAGAATACGCTAAGAAACATGGAACGGATGGGAAGTATGGGAAGGTTGCTGGTGATGCCGCCTCGTGAATGGATGATACTCCCCGGTTGTGCATTCCAAGATGGGGGTTTTGTTTGAGCTGCCTCGCTGCTAGTTTTCAGCCTAACAGCCTGACCCACATGATAGACGATACTTTGTTTGAGCAACGCTGATCAAAGGATACCTAGATTCAGTGATGTAACCCCCGATGGATTGAGGAGAATGTCCATCACAAGAGCGTGGTTGCTGCTTCCAATTGGGAGCTGTTTGAGGACGACCACATGAAGCATTAAGAAATTCGGAATGAGTCACATGCGCTTTCAGACCGCAGTGAACTGCCAACTGCGAAGGGGTAGTGGTGGGTTTTCACCAAATTAATATGCGGCTGTTTGACTCGAGGCGGGGGTAGCGGACTGCTGAGCAAATGTAATGCTCCTCATTGTTAGAGACAATCTGCGGTGCACTTGAACTAGGCCAAATGAGATATGGGGTTATAACTCGTAACCTGTTGTCTCTCATAACCAGCCATTGAAGGTAGAAATGAGAGAATGCTAAGAATGCGCATTTCTGACAATAACTTTCAGATTTGAGTATCTTTGAAGGTACTTGAAAAGTGTTATCAAACGTAGCTCAATGAATTGAGTTCACAAACCGTCGCACCTAGTTAATGCCATCACGTCGCGATCGCATCATCTCTGGCAGTAGCAACAAACGGTCCTCTGCAATCAGTCAGGCAAAAATTGGAAAGAATCAATAAAAGATATGTAATGCTGGTTAAAAATAAATCAGTACACGTGGAAAGATTACGCGAAGTGAGATTACGCTAGAAGGAGAAACAACATCGCTAACGAGTTGAGCTTCAATCAAAGGAAAATGAACTGTAATTTGGTTTTTATTTGCGAAAAGTAAAATCAACACGGTGAAAAAGATGGTCACATGATTTTGCAAATGGCGCAATCCACTGAGGAACGGATATGACACTCGGTTTCGAAAATAAACAATATATGAAACTATGCAAAGGAAGGGGTCAAGATAATGTTTCATTTAAGTGGTTTGTGTGACAAAAATCATTCGGCTGATGCTTTCGTAGCTGGCCTTCAGGTGTTCGATAAACTTGACCAAGTCTTTTCAAAAATTCAGACAGATGGGTGTTTCCTCCGTGTTTTGCGATTAACTCGTAGCACCTGTGAATGAACAAAAAGAGGTTAAATAGCTTAAACCACAAAGTATGAGAATAAAATGAAATTTTCAAACATGATAAAACAGAACACCAAGCAACTTATCCCGAAATCTCGTGAATGGGCAAATTCAAAGTGGTGGCTCTCGAACAATAATGACAAGTTGTAGGACCTTTAAGGAGAATAAGCAGCATCGCATTGAGGAAATTCTCACGGTGGATAAATTACGGACTATGATTAGCGCTTTGCACAAAAGTAAACGGCAAGGCGAACTGTCAGTAAAAAAGGTGCATTTGAACCAATCACTCATTAACGCGCAGCAACCCAGATGCTACTTCATTAGTGCATATAGTTAAGGAGGATAGAAAGAGTGCCCACTATTTCTTGCAGACATTCAATACATAAGGTGGTCGTTCGATTCCTGATTTAATAGGTACACAACAGGAGTTGGTGGAATGTAGATGCCGTCTGGTCCCAAGTCTCAGCAAATGATGTAGCTTCAGCAATGACCAAACTCTGAGCACAATGCTATCAGAGAAGCAGCCACACAATGTCGCTACTTAAATATCGTAAACATTTCAACTAAACGGAAAAACTCATCCCTGGATACTGTGAAACGGAAGCAAAGCTACCTGAAATAGTATTCGAAACTGGGGCGGCACAACGCATCTACCAACCAACACGAATAACGCCGCGCTCAACTACATCGTGCCTAGACCTGATGTTAACAAGATGTGAACAACCTATGTGTGGCGCCCAGATACTGTAACGCCTGGCAGCAAGCAACCCTTCAGTTCTTACTAAAAATATGGAGCCGCCGCTGAAGCAGTGGAGGCAGCTTCATCATTTTCATAAAGCACGCTAACTAGAGGTAAAAAACACTTCAGCTATGGTGCCACAATACATAAGAAGAAAAACACGCAACAAAGCCACGCCAGCTTAGTCATCAGCCACGGATGGGCATCGTTCCGAAGAGCTAACAATCGGCTATTGTGTCGCAAAGTAAGTTATATTATGGCTAGGAAACGGGATTGTGGTTAGAGGGGGAGGCTAAGCGGGAGGGGGACTGACGTAGAAATTCACTGAAGTCGATTCCTAGCCATGTCAACAAGTGTATCCAGCCAAACGTGTTCGTCTTTTGGGTCCCAACTAGGGAGCGAGAAACTCCAACCAAGAGCGAATTTGAACTAAGGGTCTTCATTCATCTTGACTAAGTCATCCATTCCCGGCGCGTAAACAACGCACGTCGCGAGAGGCGGTGGGCTGGCATGCGCAACACGTAGCCCAGCTATCGGAGCGTGGTGTGTGAAATAATAACGTTGCTGGGCAACTAACTCGCTCTTCCTGCGCCAAACACATGACGCCTAAAAAGCTCGTTGCTTACGCGGTGTTCCCACTAAATATGAGCCAAACTAGGAGGGCAGTGATCATCGAACGTAACTATCCACTTTACGCCTGTCGACTTGAGAAATCAGATTTCACAAATGTACAGTAGTGTTGTACGTACGGCTACATTGTAAACTCTACCCGTCAGGTGGAGAGTAATATCGTGCCGGTGCCACAATTGGCGAAGGATAGCAAAAGCGCCTCGAGCTTTTACTGTACGGTTTGTGACCCCATCTCCGATTCCGCAGTTGCACATACAACTGCCCAGGCAATTGAAATTTGAACGACTTTAGCTGATCCACACTGAAGGCCAGCATAGGAGGAAAGGAAAGTTTTGCCCTTCGAAGGTGCAAAGCGAAGCCCGAAACGGCGGACAGTTCGTGCTAATCTGTTCACCGCCGCTTGGCACGTTTGTGAACTGTCACAGATGAGGGCAATGTCGTCAGCATACTCCAAGTCAAGTTGTTCACTTGGGAGCAGCTCCATACCTTTTAAGTCGTGTCCAGTGAACGTGATTTCTATTACTTCGTCAATAAGGAAGTTGAAGAGGAAAGGTGACGATGGGCATCACTGTCTTACACCACTGGAAGTACTGAAGGGCGGCGACAGCTTGCCGTAAGCCCTCATTCTGCCCGAACTATGCGAATAAATCGCTCTGATAGTGTTCACCTTTTCGCGCACTTCTTTCCTGAGTAGAGAGTCCCAAAGGGCACACCAATACATGAAATCGAAGGCACCTTTGTTGCCGAGGAACATAACTGCGGTGATTCGCCAATATATGTGACAGGGCTCCAACAACTGGCGCAAAGTAAAGGTGCGATTGATGCAGCACCGACATCGACGAAACTTGGCTTCCTCCTCAGGAAACTGGCTTCCACGAGTGCCAGTGAATCTGTAAAGAATGACACAGGCAAGAAATTTGGAAGCAATGGAGACTAGAGAGATCCCTCTGTGGTCGTTACATTCAGACATGAACTTCCCTTGAAAATTGAGACTATAACGGAGCGGATAGAGTCGGTAGGGACAGTTTCCTGCTCCCACAGTTTCACTAGCAGAGAAGAGAACTCCTGAATTTGAAGAGGACTGGAGGAGGATAATGTGGTCCTACCAGTTCTACTAGACTTGGACGGAAACCCCTAATCTCCAGCACTGAGCGTGCGTCCGCGGCACAGATCTCTTCCGTATTCGCGAATGACCAGCAATCTGTACCGAGTGCGATGCATACCGCGCTCCCTGAACTCGACAATCTGGTTTCCGGTGTTGAAGAGCTGCGTTAGCTACTCACCAATCTTGAACGTACTAGATTTGCTTGCTATGACGGACTTCACGCACTGATTCTCAAGTCCCTAGCAATCATCATCTCACCTGCAGTGATTGACTCGCTCAACAAGTCACTGTCCGAAGATTCATTACCGAAAGACGGGAAATGTTCAGCAGTAAAACCGATTCCGATAGGCAGTGACTCCAGCAAAGTGGACAACTACCACTACAAGTTATTCTAACCAATGATGCTGAAAAGACCGTGAAGGAGAGTTTGCTACATGTGTTGCGGTCGAAATATTTACTGACGGTCACTCATGCATCACCAACCAGCTCGTCACGAGGTATGAATGGTTTCAGACAGTGAACCAAGGGAAGTCTTTTCCAGTGATCTAAATCGATCTCAGTAGAGCTCCCAACAAGGTGAGTCATGAATCACTCCCCAAAGGTTGAAAGCATGTGGTTTTTGTTATATAAGAAGAACGCAGATGTAGCAGAAGTATATTGTAAGAGGCACGTAGAAAGTACACCTGCTAAGAACGAAACGGGACATGAAAATCAGCCAATCGATCAATCAGCATTAAGCGTAGTTCACCCTACCAGGATAAGCTTAGGGTAGCGAATCACAACACTACTGGTGGCTTACTGCACCACTAAATCCGGGAATTTCTTGTTGGACGAAGGTGGAGGGTACAGGTGATGGTCATAGGACCGACTGTTATCTCTCTACAAAACAAGGCGCTAGGGCCCACTCTGTTCGAAACCCACACTAACGATTCACTTCCACTTTTTTGGTTGCTGTATGCTGTTTACGGACGACCTGAAGAGTTGGAGAGTGATTAATATTCCCGACGACTGCAGCCTCTTTGAGCAAGACCTCAGCCGCCCCTCCAATTGGCTTGAAGAAGTCCACCACCCGGTCAATCTAACGAAATAGGTATTCATCAATCTGGGGAAGGGTGGTGACGGCCGAATTTACACTCGACAGCTAACTGCTGCATCCCACACCTTCCATGACGGACCTAGGCGTACTCTCGCGCTGCGATCTGAAGACCGTGGACAACACGAACAGCGTATATCGAGACGGACTGCGCATGCTTTGGGCTGTCAAACGCAGTTTCTGTGCTTGGTCTGAAGAGTTGCCACTCGATTATTCCTCTCCATCATAAGAGCAATGCTAGAGTACGGTACGCCCGCTTGTTTTCCTACTACCTGAAAAGAGGCGCAGAAGAGCAAACGGGTCCAACGCGGCGCCACTAATCTCATCCCCAGTTTACGAAGCATACCGTACAAGTTAGACGTGATAGGCTGAAACTATACACCCTGTCTTATCGCTGGATGCGAGTCGTCTTCATCATGACCTACCACACTCTATTTCCAGGTGACTTCCTCATGCTGAAAGCACTGCTCCATTTGCGAACACCTTACAGTACACAGAGACACGCACAATCTTGTGGTACTAGAACTAAAGCGAGTTTCCTATGCTCTGTGCTTTGAAAAGCGAATGGTCAATATTTCGAACAGTTTTACGTAGTATTTAGTGGAAGCAAACGCAGTGTAGCAGTTCAAAGCACTATTGGAGGAAATTTACCCACTGGCAATATCTCACATTTGTGAACCCCAAGCTACCGTGAGATATACGTAATTTTACGATGTCAGATGAGAAATTGAAAGACGATCAGTGTTGATAGATCATATATAGTTTGTTTCTTTAACGGAGTCGTATAAACTTAAATTTCTGCTTGTTCCTATAAAACATCGTTTAGTAAGAACGGATAAACTGATGCTGTTCACTTGGTTGGATAGGGACTTGTCAACTGGGTCGGAGCGACGTTCTGCGCTTGCATTGAGATAAAACTAGGAGAAAAACTTCTATCAAAGCAAGGTGAGGAAGAAAGCCAAGAATGTGGGGTTGAAAATAGTTTGAATGGGTTGATGAATATTAAAAAGCGTAGGATGGGGATCAAACGGGAAGGCCTGAGGGGTAGCATATTCACTCCTATTCACTCGCTTGGGTGGTTACCCACTGCAATGATCAGAGCACCAAGAAAAACAGTAAAATTCGGTGTGACTGTATTGTTAGAGTAAGACGCCATCATGTTCATCTGGATGAGACAGATCGATTCGGGTTCCAGATCAAACACTTTGGACCAAACGCTTAATCGTAATGCAGTAGGAATTGTATACTTAGCTACATGAAGGCGGTCCTAAGAAGTGAGGTGGCATTGAAGACTGAGTCTGTCTAGTTTCTATCCGCCGACCAATCCGGTATGGCTGACTCCGGAGGTGTAAAAATGCGCCATCTCCAGCATAGCTCACTGGCCCGTTAAAGCACGGAAACCATTGCAACAGGTTAAGATTTAATGACAATAAGATGGATACTCAATAGACAAAACCGCAATGGTGGTCTGAGTCAGTGCGTCGCTTGTCTTATCGTTTGGTAAACATCAATTAGCCTTCAGCGAATCACACGGTATCATTGTGAACCAACGCCGACAGACCGAGATGAAGCGTTCAGGTTTTCATTCATTGTGCTTAGCGAACATGAAGATGGATAACGAGCACCCAGACAAAGAAGAGTGCAAGTAATGTTAAGGGAGAGAGACATTGAAAAAACGTTTAACTTACTTCTGTTCCAGCGAAAACAATGTGCTCACTGTGTAATCAAGAGCACCCAGTTCAGCCATGTGTCTCACACACTGTTGCTTTACCGAAAAGTTACTTGTGCGTTGAAAGAGAATACTTGACACTTGGTTGTCTTGTGGAAATGATTGGATGGAGTAGACAATTGGGAAACTAAATTTTCCTTCCGTTAGGTCATCGGCATATGTTTTAGACTTGTGGTACTGTAGGCAAGACAGAATGAAAAACTGAGGCAGATGTACAAATGGAACGGGCCGAGTAAGAGCTAAAGATACGCAGCCTCTGGGCTGAAAAATAGAACGGAGTAAAGAGAGCAAGCAACAACAAAACTGTCAGGAGCACATCACAAACTGAACAAAACAAAGTGTTAAAATACATGAATGGAGATACAGGTCTTCACTTCCTCGCAGCATCCAACAACGACGAAACGCTATATCGGAATCTAGCACATACGTAGCTCCTACAAGCTATCCGAATCATGACAAGCTAGTACGAAACAGATTCTAGAGGATAGTTAACGTACTGAAGTGTCCACCAGGTTGGCATAATCGTCACGAATTTGAAATATGAGTCCTAGATACTCCAGAAGCTCACTGAAGTCACTAGAAGAGCAAGAGAAATTGCAAACGGATGATCGACTCCCCGAAACGTTGCCATTATGCAAGACCGCATTAAAAGTGCATCAGTGCAAAAGAATCAGACAGATTGATGTCATAGGTGATGACAGAAGATAGACAATGGGACCGACATCGGTAGAGTAGGAACAGGGGGCACTAATGATGCCATTTCGTTTGGAAATGCAGCGAAATTGTCAAGCTCAACAAACAGTGCGGCTGTCGAGAACATGAAGTATTTCTGTGTAATACAAACATAACGTCTGGTAAACCCATCGGTTTGAATATAGAGACGGGCAATTCGGTGGACCGGAGTTATTGAATGAAGTTAATCCACTTGCGACTTGAAGTCATAGGCATCAGCAGGGATGCAATCAGTCACAGGTTAGTGTTGCTGCTGCAGATGAACTCAGTCACAATAGTAAACGAAAAGTAATGGCTCACAGTGCTTAGCCACTATGTTAAACATGATACGATGAGAGGGCTGAAAGATTCCTGCTCCGTAATTGTCAAACATTATTTCTATTCTTCGATCAAATAGTATCAAAAGTCCAAATAATTAATTCAGGAATAACTTGAGAAAACCATCGTGATACGGATGAAGTATCGAACATTTCTACACTACTCACAAGCGTCATGGTTCGGTAGATTATTGCTTCTCTTGTGACTCAGATCAGTAAAAAGCCGCGTAGTAACCGATAGTTTGATATTCGTCAGAATTTTATGCTTCACCGGGTTATCTAACGGTAACTCCACAAAAAGTACGCATGCCTCAGCTTTGCGTCGGGTACCGGTGCGTGAGTTTATTATGGCTATCTACTTTTGAATGATCAAAGTTAGAAGATATAGCCCACACTGAAATCCGCGTAAGACATTACCGTTGACGACTAGTGCACTCAAATACGAGGAAAACCTATATTCCCACCTAATTCAATCCTAAGGTCTCAGAGCCATGGTCGTCAAGGCCTAACGGTCTCATCGAAATTATCGACACTACAGGCTGCTTCCTATCTTTCCTCTTCTTATCTACTTACTTTTGTTGGCCTAAGTCTTGTATATCAAGAGTAAAGCGGAGCGAAGCCATTGGTTATCCAGAACGTAAAAACAGTGGTAGCTTTTGCAGTCTCTACCACATGAATTACAGGCAGATGAGCTCATATTGGCCAAATGAATATTGAGCTGACTTGTTGTCTCCATGTGGTCAAGACTTATGTTGCCCAGCACTATACTGTCGATCACTTGAAGTTATAGAAAAAGTAGATTTTCCCCCATTGCATTGCGCTAAATCTCAGTATCCTCATAAGAATGCTCGAGGGGCTCATCTTACCATGGACTAATTGAGGCGAGTTCACAGATACTGCGTTTACGTAAAGGTCCCGCATAGATCGTATAGCATGATCGCGAAGTTACACGGGTTAATTATGTTATTTTTAATTACTTACGCAGAAAAAACCAGATTTTTCGGTCTTTCTGATCACAGTCGTAACCATCGCTACTAATGTGCTGTGCCCCGACTTATTAGATGCGACTTGTTACCTAAAATCTATTTATCCGCATTGTTTTTCATGTTTTTCTTTCTTCTTTACGTGGTTTGCTTGGAAGGCAAAACTGCAATTTTAGCGAAAATTAACGTAGAATGTTATTCGCGGCTTTTCGTAACTGTTGAGGATATCGCATTTGTTTTGCCAATATAAGGTGGAGCACCGCCTGTTTGCTGCGTTTGGCTTGTTTGTTTTTACTTTTTTTTCCATTTTTCGTCCTAGAAAGCTCTTTAGGCTGGTAGTCAAATTCGTTTGATCGCTCTCCAAGGTCACTCACTGATTTAATTTATGTATGGCATACTGAGTATATTGTGTATGCTTAAAGAATTGCTTTATCTAGTTGCATTTTACTTCGCTTAACACATAAAAATTTAGGTCTAGTCTTACGATTTTTCGTCTTTAGTTACTGCATTCACTTATTCTATTTTCCCCCGTTTAACTTAATTCCCCTGCTGTATTTACGTGTTTATCGGGAGATTGGCCTGGCTGCTTTGGCCATTTGGAGGATGAAAATTAAAACGCGTTTCTGTAAGCTGGATCGTATCTAGAAAACGCAAACTCACACAGCAGACAAACTGCAACCCAGCATTGAAAGCGCTATCATCTGCCCGTTTGGAATCCCATAGTTACAAAACACCTGATAAATAACACCTGAAAACCACATACATGAGCATAACGCTTTTGTACATTTTGATCTGGCCCTCTCTCACAGACGAGAAGATACACTTCCTTCTGCTTCTTCTGCTTCATCAGACCACCACAACAGCTGTCGTGCCATAAATCTGTCTTATCCGACCCTATCTATTTAACTGTACATGAAGCGATCAAAGACCCTCAGCAGCCTTAGTTACATGAACTATCGGCAAACTTGCAATACGTAGAGGACGTCACCTATCCTGGGTCGTATCAAGCTGTCTTGCAAGTGCTGTTGAAAAGGACCACGAGAAACATTTCACGCTTAGGCATGCGCGTCTCATGTCCAACATGCAAGCCACTGTATATGGGACTTGGTCGACGCTCTGACACTTAGCAAGTCCACTGGTCGATAGTTCTGCATACCTGCGCATCGTAAAGATGCTAAGGTTACTGCCCTCATAAGTAGAGCTTATGTTGTCATTCAAACTCACACAGATAGCATCGCAGAGTTCTTACTTGCACCATGAAAACCTTCCACATCGATATCAGATGCTCCTCTGACACCTGCTTATTCGAAGACGCAACTGTTGAAGTCGCGAGCCAGGTCGTCGTGAGAAAAGCATTAAATGCTCGCGCAAAAGCCGCCGCTTGATTGTATCCCAGTCAACAGCCGAATTAGCAGAATTCGGCTCGAGAGCTCCACACATTCACCCAGACGCGAGGCCATCAAATGCCGTTAGTTTGTCGTAGCTGCATATGTAGCCCGGACTCAAATAAGGACAAGCTCTACCATCAAATCTCCAACTTTATCTGTAGAAAGTTCCGCACGGATATCGTGGTGCTCTTCAGAGAAATAAACGCACAATTTAGTATGCTCAAAGGTAATGGATGAGATCTTCATGCTCCGCATGGCCATAACACTCGACTTCTGCAGCTCTGTGCAGAGCACAGTTCATTTCAGTCGAATACTAATTTTCAGCGCTCCTGGCGCCAGCGCGCAACCCGACGGCCCCTTTTGCCAATTCACTAGTGGATTGAGATAGACCACACCATTAGCAGTTAATATCAGTGAGATTGCATGACGGACTGCGAGTCAATTTGAAGTATTCGTCTCACTACAGACAAAGCGACTGTGTGCCGAAGTTGCTCAGCATTTTGGTGGAACCAAAAGGTGTCTCGGGAAACGGTTTCGCCCAGGTCGGAGCTATATTGATTACATATCTACGATCTGTTAGATACTCGAGCACTGTCTCGATTTCAGTCGACTCACCACTGCTCATTTACTGGACCTACATAATGTCTGACTGAATAGACACAGCTGATCTCGAGAGTTGCCTACTGTGAAAGGGAGTGTCCGAGAAGTTTGTCAACATCCTCCAAGCAGTGTAATCCTAGACCTCGGGCCGTGTGCAGTTATCTGGTGACCACTCGCAATCGTTCGGTAACACCATTGATGTGAAACAGCGTTGCCTGGCATCAATCTTATTGTACCAATTCGTTATGGATATGATTGAGTGTTCTGGAAAGAGGTGAGCCAAGTGACATAGAGCTGCTCGCCGTTGATCTGCTTTGTGAGTTAGATTATGCAGACATCGTAGTAATCTGTGACTTCGCACACGGTTCCAAGCATATGCTGCACAAGCTGGATACTCCTGTCTCAGTTCGGAATGACCATTGCCCCAACTCAATGCAAGGTTTGCCATCAGGACAGGTATGGAGCCACTGCACAACGCAGCCTCTCAGCCTCTTATTTGGAAGCAGTCGATAAGTTCGTTTTTGTTGGAAGTTGCATTAGTGTGAGAGGATTAACGGATAACATGTCTCTGAAAATCTCCGAAGCCAGAGTAGACAATGACTACCTCCGACATCGCAGGACCTAGCGTGATCTCAGCCTTTCACTAACATATGGAGCTACGATAAGATCAGTAATCCTTTAAATGTGTAACAGCTGGCCCGTTTGCGCCAGCGATGTTCAGGGACTAGTTGTGTTTGAGCACGGCTACCTCCAGAGAACAGCTGGTGTGCGCTTGGAGCATCGAGTCAGTCATGATGACACAGGACGTCGTTTGCAAGTTAGACAAACTCGACATAGCTCCTATGCAGAAGCTTCGCAACTCGGGTACGTGATTAGCATATCTGCTCAGCAGTTGCGACGCGCCGTGCCTTCAATACACGCGCACGTTTTGTATGCAGAGGGTGTGCAGGTAGTCAACCCAAAACTTGGGTTCAGGAAATCAAGACGCAAAGAGCAAGGTAACAACATTCAGGCGTTCCCGAATCTCTGGATGGGGACGTATCACGCAGAGTCAGCGTTCAGACCGAGAGCATTGGCGCAACAGTGGATCGATCTACAAATAGAGATCGAACGCGAGTAAAGATCAAAATGCGAATCTATGTGGAATCAACGGCAAGTCGGACCATGAAGCTAAACCTTTTGATTTACGTTAATTAGCACCTCCAATTTGGTTGTGTTAGTAGTTTCCTACAAGCTATTTATTACGCTATGCTCTCATGCAATAGAATCAGAACCAGAATCGGAATCGGAATCCCTCGATGCGGCTGGTCTTGGCGTTCTCACTTCGTGGCGGGTCGAATTGGTTGGGGGCGGCACAGCAGATTTCAGGCAGGTTATCAGTAAATTCAACGGAACACACAACAGATGTCTGGAGACGGTCAGCTGCGCGGTAGCAGCATGCTAGTCGTACAATCAGCGGCAACTACAACATATTTCTGGGGGCATCTCAACATATTTCGGGCAACAGGAGGTAAACTTACTCCAGATAGCAATATCAGCAGAACATCCGATAACTACTTTGCTACAAAGACAGCAGCAGTTCGAGGCCTCACAACTACGTATGAGCGAGACTATCACTCGAAGACTGTCACTCTAGTACACAGCAGACGCTCCTTCAGGTCCAGCAGTCAATGTTTGAGGAATCACGGCGGCAACTGACAGAGATTCTGACACCGAAGTTGAACATTCAAGTAGATTGTGAACTGGAACCAGAACTCACACCAGAGCATATTGCATGTGAATGTTAGAAGCAGCTCAACTAGGGTTTATACACTCATCATCATTACCATTATACACGTTAGCTAGAGGTGGGAAACATCTCAGCTACTGTGCCGCAATACCTAGAAGAAAAAGGGAGAAAAAATGCAACAGGTGCAAGCCAGCTGAGCTACGGGTAACGGATGGGCATTGTTCCGGTAAGCTACCTGCCGGCTACTATGCAGCAGAAAAAATAATTTATTATGCAAAATTATAAAATGCTTAATAAAAAACTCGTGGTTGGTGGGGGAGGTTAAGAAGGGATGAGTGGGAGCAAGAAACTCACAGCATGAATGTCACTGAGGTCGGTTCCAAGCCATATCAACAAGTGTGTCCAGCCAAACGTGTTCATCATCTTTCGGACCCCAACCAAGGAGCCGAGATGCTCCAATCGAGGCCAGCACCGAAGTGAGGGCCTACCGTCCTCTCGACCAAGTCATCGTTTGGCCAACTCTCCTCTTCTTCCTTCCACATCCCCGGTGCGCAAACAACCCACGTCGCGGGAGTCGGTGGACTGACACGCGTACAACGTGGCAGGGCCATTGGAGCCTGGTGCGTGAAATAACGGTTCTAAACGGTTCATTCTCTTTTTCTGTGCCGTAAACAAGGCGTCGAACACGCTGGTTGCTAACTCGGTGTTCCCACCAGATGTGAGCTAAAATGCGAAGACACCGGTGGTCGAACGTAACTAGCCTCTTCAGGTCCTTTGATCTTAGTGGCCAGGTTTCGCAACCGTACAGTAGGGTCGAACGTACCACTGCATTGTACACACTGCCCTTCAGGGCAAGAGTGATGTCGCGGCGGCGCCATAAGTGGCGAAGGTTAGCAAAAGCGCCTCGAGATTTTGCTATACGGTTCGTGATCTCATCTTCAATCCCACGTGCGCTGATACAACTTCCCAGGTAGCTGAATTTTTGAACGACTTCTAGCTGATCCCCACCAAGGGTCAATGAAGGATGCGGTCCAGGCCAATTTTGGAGAAACGCTTGCAATTCGAGAGTGCGAAACAAAGCCCGAAGTGACGGACAGCCAGTGCTAATCTGTCCAGTGCCGTTTGGCACGCTTGTGAGCTGTCAGAGATTAGGGCAATATCGTCCGCATACTCCAAGTCAAAAATTCGTTCTCATGCGAGCAGATCCACACCTTCTAAGTGGTGTCCTGTGAATGCGGTTTCCATGACTTCATCAATAGGGAAGTTGAAGAGGAAAGGTGACAGCGCGCATATTTGTCTCACACTGCTGGAGAAATTAAAGGGCGATAACAGCTTGCCGTACACCCTCACTCTACCCGTGCTACGCGCGCACAATGCTCGGATAAATATTTACATATTTACACCTTTCCTGAGTAGACAGTCCCAAAGTGCACGTCTATCTACGGAATGGAATGCACGTTTAATATCGAGGAACACGACAACAGTGAACCGCCAATATATATGTGACGGTGCTCCAATAGCTGATGCAAACTGAAGAAGTGGTTGATGCAGCCACAACACCGACGAAACGCGGCTTGCTCTTCACGAATCTGGCTTTCACGTTCGCCAGTCAGTCTGTGAAGGATGACAGACGCAAGCAATTTGGAGGCGATCAAGCTGCTTCCTCTATGGCTGCCGCATTCCGATCGTGAGCCTCCTTTGAAAATTGGGACAATGACGGAGCGGCTCCAGTCGGTTGGGACAGTTTTCTGCTCCCACAGTTTCACTAGTAAATCATCAGCAAGAGCACGGCCCCTGAATATGAAGAGGGCTGAGTGAAGACGATCTGGTCGCGCGGCTTTATGCAACTTTTGCAGGCCGATCTACGTTCGAGTTCTGAGGGAGAGGGCGGATCCAAAATGACAGCCCAGGGAGCAGGGCGATCAGTGGCCGGTGAGAAATCTAACAATTCCGACCGGTTAAATTGCCTTTCAAAGTGCTAAGCCTAACGCTCCAAGCATTTTGACAAGTTGTGAAAAGGCTGTCCACTCTCGTCACGTATAGTTTCACTAACCCCAGGTCTCCTGCTGCCCACTTCCTGTATCAGCCGGAATAACTTACGATGGTTACCAAGGGCAGCGGCCATTTCCATCTCTGAAGCAAGATGAGACCACCAGGATTCGCGGTCTCTCTTCAGGCTAGCACGGAGTTTTGCCCGGAGCTCTGTGCGAGTTTCATTCTGTTCGCTTCCAGCCGGAATATGCCGGCGAGCATCGATAAGTTCCAGAGACTGTGAAGAGACCCAATGTTCATGTTGGCGATCAGACTTACAACATGAAGATATTCCTGCTGCTAGTAAGGTCTGGTGATTATGACTAGACACTAATAAGGTTGAAAATTCAAATGCCAGATGTAAAATCCAGATCCACCACACAGCTAATGGAGGCCACAATGTGAATCAAAACGTGCCGCAGCAAAATCCCCCACAGTGATTATTGCCGCATTCCGCAGGGATCAAAGCGCACCAAGATGTCTTTTGTCGCTAGACACAGAAATTGCCTGCGAACGGAAACGCAAGGGTCTGCAACTCTGTGCAAATGTCCAGATACACAGAATAACAGCCCCCAAACAGTGGCTATTGAGCGTCTGCGAGAGAGGTATACAGTAGTTTTCGGAAACTCTTTGCAACCCCATGATGGGTGCAAAATCAGCCTCGGCGTGGGGCATATATATATATATATATATATATATATATATATATATATATATATACATCATTTGTGCACATACGGCAGACCCTGCCACGGGCGTAGCAGTTGGAATGCTACGCCGATCGCCGCAAACATGAGGAATGCTTAGAATCATTTAACGGGATTTATGGACCTACCTTGCAGTTGATGACGACGCTGCTGGATGCTTATGTAGTCGTTGCATGCACACAGAGTGAAGATA
Organism: Dicrocoelium dendriticum; assembly: GCA_944474145.2. Taxonomy (NCBI): domain Eukaryota; kingdom Metazoa; phylum Platyhelminthes; class Trematoda; order Plagiorchiida; family Dicrocoeliidae; genus Dicrocoelium; species Dicrocoelium dendriticum. The sequence continues at coordinate 55,963,327 of OX104063.1, forward strand.
TAATGCAAATCTGACTAAAGCACTTCGACTGGGCCTTGAACAACCGTTCAGAGATTGACTATCCAACGTTGCACGGGCTGCAACAACAAGTGAAGATGTCTTGCCAACACTAGACACTGGGTGCTACGCAGAGAGCACTTGTTTAGCTGCGAAACGGCAAGTGCACTGATTCCGACAGGTCGCCAGGTGTTGAAACCTGCGGAAACGCTTTGATGTACGCGCTGCACCACTACCTGCAAAGCGTGTGGTTAGAACAAGAGATGCTCTTGTTCCACCCCCTGTAAAAGGGCAAAGAGAACACGCAATGTTGCATGAATTAACATGATATCAACTTGCAACAGTGTCAGGAAGGTGATCGCAATTTAATGTCTGATATTTACCTAAATGTTACGATGTCTTGTGTGGTGGATGCCCGTGATTACAGTGGACGCGTGGAGTACCGTATTGATGGTGGGCTGCTGAGCTTGCGTCGTGTGTGTGTGACAACCATTCGTATATGGTTGATTGCAGACGACTGCGTGTTTGAACACAGCAAGGATGAGTTACAGCGCATGACGGCTCTCACTACCACAGCGACCATGTTCGAACTCACCATCAACACAAGCAAGATAGTTTTTTCAGCCGTCCCCAGGAATGGAATCCGTGTGTCCGCCGCAAATGTAGGTTGCTGATGATGTTTTGGAAAACTCATTGAGATTTTGTTACCCCGGGATTGTTCTCTTAACCGAGCTACAGATGGTGATTACAAGGCCCATCCGCGTCCTAAAGGCGACTGCTGTATTTGGCAAGTTGGAAACGTGTGTGGAAGAACCACCGGCTGACCGATGGGGCGAAGCTGTCGGTGTGTCAGTGTGTCGATCGTTAGTACTGTGGGTACTAGTCTGCGGGAGCAAAAGACGCTGTGCCGAAAAGACATCCTATAACTGGAGCGCATTCAACAACAATGCCTGCATCCGATTATGTGCACTCTCTGGGTTCAACGGGTTGTTGACAAGGAGCTGCGGCACTGCAGTGGCATGTATGAGGTGGACTGCATACTTCTGGTGCCGCACTCGAGGTGGCTCGAACATATCAGCCTCATGGTTTCGAAGAAGATACACAAGCAGCTGCTATATGGAAAACTTAGCGGATGAAAGCGGAACTTGGGAAACCCGAAGCTACGTTGACAGAACATGATAAAGTTGGGTTAAGCAAGAAGTAGTGCGGTTTTCAGGTGTTGGAAATCAAAAGCAAGTGATCGGCGTCAATGGCGTGCCCACATAAAGAAGGCGATTTACCTAGTGCACGAGAAAGTCTTGATACATCAGGAAAAGGAATGCAGGTTACAGAAGCGGTAGGCGGCGATGGAGTCAAGACCATCGACGTCTAGTGCACGTACGGCTGCGTGTGTCACAGTCAGGCTGGTCTGGTAAGCCACCAGCGTGGTCACAAGGGGGAAAACTCGAGTCAGCCTGTAGGTATGCGGGTTTCGATTCCATATACAACCCAAGCTAACTATGTGATCGATGCGGTACGTGTGCTGCATCAACGCTGGAGTTTGTCTGTACGTGTGCCTGCCTCCGGGTTGATTTTTTTTGTATTTCGGGTGTTATCTGTTGAGTGATATCCCCAGCGTGGCTACCCTTGATGTGAATGTCAACAACATGCCTGTCGGAAAACCGCTAAATCGAGTAAACTGGCTCCAGGAGGTGAGCGCACGGTCTTTGTGAACGTGCTATGCGAAGTGAGTGGTTCCATTCAGTGTGAAGCGGACTACGGCCCAACCACCACTTTGTGCACCCCTGGTACGCATGATTCCCAAATTGGATGAATAGGAATGCTGCTACTGGGTGTGTTGAAGGAGTGTGGAACGGCTCCGTTGAGGAAGCGTGGCTCCCATCCACATGCCTTCCGGCCTTAGTACTTCGAGTTTGCAGTGGATATGGGATGTGTGGATGGAGCTGTAGGTGGTTTGGCGCAAGCCACCCATGGTCCCTCTGTAGGCGCAGGCATCATCTGGCAGTCGTTTGGAGGCCGTAGTGGCATGGGAATCCGGTATCGGATGTCACCAATCAGGTAGTTACGTGGAGAAAATAACTTAGCCGGTTAATGGTTTACAAAACCGCAGTGCGGGAAGTGTTAACAAAGGGGTAAGAGATATAGTCACTCCGCGCTGAAGAAATAAAAGTACCGAGTAATGTTCGGTCATCGACGTATTTAATTCACTGCTTACATTTGTTGGTAACCCGAATACCGAAATTGATAATTGGGTGATTGACAATGGACATTATGATGCCAAATATAAACTCCTGTTGAGCTGAAATGAGATCATTCGCTCCGCAAACCTAAAAGCAAGGAGCCTTTTATATTTTTTGAATCTAAATTGTATACAGCTGGATGGATATGCGATAAGGGGCATAAGGAAAATTTCTGGAGATGTACTGTGATCGGTATCAGTGGACGAATCGGGGACAAGCACTTTGTACTCAAGACGTGCGGATGCTTGGCGGCACACGGTTCCGGATTTGCCTGTCAGTGTGGCCTCCACGCGGACAGCCACAGAACATCTAGGCCTACCGAGGGAACAAGGGTGCCTTGCGCTGCTCAACGTAAAGCTCCATCTACACACTCCATATCCAGTGGAAACCCGAAGGAATAAGGCTGAGAGGAGTGTAGATGGGAGCCACGTTTCATGAAGGAAACCGGCCCACACTCCTACAACATACACAGCAGAAGCACTCATGTCTTTTTAAATTGGGAATCACGCGTACCAGACGTACATAAGACGGTGACTGGACCGTTTTCCGCTCTACACTGATGCATGGAAACACTCCTTGAAGCTAGCTAAGCCACGAGAACCGTGCACTCTGCCCCTCCCGGCAAACATTAGCGGTCTCCTAGAGCCAGTAATCGAGGTGGAGAATGTGAGAAATGCAGAGACCTCGCTAACAATTACATCAAATACAGCCACATGGGGGGATATCGGAAAACAACAAAGAATTAGAGGGAAAATAAACACGCAAAATTAACACGGAATATGCAATAGAATAACAGAACTGGGAAAATCAAGTAAGGTGGAATACTTTTTATGAAGGTTAAGTAGATCTAATTTAAGTGTAATTCGGTGTAACCCAGCTGCGGTGAAGAAGCATTGACGTATGCAACACTAACCTCAACATGAAGCATTGACATTCAGATACAAGTCTTGTAAAGGTATAGACGCATCTTTATCTATTGGCAGCCCCACAAGAGCACTAAAGTGTCTCATCCGTAGTTGATTGGAGATGGAGTGCTTACTAGTCTATGCCTCTCGCATTTTATCATTATAGATCGTGTTACTCGGCTTCCATGATTTGTGAGCACCGTCTCAATATAACTAAAATCAGGAGCTGGATAGCCATTGACTTTTTAGAAAGGCATGAAGGTACTGCAAAAATGAATAAGTAGTATCTTTATGTAGAACTCCGAGAAGAGCCATAGCAGCAGTTGAAAACTCATGAGTAGACCGTCCTGCCATGATCCCAATGGTGTGCTTACAAGCATTCCCTTGCTTTTGGTATCATGTCCATCTGCTGAATGTCTGCTTTCTTTACACACTAGAACAAACCTCAGATGCTGCATCTCCAAGTTCAAATTTCGTAAATACGCTTCTGCCGCTAATGATGTCGACTGACTCATTTTACTTCACGGTGCCTAAACGAGTGTGCTCGGGTTAAAATGTGGTTAGGAGTGAAGAAAAACCCACAAATCGCATATACTGCGGGTCGGATGATCAAACCATTGCAACACACACTTCGTGTTTCGACACTAATTGATCCACTAAATCTAGTAGGGCTTAGTTTGAACACGCGACGATTAGAAAAGGGCCAAATAGAGGAATGGTATAAGGAGAGTGGATTTAAGAGAACAAGCAAACTGAAAGTAAAAGCACGCAATAACAGCCTGACGTAAAGTGCAACCTGAGAAACTTGCATCGCGTCACATACCAAACGGTTAGAAACCAAACAAACGACTAAGCGACTGAACCACGGAAGCGAATAGGCAATACTGTCCTAATGGACTCCTCACCAAATAATTTCTTGATGCTCTGGCCGTCGCAGAGAATAATCAACGGGATTTGCAGGGTGAATGGAGATGAGGATGCCGCGGCTTAATTCCTCTAGCATTATTCCCTCTTTACGATTTTGCATCCTTACTGTCTCTTTCCAAGACCACTACTATCTCCGTTCTGTTCAACACCCCCCAAATTCTATCCGGTCATATTGCTTCAATAAGCATTTGTCTCCTAGCATGGGCGTGCACGCAATCGAGAGGCGTCAGTCCCGTCCTGTCGCCAAGTCCATGTCCGACCAGGCAGGTAGTCGCAGTTCAAACGCCTATATGTGAAATTCTTGATCGATCCTAAGGATATGAATCAACTTCCGGTCAACAAGCAGCATATGTCCAAAAAGTAGCGACGGACGTTGTTTGTACATCAGGAAACTCCTTGTAAACCTCGAGCTTTGCCTCGCCATACGTAGGCCTTAATGCCATTGACGGCACTTGCTTGATCCGTCTACAAAAGACGCTCAAGCCGGTGTGCGCATTGGTCTGGGCCCCAGCGCTGAAACCGCTCTGACGAACAGAACACTTATTGGAAAATTGTCCACGAATTAGCTGCAACTGAGCAGCACATGTAGTGAGCGGTTTCTACACTTGGGCGAAGAAACTCGTTTATTTCTTGTGATCAATAACTTTCGACACAGTACCCATTCCAAGGTTGCATTACGCTCTTCGGTCTCGGAATAGTCATAGATGCAATTGGATCGCATTGGGATCCGTTATCGTCGAATAGACTGTGTTCAAGACTATCGCTATATTTGCAGCACAACCTTGGAATTCGACTAAGCACTTGCATGTGCTGATACACAGGCGGCGCTCAGTGAGACTCGGCTCGCTGAGCAAGGTAATTTGCATGAAGCAGGTGCTGGTTACACGTTACACTAGGTGGGCAACGCCACCTCAGCACCACGTGAACATGGGTCGGATCTACAATATACGATTAGCTAAATGAAGCAAGGCCGTGTCTCAGCTCCTTCCCTGTTTAATAGTAACCTTCATGCGATGATGTCTTGTGCTTCTGATGTGGCTTGTGGTTACGGTGTTCGTGTGCAGCACCGTACTGATAATGGGCTGCTGAACACACGTCATTTCGGGGCGAAAACCCTAGCCTGTGAGACAACTATCCGTATGTTGCTGTTTGCTGACGATTGTACCGTTTGCGCAGAGCGCGGATGAATTGCAGCACAAGAATAGTGCTCTGGCTTCGACAGCGGCCAAATTCGGGCTCACCATCAACACTAGCAAGACTGTTTGTCTATTCCAGCCTTCCCCCGGAATGGAGTCCGTGGGCCTGCCCAAATCCAGATTGCTAAGGAAGTGTTGGAAACCACTCCGAGATTTTCCTTCCTTGAGAGCGTAATAACAAGCGACCTGCAAATGACGTGTGAGCTGCGCAACCGCGTACCGAAGGCGGCTGATGCTTTTGGCAAGCTGTAATGCCGTGTGTGGAACAACCACCAGCTCTATGTTGAGACGAAGCTGCTGGTAGGTATAGTCTATGGCGCTGTCCGTTCTTCTATAAGGCAGCGGAACCTGGACGATTTATCGGAAGGATGTCTTATATCTGGAGCGCATCCATCAACAGAGTCTATGCCGTATTATGTGCATCGGCTGGAATGACCGAGCTGCAGACATGGAGGTGCTGCGACACAGTGGCGTGTATGTAGTGCACCGCATAATTCTCCTGAGGCACCTGAAATGGATCGGGCATAGTGGCCGCATGGATTCGGCCAGGACACCGAAACAGCTACCTATGGCTAACTGAGTGCAGGGAAACGGCACGTAGGAAAACCGAAGTGAAGTTACCAGGACATAATCAAAGTGAGCCTCTCACGTGCTAACCTTGCTTGCAGATCATGGGTTGATCGGCGTGCATGGCGTGATCTGATCACAAAGGCAGTTGCCTAGGTGCAAGAGAAAGACTTTGTGCATGTAGAGAAGCAGGGCAGTTGCGGAAGCGACAGGAGCCGATGGACTGTAGTCCATCGACTTCGGACGCATGATGCTGTAGCACATGCGGTCGTGAGTGCCGGAGTCAGGCAGGATTAGTGAGCCACGAGCGAGGCCACTCAGGGTCAACACCGAAACGACGATGAGTCCCGTTGAGAAGGTAGGCAGAACCGGCGCAGCGTCGGTAGGCACGATGCATTCGATTTATTAACTGCGTGCTTCCATGTTGAGTCCCTTTATTTCAAGTGGTGGGTTTGCTATCTTGTCCATACGCTTTTCCATCTCATTTTAATGTCTACCTGAACGATCTTCTATAAACTTGCACACATCTCTTAAACTAACTGCAGTAAACATCGATAACATTTGCGCGATTGTGACATTTTCTTAAAATACATTTCCTGACGTCTTGAACCTTGAAGATTGTTGGCAACCAATCTATTTCATACGCCAATTTATTAACGAGTTGCGTCGCCATATCTGCATGCAATAATCGATTTATTTGACAAGGGTTTGGCGTCTCAAGTGATTGGCTGTTGGTTGATATCCCCGGTGTGGCTACGCTTGATGGACATGTTGACAAGGTGCCTACCTGCCTATTACCCACTACCTCGTCCATACTGGCTCCAGGAGACAGTTGGTCGTTGCTGGAGGGGACGGGGTGCACGGTCCTTGTGGTCGTGCTAGACTCGAAAAGTGGTTCCATGCACTCAGTGTGGAGTGGACTACGGTCCATGCACTGCTTTGTGTGCGCTTGATTCCCCAAATACAGCGTGTTTGTGTTTGCCTGTGAAGGAGTGTGGGCCGGCTCCGTTGATGAAACCTGGCTCCCATCCACATACCTCCCGGTCTTATTCCTTCGGGTTTAAACTGGATATAGGGTGTTTGGGTGAAGCTGTGGGTGGTGCAGCGCAAGCCACCCATGATCCCTCTGTAGGCGTAGGCGTCCTGTGTCTGGCCACAGTAACAGGCAAATCCGAAACCGGATGCCGACAACCCATTGCACATACCTAGTGCAGAGTAAATGCTTATGGCACCACCCTTAATAATATTCAGCGATATGCGACAGTCGTCCTTCATCAGCAAATACGGGGTCGCGTAGTTCTGGAGACTCCGTTCACCTATATCGATTTGGACGGTGCGGGTATGCTCCAAGATGATTGACTTCCTGATTTGGAATACGCCGACGACGTTACCCTAATCTGTTACGTACCACAAACCTGCCAAACAGCACTGGATAGCTCGGCATTGGTTAGCTATCGGTAGGGATGAGCTTTGTACCCTCGAAATGGAAAGTCCTTCTCCAAGGCTGGCGTTAGACAACCTTAGCATCAACCCTTGGTGGTGGTCAGATAGAAGTTATTAAGAAATTCGACTACACGGACAGCTACTTCAGTGTTTATGGAGTAGAAGTTGAGATCACTAGTCGGATAGCAAAAGCTCGAGGTGCTTTTGCTAATCTTCGCGAAATGGCGCGCCGGGGATCAGTATCGCTTGTAGTTATCCCTCCAACCCTCTTGTATGGTTGTAAAGCTTGGGGCATCATATCTACACATACAGAGGCTGGTTTTGCTCGACCATCGGTGCCTTCGCGGTTTAGCTCACACTTAGTGGGAGCACTACGTAAGCAATGAACGTGTTCGTCATCTTGTATATGCCGCAGAAAGAGCAAGTGCACCGTACAACATTGTTATCACACGCGGGAGGCTCCGGTGGCTTGATCATGTGTTGAAGAAAAGAAAAAGCTAACCGAAAAATTAATCAAGAGGAACGAAGGACTTCAATTCGAACTAGACCGCAGTTGAAGCCTTTCGACTCACGGGTTGGGAGGATGAACACGTTTCGCTTGACACCTCCGTGAAATGTGCAGGAGCCGACCTCATTAGCACCATTTGTGTTGCGAGCTCCTTTGCCCCTCCCCTCACCTAGCGTCTCCTTCCAGCCAGGATTACATTCTAGATGCACATATGAAAAAGGACAATATTACTTATATTTATTTTGTATTTGTAAGATTTACAACCCCGTTTTCGTACACATTATCTATTTGTATTGCGGTGTAATAGTTGAGGCAATTCTAAGCCCCAGCCAGCATGTAGTATGGTGATGATGACTCCTCTAATGTACATCTCGCCAGCGGACCACACTGCAGAGAAACAAAGTAACTGGATTCATGAGATGGATTAACAAAGAATTGAGCCGATTGATGCGAGAAGACATTAAACGGATAAGCGGAAACTACTGGGGCGCAGATGAAGGGCCCCATTTGCAGGCATCGTCCATGCGTTTGTGACACGTTCCAACACACTTTCGATGCTACGAACTAATGAAGCTATTCTTAGCTTAAGCCTGTTCTGCCGTTTCCAATTTGTCACCAATACTATATATACTTGTCACTATCATCGTAGGGATGCGGATCTGAAAAAGTGGGTTCGCTGCACTTCGGGGCTAAGTGAAACATTGTGATACGCAAGTCTAAAGAAGAGAACGAACTTACGTCTTGTTTTCAGAGAATAGTTGCATCAAACGCAGACCTAATCCAAACAGGCCACCAGTTTCTGGAGATGAAAGAAGGAACAGAAACGTCGCGACATCAACTAATGAAGAAGGCGGTGTCGAACTGTAAGCCAATCGTGGGAACTCAATGTCTCACAACAAATTGCCAGCACGCAAACGATCGAAAACTGAGCACGTGAAGCAGGATCAAGAATGTTCAGAGCTTATATAGTAAATCCAAGTAGAAGAAGCGACCGACAATAATGGTAATGAACTGAAGCAACCGTAGGGCATTTAAGCGTCATATGGATGCAATAGATTACAGTGGTTAAATATACTTGATTATTGGTGGTTTTTGTGAGTAGTGTAATCTTCACAGAAAGTAGAAGCTACGATTAAACTTTGTACAATAATCTGCCTCGACGGGGAATCGAACCCCGGACATACGAATTACCGGTCCGCTGCTCTTCCACTGAGCTACCGAGGACTGAGGATCAGGTGCGCAATTTAATACATGACTTCTGCTTGGTTTGCGACGTATTGCCAATAAGCTCACAGTATCTGTCTTGTTGTTGCAGAATGGCTCACTTACTCATCACTTCCCAATGAACCGAAGTATCTGTCCTCCTGATGTTCACAGGGCGATGGTAAAGGTAGATTATTAGTGGTTTTTGTGAGTAAATTTTCGTAGAAAGTAGAAGCCACGATTAAACTACGCACAATAATCTGCCTCGACGGGGAATCGAAACCCCGCTGCTCTAACACTGAGCTACCGAGGACTGACGGTCAGGTGCGCAATTTAATACATGACTTGATGATGATGATGATGATGACTTGATGATGACTTGGTTCGCGACGTAGAGCAGCAGACCGGTTAAATATACCCTGTGAAAGTGCAAACAATAAAGTAAAATAAAAAGTCCCTTCACAGTGTAGATAAGAAATCGAATGATTCACTTACTTCGTATCGCCATCGCTTTATATTCAGATTCAGAAGGGCAACGAAAATAGGAGCGCCAGAAGATATCCATACCTTGGCCACGATGCAGTTCCAACATTTGTTCTGTGTGATGCAAACAGAGGATGGATTCTAATTAGGAGTTGCAAAGAATGTCGCGGTCAGTACTGAAATGAGAATGTTTGAGAAATAAATAATGGCTTATGAAATGTTACTCAACCAGATTGTCCATAAGGCCAATATGTGCGTCACCGGATTGACTAACTGGCATGGGAGACTACAGACAAAAGTACAGAATATAGTACAAATACGTCTGTCGCGTAAAACAGGATGCCAAGAAAGAAAACGCTAAAGAAAGAACTGAAATCGCGCATAATACGTCAATAGTCCAACAGGACAAACACAAGCACGAGATTCCGTCCCGGCAAAGAAAATTGTCACACTTCAGCTCGTATCAAAAGGTGACCGAATCACCCCAAATAAAGCATACGGAAATGCTGACATAAATCTACGCCAAATGAGCATATGTAATAAACTGGTTATCAACAAATCCGCGACAAGTGCAAGAAAAGATATTTCTTAAAAGACTACAAAAGCGAAAATGTTGGCGAACTTAACCACAATTAGCTTAAGCAACGTGTACACGTTCAGGTAAATGCTAAGACATGATAGCAAACCACCACCTGAAATAATGAAACGTAGCATGCGGTTAGTAAATCGGATGCAGTGTACCTACCAATACTGTGCCGGTTTTGCCTACGTTTTCAGCAGGACACGTCGTTGTTTCCATGCTGGTCCCGAGTGGCTTCGCTCGTGGCTTCCTAGGCTTGTCTGATTGAGCACTCGCGACCGCATGTGATACAACACCATGCGCTCGACGTCGATGGAGTACACCCCCTCGGCCACTGTCGCTATCATGTTTCGCTGCCGTATAGAAGAACGGACAGCAGCGTGGATTTGTTCACCATCAGCTTCGTGCCGACGGTATGCTGGCGCTGTTCCACACTCGATTCTCAAGCTTCCCAAATACGGCCGCTGCCTTCGATATTCGGATACGCAGCTCACTGCTGGTCAGTCAAAACGAACTCCCAATACTTCGTCATCAATGCTGCATTGCCGCAGTATTGAAAATTACACCTCCGGTGGAGACTGAAAAAGCAGACAGTTTTGTTTGTGTTGATGGTGAGTCCGAATTTGGCCGCTGTCGAAGCCAGAGCACTAATCATGTGCTGCAACTTATCCGCGCTCTGCGCAAACAACGCACAGTCATCAGCAAACACCAACATACGGATAGTTGTCGCACAGACTAGGGTTCTTGCACCGAAACGACGGGTGTTCAGCAAGCCACCACCAATACGGTGCTCCACCTTATCACCGTAATCACAAGCAGTATCAAAAGTTCCCGATATTTTGTCGTGGAGATGAATATTAAACAGTGCAGGAGCCAAGACAGAGTATTACTTCCCAACAGAGACCACCGTGAAGTCATCCGAGGTCGGTAAACTCAGCTGCATCTTCACCCGCATACCACTGTGCAAACATCCCATTAAACCCACAAACGTGCTCGGACAATCAGACTAGCAGAACACCAGCTACAATGCCTCGCGGTTAACTGAATCAAATGCTGTAGTAAAATCAACAGACAGCGAGTACAACGGCTGATGTCGTTCTCTGCACTTCACCTGCAACTGACGAGCCGCAAACAGCATATCGAAGGAGCTGCGACCCGAACGGAATCCAGATTGCTAGTTCGCCACGTTCAGTTCCACAATATGACTGACGAGGTGGTTGTGCAGGATTGGGTCAATCGCCCTGCCCACATAACTCAGTAAGTTGATGCCAAGATAATCCGTGCAACATTGTTTGCTCCCCTTGCTGGCTGGCTTGCCGAACAACCTTCTCGTGATATTAGCTGGGTGGTTCGGGTATTTCCCGTTCCAGAAAATGGTTCGGCGGCAGTGTTTAAGGACACGGTGGGTTTTCGTCTGACAATAATTCTCCCTATAAAAGCCACAAATGTCTGTTTAACAACGCTGCGACGTGGCGGATGTGATCCACCACTAAATAAAGTCACAGCTCCTCGATCCTCCCTGAGAGGCACTGCACTTCAAGGGTGGGTTGGACACCTGGTCCTTCACGAACCGAAAGCCGCATTACCACATAGTTGGTCAACGGCTCCCAACGGGTTGTAACGCCCTCACATCTTCGATCAAAGGTTCGGGGTAGGGCCTCCTAAGACAACTCTCTACTTCGGCCTGGGCAACCGGGTAGTATAACGCCCACCGACGAATCTTAGAAAACACTGCTTACTACGGCTATGCCTGCCATCTATGCTATCTCAACTCCTAAACCTCCACTCACAGATCATCACACCTCCCGTCCTTCTATAGTACTCTTACGTTTTCTTCGGTCACGGGTACAAACGACGTACGTCTGGCAACTGATGAGAGCGACAGTCAAACTCCTGGTTTTCAATGTCTTGTGATCTCAATCGACTTTCACTCTACCGAACGGGTTCTCCATTCATCCTCGCAGCGTTTAATGTTCGAACTTTGATGCAGATCGGACGACAAGCATGTCTGGCCCGTACTCTTGAAACGCTCTCGGGTGACATCTGTCGCCTTTCAGAGACCAGATTACAAGACTCTAGCGCCGTCATCAGGATGGCCTCTCCGGTAAACCCTGACGCCAAATACCACTTGCGGCATTCCGGAGACTCAGAAGCTGCCGCCTCTGACCAAGATGGTGTGGAAGTTGCACTGAGTGCCAGAGCTGAATCAGCTCTGCTTGACGGTCACAGTCAACAGTCTGCTATGAGCAGTCCGATTAAAAGGTTCAAGGAATGTAAGTAGGTGTAGACGTCAAGCGTGCATTGTTTGTCGTCTCCGCCCACGCCCCTACAGACCGCAGCCCGAGTGCAGTCAAGGATAGCTTTTGCCAACAGCTACATGAACTTCTACATTCTTCCAAAAGGACAGAGATAGCCATTCTTACCGGAGACTTTAACGCACAGGTGGGCCGCCTGGCACAAAGCGAGCACCACCTTGGGAGTAGTTTTGATCTCGGTGGCAGTCGATCAGACAATGGAGACAGACTGCTTGCTCTTTGCTCTGATCATCGCTTGTTTCTTTCGCGCACTAGTTTTGGGCACTCGAGGAGACACACTGCTACCTGGCGCCCGCCCTCACAAACGCGAGAGCGCTCCCAGCTTGACCACATAGCAACCAGCTGCAGATGGCGAGGAAGCGTAACGGACTGCCGATCGTACTGGCCAACTTTTCTGGACTCCGATCACGCATTGGTTCGTGCTAAGATTTGCATGCGTTTCGGGGGATAACCCAAGTGCGCTCACTACCGACCGAACGTAGCACATCTACAGAACCCTGCGATTTTAACTAGGTACCAAGCCTCACTGTCAACACTGCTTGGATCAACTATTGACGGTGACCTCGATTCGCAGTGGGCGCAGATCAAAGATGACTTAGTTTCCGTCAGTATCGACACTTGTGGAGCTTCCCGTCACCCACCGAAGCATTGGATTTCCACCGTCTCCTTGTCACTGATGAACAGACGCCGCTTCATCCCGTCAGATTTCATCCACAGTGAAGAACGCCAATCCCTGGGTCGAAAGTTGCCCAAGAGTCTGCAAATTGGCTACGAAGCTTGGTGGTGTGAACGTGCTAGGGAGATGGAGCTTGGTAGTCCCTCTGGTAACACCAGAAAACTTTTCCATCTCATCTGAGTCACTGAAGGTGTTCGATCTGGTATAAGTGGAACAATATGCGAAGAAGATGGCACCTTAATCACCAATATTCAACGACGGTTGGAGCGATGGGCCGAACATTTTGGCTCGCAGTTTTGTTGACCACCAGCTCCATCTGCTACCTCTGGTGCACGCACTGGTGCCGAGTGGTCTACCCCCACAGATCCTCCCTCTTACCAGGAAATCGAGCATGAGCTCCGCCACATGAAGCGCTATAAAGCCACCGGCCCAGATGATCTTCCTCCAGCTCTATTTAAAGATAGCAGCACTTCGAAGGTTCGAGAACGCACCGCTTTGTTCTCGAAACTTTGGTCGAAAGAGGAAGTTACATAATCTTGGGGTGAATCCATAGTCGTCCCCATCTTCAAAAAGGGCCTGCGCAAGATCTGCTCCAACCACAGAGGAATAAACTTAGTCCCCGTGATTTGCAAGCTGCTGATGTCCATCATAATTCGCAGGAAATTCCCAACGCTCGAATCCTTGCATCGAGAAAAATAAGAGGTGGTTTTCGACCTTGGTACGGCTGCATCGACCAGATTTTCACACTCCGCCAGATCCTCGAGCTCCGGCATGTGTATCAGAAACCAACGATTGCTGTGTTCTTGGATATCCGTGTAGCCTTCGATTCTGTCGATCGGACGATACTGTGGCACTGTCTGCTGAAGAATGGCATCCCCGAGAAGTTCGTCTACATACTGCGCTCTCCCTATAGTCTCACCTCGGGCAGAGTTAGAGCGTATGGCAAGCTCTGGCCTTCTTTTGTGGTCTCCAGTTAAGTTCGACAAGGATGCCCTGTCCTTCCGTTCTTATTCAACTTTGCCATTGAGGATGTCCTAAAGAACGGTCTGGGCGATTCGTTGAAAGCTGGCGTTGAGCTCCTCTCAGGTAGTCGAATTGTAAATTGGGATTGTGCTGATGATATCGTCTTCCTAGGTGACGATGCACAAGCAGTCCAACTTGCACTAAACCGCTTGGCGATTGGAGAATCAAAGTAGAGTATGTACTTTTTGTCATCCAAATGCCAGGCTCTCTTTCAAGACTGGCAGGTACCTGTGCCAGCACACTCTTCGTGGTGAGACAATGGAGGTTACGGAGAGCTTTGTCTACTTGGTGAGTTGCATCACTGCTGGCGGGGCTGTTGGAGATGATATTTCGATGCGCATCTCAAGAGTACACCATGCTTTTTTAGGGCTGAGGAACTTGTGGCGTCACCACGACAATATTGCATGTGTTGGTGGTGTGCCCGAATTTGGCGGCTGTCGAAGCCAAAGCACTAATCATGTGCCGCAATTTATCCGCGCGCTGCGCAAAAAACACAGTGGTCAGCAAACACCAACATACGGATAGTTGTCGCACAGACTAGGGTTCTCGCACAGAAACGACGGGTGTTCAGCACGCCACCATCAATAAGGTGCTCCACAAGAACACCGTAAGCACAAGCCTTGTATATATATATATATATATATATATATATATATATATATATATATATATATATATATATATATATATATATATATATATATATAACACATGCTGAGGCTGATGTTGCATTCCTGAAGCTTCTTCGCCGCAGTTGGGCTAAACCAACTTACACTTAAACTAGGTCTATTTAAGCTGGCTAAATTTCATTCCACATTATTTGATTTGTTCTGCCTACCTGAATACTGTTCTATTAACTGGCCACGTTGCTTACATTAATTGCGCTTATCTTCGGTAACTTCGTTGCGTTTGTAGCATTTTTAACTAACTTGTCAACATTTTTTCCTTATCGCGAATTCGTTGCTAACCAACTTACTTCATATGCTTATTTAGCAAAGAGTTCTGCCACCGTATCTGTATGCATTATTGGATTTGTTTTATTTCATCTTGTCGTTCCAGGTGATTGGCTGTTGCTTGACATCCCCGGTGTGGCTGCGCTTGATGTGCATGTTGACAAGGTGCCTACCTGTCTATTACCCACTACCTCGTCCACGGCTGGCTTGCCGAACAAGGCTGGCTTGACGAACAACCTCCTCGTGGTGCCAGCTGGGTGGTTCGGGTTTTTCCCGTTCCAGCGAAGGGTTCGGCGGCAGTGTTCCAGGACGTGGTGGGTTTTCGCCTGGCAAGCGTTCTCCCTATAAAAAGCCACATATGTCCGTTTAACAACACTGCGACGTGGCGGATGTGACTCGCCACTAAATAAAGTCACTGCCCCTTGCCCCTCCCTGAGAGGCATTGCACTTTAAGGGTGAGTGGGGCCCCTGGTCCTTCACGGACCGAAAGGCGTATGAACCATCTATTTGGTCACCGGCTCCCAACGGGTTGCGACGCCCTCACATCGCCTTGCTGCCTTGTAGGTTAGATCTTGGATCAAAGGCTCAGGGTAGGGCCCCTAAGACAACCCTCTACTTCGGCCTGGACAAGCGGGTAGTATCACGCCCACTGACGATTCATGGATTACACCGCTCACTACTACTACTGCTATGCCGCTCTTCTGTCTTAACTCAACCGCTCAACGTCCACTCACAGACCACCCCACCTCCCGTCCTTCACCTACATGTACTCTTGTGTCTTCTACGGTCACCGTCACAAACGACCCACGTCTCGCAGCTGATGGAAGTAACAGCCAAACTCCCGGTTTTCAATGTCCTGCGATCGCAACCGCCTCTCACTCCACCGAAGCTCCAGCTCTTCTTCGACCTGGTTCTCCATTCATCCTCGCAGCGTTTAATGTTCGAACTTTGATGCAGATCGGATGACAAGCATGTCTGGCCCGTACTCTTGAAACGCTCTCGGGTGACATCTGTCGCCTTTCAGAGACCAGATTACAAGACTCTAGCGCCGTCATCAGGATGGCCTCTCCGGTAAACCCTGACGCCAAATACCACTTGCGGCATTCCGGAGACTCAGAAGCTGCCGCCTCTGACCAAGATGGTGTGGAAGTTGCACTGAGTGCCAGAGCTGAAGCAGCTCTGCTTGACGGTCACAGTCAACAGTCTGCTATGAGCAGTCCGATTAAAAGGTTCAAGGAATGTAAGTAGGTGTAGACGTCAAGCGTGCATTGTTTGTCGTCTCCGCCCACGCCCCTACAGACCGCAGCCCGAGTGCAGTCAAGGATAGCTTTTGCCAACAGCTACATGAACTTCTACATTCTTCCAAAAGGACAGAGATAGCCATTCTTACCGGAGACTTTAACGCACAGGTGGGCCGCCTGGCACAAAGCGAGCACCACCTTGGGAGTAGTTTTGATCTCGGTGGCAGTCGATCAGACAATGGAGACAGACTGCTTGCTCTTTGCTCTGATCATCGCTTGTTTCTTTCGCGCACTAGTTTTGGGCACTCGAGGAGACACACTGCTACCTGGCGCCCGCCCTCACAAACGCGAGAGCGCTCCCAGCTTGACCACATAGCAACCAGCTGCAGATGGCGAGGAAGCGTAACGGACTGCCGATCGTACTGGCCAACTTTTCTGGACTCCGATCACGCATTGGTTCGTGCTAAGATTTGCATGCGTTTCGGGGGATAACCCAAGTGCGCTCACTACCGACCGAACGTAGCACATCTACAGAACCCTGCGATTTTAACTAGGTACCAAGCCTCACTGTCAACACTGCTTGGATCAACCATTGACGGTGACCTCGATTCGCAGTGGGCGCAGATCAAAGATGCCTTAGTTTCTGTCAGTAATGACACTTGTGGAGCTTCCGGTCGCCCACCGAAACGTTGGATTTCCACCGTCTCCTTGTCGCTGATGGACAAACGCCGCTTCATCCCGTCAGATTCCATCCACAGTGAAGAACGCCAATCTCTGGGTCGAAAATTGCGCAGAAGTCTGCAAATGGACCGCAAAGCTTGGTGGTGTGAACGTGCTAGGGAGATGGGGCCTGCTAGTCCCTCTGGTAACACCAGAAAACTTTTCCATCTCATTCGAGTCACTGAAGGTGTTCGATCTGGTATAAGTGGAACAATATGCGAAGAAGATGGCACCTTAATCACCAATATTCAACGATGGTTGGAGCGATGGGCCGAACATTTTGGCCCGCAGTTTTGTTGGCCACCAGCTCCATCTGCTACCTCTGGTGCACGCACTGGTGCCGATTGGTCTACCCCCACAGATCCTCCCTCTTCCCAGGAAATCGAGCATGAGCTCCGCCACATGAAGCGTTATAAGGCTCCCGGCCCTGATGGTCTTCACCCAGCTCTATTTAAAGATGGTGGCGCATCGCTGGTCCGAGAACTCACCGCTTTGTTCTCGAAAATTTGGTCGAAAGAGAAGGTTCCATCATCTTGGAGTGAATCGATGGTCGTACCCATCTTCAAAAAGGGCGTGCGCAAGATCTGCTCCAACCACAGAGGAATAAGTTTAGTCCCCGTCGTTCGCAAGCTGCTGGTGTCCATCATAATTCGCAGGCTATCCCCAACATGCGAATCGTTGCAACGAGAAGAGCAAGCTGGGTTTCGCCCTGGTCGCGGCTGCATCGATCAAATCTTCACACTTCGCCAGATCCTCGAGCTCCGCCACGTGTATCAAAGGCCAACGATTGCTGTGTTCCTGGATATCCGTGCAGCCTTCGATTCTGTCGATCGTACAGTACTGTGGCAGTGCCTTCTGAGGAACGGTGTCCCCGAGAAGTTCGTCTCCATACTGCGCGCTCTATACAGTCTGACCTCGGGCAGGGTTAGGGCTTATGGCATGCTTTCGCCTACCTTTGTGGTCTCCAGTGGAGTTCGACAAGGATGCCCTATCTCTCCGTTCCTATTCAACTTTGCCATTGAGGATGTCCTGAAGAACGCTCTGGGCGATTCGTTGAACGCTGGCGCTGAGCTCCTCCCAGGTAGTCGAGTTGTTGATTTGGATTATGCTGATAATATCGTCTTGCTGGGTGACGATCCACAGGTCGTCCAACTTGCATTAAACCGCTTGACGATTGGAGCATCAAAGTACGGTATGTACTTTTCGCCATCCAAATGCAAGGCTCTCCTTCAAGACTGGCAGGTGCCTCTGCCTGCACTCACGCTTGCTGGTGAGACACTAGAGGTTGTGGAGAGCTTTGTCTACTTGGGAAGTTGCATCACTGCTGGCGGAGCTGTTGGAGACGAGATTTGGATGCGCCTCTCGAGAGCACGTCTCGCTTTTTCTAGGCTGAGGCATTTGTGGCGTCGCCACGACATTCGTCTCTCCATCAAAAGGTGGGTCTATTGTGCAACTGTTCGTGCTGTACTGTTGTACGGATGCGAGACTTGGCCCATTCGTAAAGATGACTTGCGCAGGCTATCCATCTTCGAGCATCGCTGTCTGGGGTCCATTGCCCGTGTGTGGTGGCAGCACCACGTAAGCAATTTGGAAGTTAAACAGCGTGTCTTGGGACGTGGGAGCCACTCGCTCGAGGAGCTCATCTCACTGCATCAACTGCGGTGGTTGGGACACGTTTTGCGTATGCCTGTCCAGCGTTACCCCCGTCGTGCGTTGTTTGCACTTGCTGGACAGGGCTGGAAGAGACGGTCTGGTGGACTGCCTACAACATGGAGAAGCCGCATGAAACAGTTGACGAAACAATTGGCCTCGGCCGGTTGTTATCGACTACCTGGTTGGGGTCCGAGAGATGAGGATACTTGCTGGTTTAAGACCTTGGAAGTTATGGTTCAAGATCGATGTCAATGGCGGACGTGTGCATCAGTGTGTTGCGGTGTCCCTTCTTCCTCCCCCTAGAAAAGAACAAACTGAAAAAACTGTGAGTGGTAAACTTGACAAAAAAGCATTTCTTGTTGCTCTTTTCTTATTATCCACATTGTTTTCCTATTCAGCCATGATTCCGATGGCACAATATCTGTACCACAGATTGTGTATAATATATATATATATATATATATATATATATATATATATATATATATATATATATATATATATATGACGGCACCCATATCCGTATTTGCCTGTCACCGTGGCCTCCATAGGGACAGCCACAGAACGCCTACGCCTAGAAATGGGACCATGGTTGGCTTGCGCTGCATCAAAAACAGCTCCACCCACACACCCCATATCCAGCGTAAACCCGAAGGAATAAGACCGGGAGACTTGTGGATGCGAGCCACGTATCATTAACAGAGCCGGCCCACACTCCTTCAACAAGCAGTACAGAAGCATACCGGCCTAATTGGGAAATCAGGCACACCAGACGTACACAAAGCGGTGACTGGACCGTAGCCCGTTCCACACAGACGGAACTACGCTTTGAACCTAGCACTATCACGAGGACGGTGCACTCCGTCCCCGCCAGCGACCACCTACTATATTCTGGAGCCAGCAATCGAGGTGGAGGGTATCAGACAGGTAGGTACCTTGTCAACATTCACATCAGGCGCAGCCACACCGGGGAGCTCAAACAACATCTACTTCTGAAATGCAAGATTACTCACCACGCAAACAAACGTACCACATACTCCGCCTTATTGGCCTGGATTAATAAATCGAATTTAAGCGTACGCATCGTGCTTCCTTTCCGCGTGCAACAGTGCCTTTGTCTGTAACTCGGCAACCGCCCTTTTGATCAGTCCACGGAATTCGCATCGATCAAATTTGCCTTGAATTTGCAACACCTGAAATCATAAACTTACCTTGTTCATGTCTTGGTAATGTTCATTTCAGTTTGCCCCAGTGCAGCATTCCTGCACTAAGTTGGCCGTACACTAGCGGTATGAGTATCCTCGTCGAATTCATTCGGTATACATATATACATGGATTGGCGTCATCCGTGTCTAATGGCAGTTCAAATGCAACATATGCACATGCAGGCTGTCCAGACCTAAATATGCACTGTTACAAACTGGTTAGAGACACATTAGGCCTCATAAACAATAGTACTAACAACGTGTACGGTATCGTTTGGAGGTCAGGCTAACAGCCGATTGCACAGACATGAGAACAAGTATCCAAGACGAATTTTGGTGTTTTCTTTAACACTTAGACGTGACAGCCTTAAATCTTGAGCATCCATATTTGAACGAAGCCGATATGGCTGTGAAACTTGGCCCATCAGATCGACAGACATGAAGAGACTCGTCACATTCGATCATCGCTGCCTTCGCAGCTTAGCTCATGTCTGGTGGGAACACCGCGTGAGCAATGAGCGTGTTCGGCGTCGCGTATTTGGTACAGGAAGAGCGAGTGAACCGCTCAGCACGATTATATCACGCACCAGGCTCCGATGGCTGGGCCACGTGTTGCGCATGCCAGCACACCGACTCCCACGACGTGCTTTGTTTACGCGTTGTGGGTGCGGTTGGAAGAGGAGGAGGGGAGGCCAAGTGATGACTTGGTCGAGAGAAATGAAAACCCTCACTTCGAAGTTGGCGTCGGTTGGTGCATCCCGACTGCCTGGTTGGGGTCCTAAGGACGGTGAACACGTTTGGTTGGACACACTTGCTGATATGGCTAGGTGCCGGCCCCAATGGCGTTTGTGTTGTGAGTTCCTTTGTCCATCCCCCTCCTGTTTAGCATCCCCCTCCAATCACGATCTCAATCGTTTGGCATAATATGACTTTCTTTTACGGCAGCCAGCTGTTAGCTCTCCGGAACGATGTCCATCCGTTACTGGGGACTCAGCGGGCGTGCCACTGTTTGTTGTTGTTGTTTTGTTTTTTCTTCTTTTCTTGCCTTTTGTATTGCGGCACAATAGCTGAAGTGTTTTCCACCTCCAGCTAACGTGTAATGATGATGATGATGAACGAAGCCGATATAGGAATAGGGACGCAATTGCCATCAGTACGGTTACCAGGTAGAATGATTAATAAACAAGTGGTAGAGTATAATAGTGTGTGCTTAAGTGTCGCCTAATATATACACAATATTGTTTGCATAACTGATGTGGGAGATGGCAAAGCGTGCGAATGCGATGGGGTGTTCACTTCAGCCACTCCGTGTCGCCGATCGGTCCGATCATCCACTGCCCTAGGTACATTTTTTGCGCAATCTTAACAATTGACCGGTGGCATTACCATGTTTTCGCCGCTTATGGCCTCACTGGAAAGACAACTACCGCCATGCTACATCAACTAAGTCCCGCTGCTCACTGGCAAACATGCGGCTTTCTAAACAGTCTTCGCAATGTGTTGCAAATGTTCAAAACGTAGCATGGCTGTCACCCAAGTACTCAAACGCTTGTATCTGCCGCTGTGTACTCTGCTGTCGCCATCGTACGTCTCGGGTGCAGCCATTCAGTGCTCGTAAAACGATTGTCGCTAGGTGCCGATTCATTTCCGATGGAATATACTAAGACACTGACGTACCATCACCATTGGCATTACACCTTTTTCTTAGTCTATCCAGAAGATTGGCCATGTCCAATTCAACTTCTGGTTAGCGTCTCTGCGCTCCCGTCTTCAATCCGCTTGAGTTTTCACAAGCCCCGATAAATTCAGTATGACTGGTGAACAACGATAAATAAAGCTATGCTCACACCATTCATTGCCGAGCTTGTTCATTTGACACGGATTTTCCCTGGGTAAATTCTCTTCGTGATCACACGAGGGACAATCCTTGAGCATTGTGTGCTCCAGATCTCAAACTTTACACTTTATGCGTACTGTAAGCGGCCAAACGCTGGTAACCCTTGGGTTCACACGTATCTACCGAACTGGAAACATACTCAATAATTTGCCACCCTAGCAATGATCCGTATCAACAGCACAGTTCGCTCGGAAACCGCGCGCACATCAAATACGAATGAGCACATGGATAGACTGAACCATTATCCGACGATCCATCGACTCTCAAAGCGTCGTGCTAGTTAGCATTGGGCTGCCGGTCAAACTAAGGTCATGTAATCTTCAAATCGATTTCAAGGAGCAGAATATAGGTAGCATAGTCTGGTGAGCAATATTATGAAGCTTACATAGTGATGTGATTTGCGGCCGAATGATAATACGAAGAGAGAAGATGCCGTAGCTCACTGTCTCGGTATGTCACCGTACTAAATTCCACATAAGAAGGTAGCAAGGGTATCATAGATCATGACGAGTACAACAGTGTAGTGGGCAACACGTGAAATAACCGCGAAGCACAACCGAGTTAGGTAAGCCCTATAAGGGTAGGTTAGATGCGACTCATCCGTTCTAGGCAGGTGCAATAAATACACAGTTTTGCACCAAATCAGTGGTTAATCATTTTAGAGTGAAACTGTACCCAAGCGCAACTTACATGCGCGAGAGAATAAGGATGACACAAAGAAGATGACGGATAAACTAAGCAACTCTACAAGTTAGCAGAGAAATGGCTTGATAAAGCCACTGATTTTTATAAGCTCAGCTAACTTAAAGTCCGAGGTGAAAGAACGGGAATTATAGCTATGCTCAATTTAACGAATATGTAGAAGCATAGTGGAACAGTGATGACTTATCGTTGGTGTACGCTGTGAATGCCGTCTCCTATATTTACTGCAGGCTATCCGCGTCAGAAGATAAACCAGAGCCGGTTATGATCGTCTCTTGTCCGAGGGGAGCGAGAAGTAACAGGTATGTGGAATCACCAGGCAGTCCGTCGTGTGTTATTATTTATTTACCCCTGGTCATTCATTCTGAACACTAGCATATCTCGACCACTTCGTCAGTGTCTAGAATGCTACCTGTACCCAAGCACTTCGATTCGTGTTGCCGCTGTTCCGGAATCAACCTTGATGACTTATCTGAATCTCAGTGCGTTTATCTGACGGCAGCAGCAATACGAGGGGACGTACAGAGACACTTGAGATGGGATACATTGACCTCATATTGCAACCCGCAATAAGTCACGGTGTCACATGAGAAGAAATGCACTAAGATATATTTGTCATGTGAGGTAGCAAGACAAACAGATGTTAGTGCGACTTGTAATTTCGGCGAGCCCCAGTTAGACATCCAGCCAGCAGATAATGGTGTCCCGCGAGTGAAAATGCGATCAGTTTGTCAAGTGTTTCTAAATGGCTACCACATAGTTATTCAAGATGAGATATCAACTGACATATCAAAGATTCCTGGTTCGAGTTGCAGTATTGCAGTGTTGCGAACAGGCATTTGTTCACGCTTGTATATGCACTACCACAAATTGGATGGAGAAACAATTATCCGCCTGAGCAATAACACTTCGAACGTGCAGTAGTATGGATTAAATGTAAGAATAACAGTCATATTCCTCTAATGTTGGAAGGTCGCACGTACAATTACAAGCAACCAATAGGATTGTCGGCGGTTAGTTAACATTTAAACGTGAACCTAAATGGCAGTCATAAATTTAGTCGGAAATGGGGGCATTAACAATAGCTAGGGACAGAGTTAGGAATAGGGAAGCAAATGCTCAATCTGGTTACCAGGTGGAATGATGCACAAATAAGAGGTACAGTAAACGAGTGATGTCTTATCGTTAGTGCATGCTGTAGATGCCGTCTGCAATGTGCGTTAGAATTCGGTAATAGCACACATTCTCTGACAACCGCTGTAGCGCAATCACAGGAACTAAACATCTGATAAATCCTGTTGCGTCCTGTTTTACGTTCGGCTTTCGAAAAAGTGCTCAAACTGTTTTAGTCAATTTACAAGAAATAGCTTGCACGACATCCAATTACTCAACCGTTGGCAGATGTGGCTGTATACTCTACGATGGCAATAAGCTATTTATGTAGACGGCAGACTCGCTTGCGGACTCGAGTAACACGTACAAACTCTCGGGTCCAATTAATAAAGGAAGCCGTGATGTTTAGCTACGGTACAATTAAACGAAACACAACTCAAGTGAAATGTGTACAGACCTCAGTCCTAGTGCAACCGGGTCTCTGCAATATGCAGGATGAAGGCAAATCAGCTCATTTAATGGGTCCAACAACCTAACAACCGCATAGGATGGTGGGTATAGTGTGTCCCCTGGCCAATGGGGAATAAAGGAAATAACACGGTGGATGACCCCTGAGACTGGAGAATCTCTAAAATTGATATGGGCACGAAGGTATCTAACATCGGGTGTTGGAATGGAACCACTTAGACATGGCTAGGAAAACAATGAATCTCTATATCCATGGTGTGATTTGCAATGAAAACATTGAGCATTGCATAGTTAATCACATGAGAGTAGACAAGTAATGGGTTATCAAGAGCCACGACAGGTAAGGTGGTTAGCTGAACGTATGAATTTTCCCATGCAGCCTGCGGTTCTCATGGTAATTTAACCGCTTACCATTCACTAACAATCTGTCTTCATACATCTAGGTTGCAGCTATTCTGCGCTACAAATCAACTGTTTCAGTGCGTGGATTTAATTTTTAATGAAATATGTACTAAAGTACTGACGTACCACCACGGTTAAACTTACCTAACTCTAGGTCAATCCAGAGGATTGGCCGTTTCTAATGTAAATTCTAGCAGACACCGTTGCCATTCTGCTTCGCTTATCACCTAGATAATAGCTGCTTTTTCCCTAAGTGCACTTAACTTCAGTACGACGGATTCACAGTAGGGAATATAGATACACTCACTCGCGTGACAATATGTAGTACAGAAGACGTAGTATCAACTTCAGCATGTTAATCGCTAGTCAGTTACTTGCCGGGATTATTCACTTTACACGAATGAGCCAACATTTGGACAGTTGCAACGAAAACGAGGAAGTGTTGTAGAGTATTTGTTCTCCGGGGAGAATTGTTGATTCATACAGCCAATGCAAGAACCAATGTGGATTATTGCAATTATATATATATATATATATATATATATATATATATATATATATATATATATATATATATATATATATAATCATGGGCGTCGAGCCATGGAATGAATGTGCATAGTAAGGGCAAAGATCGCGAAAGGGAAAATACACAAAAAAGTTTTTCGCGCACCGTTTTGGCAATACTGTCAGTTTTGTGATTACGGGGTTGACCAGTGGCGTCATGCAAAGTTTCCATTGTCCGCAATTATGCGCCATGTCCTCAATTGTTTCCAAGCAGCGATGTTTTTCATGTGACTGCGTGAGTTTCTCCAATGCGGCCCTGCGCAGCGAATTAGAGAGCGCCGTGGCAAACGCTCGCACGGCTTGTGTAGTACGCGACCTAGCCCTGTCAGTTGGCGGAGCGATATCGGCTTGTCGAGAGAGAGGCCCGTATTACCCAGGACGCGACGCCTAACATCGATGTTGTAAACGTGGTGTTCCCATCACCACCGTCATCAAATGCCGAAATCCGAGGCAAATCATTTGCACGGATGAGCCAACAGTGGTTTCCGTGGAATAGAAACAGCGAACACAGGTCATTCAGACCCCTCCCTTCACCAAGAGTGAAATGTCACGACGACGCCACAGATCAGCGAAAGCCAATCGAGCTTAGGCAAAGCAGAGAGAAAACTCTATTCCAATGGTGTCACCAGAAAAATTGCAGCTCCAAGGCAGATGAAGCTATCTACCCGCTCAAACCACGAGCATCAAAAATCAGCGCTGAAGGAGTAACTCGCATTTCGATGGGTTGAAGGTCATGCCGCACTGGGTACCTTCAGGCATCAAGCAGTTTAGAATGATCTGCATGATTTGTGGGTCGTCACCGAGCAAGGGAGTATAATCGGCATAGTCCAAATCAGTTGCGTCGTTGAATGAAAGAAACTTTACGCCAGAACCCTAAAGACCATCCAGAGCTCTTAATAGGACATCAGTCAGGAAGTTGATTAGAAAGGGGGACATGGGCATCCCTGTCGCACACCACTAGTGATGACGAAAGGTGAAGAGAGCTTACTATAAGTCATCGCTCTGCCCGAGAGATTGCCGAATAAAACGCGAAATATGGCGGCATATTTGTCGGGTGCCCCATTACTTTGCAGACAAAGCCACAAAGCAGGCCGACAGACCGAGCTGAACGCAGCTCGGATGTCCAAAAGGTGACGATGGTGGGCTGAAGATAAAGGTGGAACAGCTCGAAGAGTTGACGGAGCGTAAACATGTGGTCCACACACACTCGACCGGGACGGAAACCAGCCTGTTCCTCACGGGAGTGCTGTTTCCTAATCGGTGTTAGTCTGCGCGGTAAAACAGAGGTTGGCAATTTGGAGGCGACGGAGATTAGACTGATTCCTTGGTAGTTGGCGCATAAGCTACTGGCAACCTTTTTGAAAATCGGTAGGATTATTTACTCGTCTCAAGAGGATGGAATCTTTATACCAGATCTTGCAGAACGGAGCTGTTACCTGGATGATAATAGCCTCGCCACAGTATTTGAACAGGTACGGATAAAGTCCGTCCGAGCCAGCAGCTTTGGATCAAATCGAATGAGGAAGCTCAAAACGGACATCCGCTTCGGTGAGTAGTTCCAGTGAAACGTCTCAAGGCACGCAAATAAACATACTTGTTAAACAACTAGAAGGAGGCCACTTGAGTTGAAAGTGCTCAGCCCAGAGGTCCATGTGTCCAAGCAAATTAGTGATCCATGATCCTCGCAAACAGCTTCAGTGAAGCCAACTCTTCGGTGGCCAGTAGTCTAAATGACCTGGAAAAGCTTGCGAAAAATTCCAGAAATGGCTACCTTCTCCATCTTCGAAGTGCTCTGAGACCACCAAGTTTCGCGATTGTTACACAGGCCGGTTTTGTTGGCAGAGGTTGCGGCGGACTTCGTTGCAGCTAGGATTAGCCGGGATAACTCCGTGCATATCAACATCCTATTGGTTTAACTGCTGGAAATATCGAAATTTACACATAGGAGCGAATCGAGTGACCATTTTGAGTGAGTGCACGATGATCGATAGTTGGGAGTAAAACCAGCCATGTAGGAGTAACCGATACGCAGGAAGGAAGACATAGTAAGGTACGCAATGCCTTGCGTCAAATCCCTCAGGATGGCTGGAAATGGGAAGGTTTGGATGTGACCAAAGGTGTGCAATTATGAAGTGTGACTTAAAACAATTAGTCACTTAGCAGATATTTACTCCTGAAGTGTAAAACAAAACTAGATGTTTTCTGATTAGTTCGGTGACTACATCGGGGGAGAAAACGTTGCCTGAACACAAATCCTATCCGTATAGGAGTGTTCTACAAAAGGTGCACAAAGGTCCAAGGGGATGTAGCATAAAAGGTTACGGGGTAGAAAGTTGTGCGGTGGTCTTTCTGTGTGTTATAGAGAGATATACGAAAGCACGACCGACTGAATCAAAGTTGACGGTAAAGTAAGGGAAGTGAGGTCTAGTAGGTGAAGCTAATTGGACTTGAAAGTCAACAGAGTGACTTTGAAGTTGCGCCATGTCGGATCAAATCTCCAGACATTGGTGTGATCTATTCCGAAGTTTATAACCAGAAGTACCAACCGGACGAGTGTCCTCGGACAAATTCCCCATGCCTTTGTGTCATGTCGCCAGTCGGCTGCCTTGTGGCTTTGTCTAACTGGGTACGATGAGGACAACCAATGTAGCACAAGGAAGTCATAAACGGATATACGAAGAATATAGCCTATTGAACAACTAGTACTAGCGAGTTTCTTACCAACCGTAGACGGCGGACTTAAGTATTCTCAACTGGTGCGTATAAAGTGAGACAATGCGACCATTTCTGTAGGAAAAGCGTCAGTGATATCAAGGCTGTGGACGTGCCCAACTCAAGAAATCGAGCGGCATTATATGTCCGACAGGTATGAACCCAGGTCTGAATTCGAGAAGCAACCAATTTATACATGCATATCACTAGGTCGGCTGGTGACCGAAAGGATTAGGCGCTTACCTTGGGACCCGGAGATCGTCGTTTCGAACTTGCCTAGATGGAGGCGACCTGTTTTACTTAAACCTTTGCGCGACTGGTAGTGGTCGCGTAGAAGTGAAACGTCGCACGGATAAAGAATGAGAGTTACCAATAAAGATCAGGTTCGAGAGCCTCCAATCCGCAATCTGGGAATACATTGAAACGATAAAAAGCACCGGTTGAGATTACGCTTGTTAAGGCCAATTTCACGTCCGAAATCGAACCGTGTGCGTATGGCTCTGCATCGGTGTCCGTCCGAGTAGACTGTCTACGGCATTTTTGCCGACGGCAATGCCGTCTCTATGAACAATTCAAACCTTCGACTAAGTGTTGCTAGATACTCAAAGACTGTAGTCATTAATGGTAGATGTTGAATCAAATTCGAACCATGCTACTAGCTTGTTTGCATATTTCAGAAACACAGTACATATAAGCTCCAAAAGCCTGAAGCGCATGTGTCAGCACGGTCTGCTGACCGATCTGACCTACAGTAAAAAGATTAAATGAACCTATGTGAAATGAGACCTCTGGTCCGAAGGATGTATGGATGCATTGCTAGCGAAACTACGTCACAGTGTTGTACAACAGCACCACAAGTAGTTCGATAAGCCAGCCAATGGTAGTTTTACTAACCAAGATGTGAAGAATAATACTGAAAGTTAGGCAAGAGCAGAAAAGGAGTATCAGCAACGTTTTCTGAGTAGAAGATGCTCTCCGGTCCCATAGTTTCTGTTCGAGGTACCCTACACCTAGCAGCGGCAGACCCACAACGGAGTGCGATTACGGAACCCGATCTGGGAGATGCTTTATATTTCTCACATGCAGCCGTGGATGCAGAGTATGCACTCGGGACTACAATCACCCGCAGGTGAGTTTTGATGAGCTTTACCTCACTGGCCAGAGGCTGCTTAGCTTGAGGCACATGATAATGCGTCATTGAGCTTCCATAGCGTCGTGAACAACTCGTGGCGGTCATGTTGTACGCCAACCGACCACAGTTTACAATCCGTAGGTTGTAATATCCGATAACCGGATTTGATGGAAGAAAGCCATCTACACCCACCATCATGTGCTTACATACAAGATGGATTTTGAGTCTTCATGGGATTCAACCACTAAATTATCCGGTATCACGTGGAATGTGCCACCCAACGTTGCTAAATGGATCAGTTGGGTATGCCGACCAAAGTGCCACGTTACGGTCCAGTCTCATTACACATTAAAAATCATTTCGCTTAAGCTGAAGCCAGGTGTAACTACAACAAAATAAGTGAGTAGGCAGCATAACAGTGTTTGAATTTCAAAAAACATTTTATTCAAAAAGAAAAATATTCATTCCGCGGGCGAAACAAAGCACTAACCCGTAAAAATGGACACCGCATCCGGATGGTTAAGTTCATTCAGTTTGTTAAGAGCCAGAAAGTAAACGTAATTTGCCGAATTCAGTGAGGATGCTGTTCCAAAAACACAATGAGCAGCAGGTTTGCCACGTCGGAGGTTTGACTGATCTTCGATATCGTCAATACTGGGAGGAAAAATTGGTTAGAGTAAGTGGATTAGTTGGAGAGAGAATCTAGGGATGTTGCAAGAAAAGTGAACAGTGTATCACCGCTGACACCAGTGCCAGCGCAGGACACCCGATCCATAAGGTGGCGACGATGTGAAGCAATTGTTTAAAGGACAAATGGAAAAAACATCTAGCAAATGCGACAACTAAAGCAGGGTGTCTGCGCATTGTAAATGAGCGAGAAAGAGCGATGGGTTAGTAAAGTGTTTGTGTCTCAGGTTGCCTAGGGAACTCAACCAAAGCTTTCGGGTCAAGTACCTGAATGCAAAATAGAAGTTTGGCAGTGGGCTACATATTTTAAATAATTAGGTGTCACACTTAAACCTTTAACCTTGAAGATCTGGAAACTGAGTTTGTCCGGCTAACCAATGACTAACATGATACCAGTGACATTGAAAGTGCAAAAAATACCATTAAGAACAGACCAATATGTAGTGGAGGGGCGCAAGCTACTGAAACACGATAAGATGCAGTCACACTGCGATGAAAACAAACCCCCAGCTAACATATGTAATGATGATAAATTATGTTTCTACGTGTGTGTATGTTCTCTGATGGGGCATATGCGAACCCAGCTCTTTTTGAACCAAAGAAACTAATGCAAGCGTTTGAGTGAGAGGTGACAACTAAAAGCCAAGTTGCATATCAGCAACGAATCAGAAAGGGTCTTCCGATCACAGCATGTATTGCACCACTGGTCAAAGTGATCTTGAGGTACCAAGTTGAATTCTTAATGGCAACGGAGCAAGATTAAATGTGACGCGAAGAACGCTTAATAGATCTGAGAAGCTATATGTCTTGAAAAAAAGTTAATTGAAGAACAAAAATGAGAACACATAATTAATGTAATGGTTATTTGAAGGAGCTAAAAAGATACAAGTGTTGAACAGAGACC
>OX104063.1:55993839-56084410 GCA_944474145.2 Dicrocoelium dendriticum
TAAGGTGCCACAGGTCGCCCACTGTGGCTATACAGTCCACATCACCACACAGGCGTGCAGCCATCGCCTTCTCCAGCTCAGTACGTTTCGCCACAGTACCGAGGGAGAGAATGTTAAATTTACGCCGACTCACGGCGGGAGTGCAATACATAGATTTACGAAAATATATGTACAGTTTGTTCCTCGCTAATTTATGATCAGTGCCACACTCAGCTCCATGCAGTACACGTGTCATGCGCACTTCACGCATATCACGCTGACGTACGATGACATCGTCGAGCAGGTGAGCGTGACCACTCCGTGGGTGCGTCCAAGTTGCTATACCACTCGCACTCAGTGCAAACCGAGTGTTCGTGATCGTCAGGCCGTGAGTGGCACACAGTGAGAGCAGCCTGTCACCGTTCGCATTCGCTGAACCAATGCCATGCGAACCGATAACATCTGTCCACGCTGATGCATCACGCCCAACGCGCGCGTTGAAATCTCCCGGCAGAAATAGTCGGTCGCTCCTCGGCACAGACCGTAGCACGGAGGATAGCTCAGTGTAGAACTGATCACGCGTGTCATCAGGATAACACATGGTCGGACCGTACGTGCTTATAAAAGTAGCAAACTTACCTCTTCCGAGTCGCAGGCGAACAGTCATCAGCCGCGCGCTGATGCCCGTTGGTTCGCCCACCAGCTGGCCATTCAGGCGGTCGGATATTGCAAATCCGATCCCATGTTCACGTGGTGCTGAGGCGGCGTTCCCCACCCAGTAGAATGTGTAGCCAGCACCTGCTTCATGTAACTTACCTTGCTCAGCGAGCCGAGTTTCACTGAGCGCCGCAATATCGATGTGGTAGCGCGCCAGCTCCATTGCGACCAGTGCAGTGCGTCGCTCCGGGCGCTCGCTCGAGTTCCGGTCCAGTAGTGTGCGCACGTTCCAGCACCCGATGCTGAGTGCTCTGCGCGCAGGCATACGATCGCATCGGTGGGCAATCGCACGCGAGGTGGTCGTTGTCCTTCGGAGGTTTGCTTGAGGGACTCCACCCGGAGCCTTTGGCTCAATAGCCTGACCCACAAGGCAGTGGGTAGTTTGGAGGTTTGCTTGAGGGACTCCACCCGGAGACTTTGGCTCAATAGCCTGACCCACAAGGCAGTGGAGAGCAGATCCAGCTCGGGAATGTGATTGCAGAGACAGATGGGGATCTGCTTGACGGCCGTTACACGCAGCCTTTGAGGTTCTGGAACAGTTATCATATGTTTTTCGACCGTAATTGGATACGCACCTGCGACCACGGCCAGACGCAGGTGGGTTTTTGGCGGGTTTGCACCAATTTGACCAGGGGCTGCTTGGCTTGAGGGCGGGCAGTAGCAAACCATTGAACACCCGGAGGTGTCCTCCCACCGTCAGAGACAATGCGTGGCACTCGTGCTCTACGCCAATCGAGCATTGAGAATATCACCCGTAACCTGTTGTCTCCCATGGCTAGGTTTTGCGGGAAGTGGGCCATCGACCACTTCCTAACCTCCGGAGAGGATGGACTAGGATACTGCCAGGGCGCCCAATCCTGACAGGAGAACGACTCGGGTCCTCAGCCAAAGCCTTCTATTAAATGAACACCCGAAAGGCAGCGGGTCTAACACATGGTCAGTTCACTGACTTATGCGGATTGGTGTCCTGGATCTTAACAGGCAGAAGGGCGAAACCTAACTCCCACCCAGCGGTCGCCACGGGGAAGCGTTCAGGACATGAGCCAATGACCAACAGCAGCAGCAGTATCTGTCAGCATCTAGCCACAACCAGCCTCAGCGCACCATAGGCTCTTCTGAGAAAAGGTACATTGGCTATAACAATGCGATGTGAAAGGCGAAACTCCTGCCCTACTAGCACCAAACAGAAGCCACCACCAGCCTCAGCACACCATAGGCTCTCCCGCCATATATATATATATATATCTATGTATGTATATATATATATATATATATATATATATATATATATATATATATATATATTGATATATGCCCATGCTGGCGGGAGAGTCTATGGTGAGCTGAGGCTGGTGGTGGCTAGATCCTGATAGATGGTCTACCCACTGCTGCAACTGTTGTGCCATTTACTCATGTCCTGGGAGCCTCCTCGTGACGACCGCTGGGTGGGAGTTGGGTTACGCCCTTCTCCATGCAAAGATCCAGGACACCAATCCGCATGAGTCAGTGAACTGACCATGTGCTAGACCCGCTGCCTTTCGGGTGTTCATTTAATAGAAGGCTTTGGCTGATGACCCAAGTGGTTCTCCTGTCAGGATTCGGCGCCTTGCGAGTATCCTAGTCTATCCTCTTCGGAGGTTAGGAAGTGGTCGATGACCCTCTTCCCGTAAAACATAGCCATGGGAGACAACAGGTCTACGGGTTATAAGCTCACCGCTCGATTGGCGTAGAGCACGAGCGCCATGCATTGTCTCTGACGGTGGGAGGACGCCTCCGGATGTTCAATGGTTTGCTACTGCCCGCCCCAAGCCAAGCAGCCGCTGGTCAAATTGGTGCAAACCCGCCAAAAACCCACCTGCGTCTGGCCGTGGTCGCAGGTGCGTATACTACTACGGTCGAAAAACATATATAAAACCTTCCAGAACCTCAAAGGCTGCGTGTAACGGCCGTCAAGCAGATCCCCATCTGTCTCTGCAATCACATTCCCGAGCTGGATCTGCTCTCCACTGCCTTGTGGGTCAGACTATTGAGCCAAAGGCTCCGGGCTGAGTCCCTCAAGCAAACCTCCAAACTACCCACTGCCTTGTGGGTCAGGCTATTGAGCCAAAGGCTCCGGGTGGAGTCCCTCAAGCAAACCTCCGAAGGACAACGACCACCTCGCGTGCGATTGCCCACCAATGCAATCGTATGCCTGCGCGCAAAGCACTCAGCATCGGGTGCTGGAACGTGCGCATACTACTGGACCGGAACTCCAGCGAGCGCCCGGAGCGACGCACTGCACTGGTCACGATGGAACTGGCGCGCTACCACATCGATATTGCGGCGATCAGTGAAACTCGGCTCGCTGAGCAAGATAAGTTGCATGAAGCAGGTGCTGGCTACATATTCTACTGGGTGGGCAACGCCGCCTCAGCACCATGTGATCATGGGGTCGAATTTGCGATATCTGATCGCCTCCATGGCCTGCTGGTGAGTGAACCAACGGGCATCAGCGCGCGGCTGATGACTGTTCGCCTGCGACTCGGAAGAGGTAAGTTTGCTACTTTCATAAGCACGTACGGTCCGACCATGTGTTATCCTGATGACACGCGTGATCAGTTCTACACTGAGCTATCCTCCGTGATACGGTCTGTGCCGAGGAGCGACCGACTATTTCTGCCGGGAGATTTCAACGCGCGCGTTGGGCGTGATGCATCAGCGTGGACAGATGTTATCGGTTCGCATGGCATTGGTTCAGCGAATGCGTACGGTGACAGGCTACTCTCACTGTGTGCCACTCACGGCCTGACGATCACGAACACTCGGTTTGCACTGAGTGCGAGTGATATAGCAACTTGGACGCACCCACGGAGTGGTCACGCCCACCTGCTCGACGATGTCATCGTACGTCAGCGTGATATGCGTGAAGTGCACATAACACGTGTACTGCGTGGAGCTGAGTGTGGCACTGATCATAAATTAGCGAGGAACAAACTGTACATATATTTTCGTAAATCTATGTATTGCACTCCCGCCGTGAGTCGGCGTAAATTTAACATTCTCTCCCTCGGTACTGTGGCGAAACGTACTGAGCTGGAGAAGGCGATGGCTGCACGCCTGTGTGGTGATGTGGACTGTATAGCCACAGTGGGCGACCTGTGGCACCACATTCGCGACCAGGTGACAGCTGCTGCTGAGCAGACCATCGGGCGCACAAACTGTAAGCGGCTTGATGGGTTTGATGATAACAATGCGACGATTGGCGCATTGGTGTCGGCGAAGAATGCAGCATCTGCTGCACATGTCGCAGACCCCAATGACTTGGAGAAGAGTAGTCAGTTTCGCAAACTTCGACGGCGACTGACCCGAGAGCTGCGTCGCATAAAAAATGCATGGTGGACGGAGAAGGCGAAGCAGATGTAATGCTACACCGAACGCCGCCAACACAAGGAATTCTTTGACT
This sequence comes from Dicrocoelium dendriticum, assembly GCA_944474145.2. Classification (NCBI taxonomy): domain Eukaryota; kingdom Metazoa; phylum Platyhelminthes; class Trematoda; order Plagiorchiida; family Dicrocoeliidae; genus Dicrocoelium; species Dicrocoelium dendriticum. Next base: position 55,997,978 of record OX104063.1, read on the forward strand.
CCTTGAAGGCGGTGTATGGACCGAGATTGGAGCCGCTGAGGACACTGATCGATGGTAGTTCAGGCGCTACCTGCACCCAGACTGCAGACATAATGCAGATCTGGCGAAAACACTTTGACTGTCTCTTGAACAACCGTTCAGAGATCGACTGGCCTACATTGAACTGCATGAAGCAGCACGATGTGAAGACGAGTCTGGCGGACACGCGGACACTGGATGAGATGCAGAGAGCACTTGCTCAGCTGTGAAACCGCAAATATGCCGCTGCCGATGGGATCCCGCCTGAAGTATTGAAACACGGCGGACCCGCGTTATTGACTGCGCTGCACCACTTGGTGCAACGTGTATGGATTGATGTGGAGGTGCCTGCTGAGCTGAAGGATGCCCTTGTGCTATCACTGTACAAAGGTAAAGGTAGCAAGCAATGTTGCACGAATTATCGTGGCATCAACTTGCTGAGTTGTGTGGGCAAGGTGATTGCCCGTGTCCTACTCAACCGCCCCGTCAGTCAGGTTGTGGAACCTAACGTGGCGGAAGAGCAATGTGGATTCCGCTCGGGTCGCAGCACTATAGATATGGTGTTTGCGGCTCGTCAGTTGCAAGAGAAGTGCAGAGAACGACACCAGCCATTGTACTCGCTTTTTATTGATTGCACCAAGGCATTTGATACGGTGAACCGCGAGGCATTGTGGCTGGTGTTGGGTAAGTTTGGTTGCCCGCGTAAGTTTGTAAGTTTAATTGAATGTCTGCACAGTGGTATGCGAGCGAGGGTGCAGCTGACTGGAGAGACCTCTGATGACTTTGCAGTTGTCTCTGGTGTGAAGCAAGGCTGTGTGTTAGCTTCTGCCCTGTTTAATTTATATCTTCATGCAATGTTATCTTGTGCTTTTGATGCCGCTTATGCTTACGGTGTTCAGGTGGAGCACCGTATTGATGGTGGGTTGCTGAACATCCGTCGTTTCGGTGCGAGAACTCTAGTCTGTGAGACAACTATCCGTATGTTGCTGACTGCTGACGACTGTACGTTGTTTTCACATAACGCGGATGTGCCGCAGCTCATAACTAGTGCTCTGGCTTCGACAGCTGCCAAATTCGGACTCACCATCAACACAAGCAAAACTGTTTGTGTCTTTCAGCTTTCACAGTGCAATCTTCAATGTTGCCGCGAATCAGCATTGGTGCTTAAGTATTGGAAACAACCTCCTGCTTCTGCTACCTTGGGAGTGTGATGTCGAGTGATCAGCAGATAAACAGTGAGCTTCGTATCCGCGTGTCGAAAGCAGCGGCGACATTCGGGAAGCTTGAGTACCGAGTGTGGAACAACCATCAGCTTACCATTGGCACGAAGCTGATGATGTACAAATCCATGGTACTGTCCGTTCTTCTATACGGCAGTGAAACGTGGACGATGTACCGGCGGAATGTGCGATATCTTGAGCGGTTCCATCAGCAGTAGTTGCGGCGGATTTTGCGCAGCGGTTGGGGCGACAGAGTTGCAGACACGGAAGTGCTGCGCCGAAGTGGAATGTATGCAGTGGACTGCATGCTTTTGCTGAGACACATGAGGTGGATCGGTCATGTGAGCCGTATGGATTCAACGCGGATAACGAAGCAAGTCTTCTATGGTCAGCTGAGCACAGGGAAGCGGCACGTGGGGAAACCAAAGTTACGTTACCAGGACATGATTAAAGTGAGCCTCACACGTTCTAATCTTGATTGCAGATCATGGAAATCGAAGGCGGTTGATCGGCGTGCATGGCGCGATCTCATCACGAAGGCAGTTGCCGAGGTGCAGGAGAAAGACCTCATGCATGCAGAGAAGAAGTGGCAAATGCGGAAGCAGCAAGCACCGATGGGTTGTACTCCATCGACATCGAGCGCATGGCGCTGTAGCACATGCGGTCGCGAGTGCCTGAGTCAGGCAGGCTTAATGAGCCATGAGCGAGGCCACTCGGGACCACTACCGAAGCGACGACGGGTCCTGCAGAGAACGGAGGCAGAACCAGTGCAGCGTTTGTAGGTACGCTGCATTCGATTTACTAACCGCGTGCTTGCATGCTAAGTCTCTTTATTTCAGGTGGTGGGTTTTCAATTTTGTCCTAACGCTTTTCTTTCTCAAATAAATGTCCACCTGTACGCTCTTCTATAAACCTGCACAACTCGCTTAAGCCAATTGTAGTTAATTTCGGTAACATTTTCGCGTTTGTGGCATTTCCGTAAAATATACTTCCTGACCCCCTGAAATTATCTCGGATCCTTTGTTAACAACTTATTTCACATGCCAATTAATTTAAGATTTTTGTCACGTTTTCATATGCATTACTCGATTTCTTTTCTTTGTTAGCCTTCTCTCAAGTGATTGGCTGCTATTTGATATCCCCGGTGTGGATGCGCTTGATGTGCATGTTGACAAGGTGCCTACCTGTCTATTACCCACTACATCGTTCATACTGGCTCCAGGAGACAGTTGGTCGTTGCTGGACGGGACGGGGTGCACGGTCCTTGTGGCCGTGCTAGGCTCGAAAAGCTGTTCCATGCACTCAGTGTGGAGCGGACTACGGTCCAGCCACCGCCTTGTGTGCGGTTGATTCCCCAAATACAGCGTGCTTGTGTTTGCCTGTGAAGGAGTGTGAGCCGGCTCCGTTGATGAAATGTGGCTCCCATCCACATGCCTCCCAGGTCTCATTCCTTCGGGTTTACACTGGATATGGGGTATGTGGTTGGAGCTGTGGGTGGTGCAGCGCAAGCCACCTATGGTCCCTCTGTAGGCGCAGGCGTCCTGTGGCTGGCCACAGTGACAGGCAAATCCGAAACCGGATGCCACCAACCAAGTAAGCATGAATATATATATATATATATATATATATATATATATATATATGCTTAAGTGCGGTCGTAATTTGCTGGTGATAAACAAGTAAAGAAACACGAGTTCGCAATTTTGGTTTCTGATGTCTTCTACGGGAGAACTCTATGAACTAGTGAAGAAACCTAACTGATGCCGAAAAGTGAAGCATCAGCAGCACCAGCAACAGCAGTTCATCAGCCATTTGAATTGATGCCTCAACGCCATGCGACCATGATGACCTATGGAATAAAGAATAATAAGAGAGAAAGAAAGGGGACTTATGGAAAATCCTTAATTCCGTCAGCAAACATTCAGGGTCAAGTCGCCTACATTTTGTATAGGGCATACCATCTCAAAGAGCTGGCTATCTTGCACAGATAAGGCGGCAACGGTGATAAAGCTTCCTTGCGGTTTCCACTGTCCCGCGTCATAATCAGTCATAACCCCCCAGACAAATCAGCACCAAACATAGTTGAAACAGGCGGCCCGAATAGGAGACGGCAGCAGATGCGCCACTGGTGTCGAGTGCGAGCATGTTCTGTAAAGCCTCGAGTCACGCACAAGGTGAGTCACGTGGACACCAACCTGAAATGCGAGACGGTCCGACGGCACCCAGTTTGGTCATCAGTGATTTCATTTCACGCTGCCGATTCAACTTTTTTCTAGCTCGAGTCTTGCGCCACCCTACACCTAGCAGATAAAACAAGGTCATCGGTAAGCTGTGACCAGTCATACGTAGTATGTGCCCAAACCAACTCATACAATATATGTTGTTCTAAGGAAATAGCTCGGTAATTACTGTATACTACTCGCCTAAGCACATCATCGTTGAGGACACGCTGGTGCCACCCCACACCAGCAATGCTCCGCAGACAGCGATGATCAAAGACTTGAAGGCGCTTCAGACCGAAGAGACCAAGTCTCACTTTCATACAACAGGATGGCGCTCACTGTGGCCTTGTAAACACGCCCTCCCTAAGCGTAGAAGGCCCTTTTCTGCCGCGAAATATGTCGCAGACTCAAGAAGACACTCCTGGCTTTTGCAATACACGAACTGGCTTCAGTCTCTATGCGCCCATCGTTGCTGCTACAGCTGCCAAGGTAAGTGAATTGATCAACTGCCTTGAGTTCCTCGCTATCCAGAGTCAAGAGGTCGTGAAGTGGCTGGTGGTCCTGCAACAACACTGCACTTTGAAGGTACGAAGAGCATGCCAAATAACAGTACCACTCTAGTGAAGCTACGCAAGGTTGGTTGTGCCACCCTAACATTGTCAAACAGCAAGATGATATCATCCGCATAATCAAGACCAACTAGCTATTCACCAAGTAACACATCAACGCCTGTAGCGCAAGATGCCACAAGGGGATGCACCATGATTGCGTACAGCACGAAAATGAATAAAATTGGGGAAAATGGACAACCCTGACGAACGTCACTTGTTGTCGGAAAGCTATTCGACAGGTCACCGTAGACCCTGTCACGGCCTGTCGTGTTGGAGTACATGCACACGAAATGATCACACACTCCATGGGAAGAACTTTCCGCGCAAGTAGTTCCAACAGAATGCATCGATCGACTGAACCGAACACAATCTTGAAATCGATATGCGTGGTGCTGCTTAAGCATCCGCTGCAAAGTGAGTATATGGTCTTTACGGTCCCGTCTAGGGCGGAAACCTGCCGGCTCTTCCTTAATTCGAGATTCCCATTCCGCAGGAGGTTTCTTCTGGATTCCAACAGGTTCGTCGACTTTTCAGATATCCAGTGACTGCTACAGTGACGACTGATAGTACCACCAGCAGCTAACGTGTTTGATGAATGAAGCAGATGCTCCTGCATCCTGCATGGCAGCCGAAATACTATTGAACTGAAGCTCAGTGCCATTACAACAAGAGAGCGAAAGTTCGGTACGCAGTGAATCTTGGTGGACCTGCCTGACCAAGCGTTGGTGTAATCTTAGTTGCCCGTCGGAGGAGACGCTTGGTGGGCTTTCCGATATAGTTCATGGAAAAATGACAGGGTACCAAGGCATGATCAGAGTTGATAAAAGTACTCCAGAACGAGCAGCAATCCAGGATGCAACCGCACGACCTGTAACTTATGGCAAAGTGATCTATTTGGGTCCATCGTTGGCCAGCCAAGTGGCATTTCGGCGCCCACTATGCCTAAAAGCAGTTCTAAGAAATAGCTAGTGCTCCGCACACAGTTGCGAAAGACGCTCGCCATTATCCGTTCGGTCAGAGTTAAGTCCACAATTGCCATCTAGCTGAGCTTCTGAAGAGCTCAAACGAAATACTTGTGCATTCATATCCACTGGAAGAATTGTGAAAAATGAACCAGAATTCAATTGCATAGACAATCAAATGGTGCATTGATCGATCGGTTCAGAGAACTGTTTTATGTAGGTTTTGCTAAGTATCATCTTGATGATAGAGTAACAAACCACCGCACGATTTCATTGTAAGTATCCAATGATCAATCTCAAGTTGTAAACAGTAGTAAGATAAAGTGGTTAAGAGAACGCATAAGAACCTCGACTATTCGTCTGCATTCGCAACAAGCTCGAACGTTATCCTTATTTGCTCTATCGAGACGCCTTCAAAGCAACGAACGGACAAGGCCGAATCTCCGGTTTCTGAGAATGGCAATCTCACTGAGTTGAATTACTTTATGTCAAAGGGTAAAATAAAAGTCTAAGTGCTTGGAACAGTGGATCAATGGCAACTCGTTGGCTGTATCACAATCCAGTCTGAACGACCCAGGCACATCTAAGGGTAGATAAACTGATGTAATCCATAGCTTACTGCCGTTCACGGACGTCCTAAACACTCCAGGTACCGGTGTCTTCAGAAGGCGTGTGGCTACGAAATAGTCGGTTGCAACCAAAATTCTCTAGGGAGCAATCTGCTACAACAATCGCAGAAAACAACCTTTGGTCTTCTTGTTCTATAATTTGTTATAGACGTAAATATCCTGGAACCATTTTTAGAAATTAAAAGACCCAAATTTAAGGTTCCGCACACCGTGCATTGATTCTAAAGTTCATTGGTGTTTGTATTCGTCCTCATCGGTTACAATGTTTACTGTTATTTTCCAAAGCTTCCTAAAAAGAATTATGTCCTAATTGTGCGCTTACTAAAATGCATTTTCCGATAGCATGAGTTAATAAAGGAGGGCTTCGTTGATTTCATGATTAGTAAACAGTTGGGTGCACGCAGCAACTTCTTATCCAGTATGCTAAAGGACCCCTCTCATCCATGATGTACTGAAGTAGCACAGGATCAGCTGCTTCTAGGCTGTAAAGTTCAATTTTCTCGTCCACCTTGATATATCTGTCACGCTTTCCATTAGACGCAATAGAAAAATTGCACTTGAATGACTGCATGCTAGAGTGAAGAAACACTCTCTGTTCTTCATGCTAACTTGTACTTATCCACTGATGCTGTGTTTTAGCAAAGAATAATAGAGTACATTGTAGAAAATGCGCCCTATGTGGGTGTATATAATTTTTGGCATTACATGTCATAATGTGGACGATCCGATCATTTATACGTCGGATCCAATTGCTGAGTATGCGCTATTGTGTAGGCAGATGCGTAGCGGTTCTCGCCTTGCCTTGATCTTTGCAGTGCTTTTCTATCACGAAGCAACCACGCGAAATTGTGTACTAGTTCACATATTTACATAGCTGTATCAGCTCTGGTAGTTGTAGCACTGTCCCTTGGTCTCATGCGGCGTTTCAGAGTTGCAACCAGTTTATAATAGTAGTAAGTAAGCTTAATGACTAAGGGAACGGTTTACAATGTAACTATCTCTCGCTCGTCCCTCTTGCACTAATAGTGTTGATACTTTTATTGTCGGCGACGTGTGCCATGTCAACTGGGTCAGTCACATCTCGGCATACGGGTCCTGGCGGTGAAAATGAGCTGCATGTGTATGTTTTGGTTGTAATCAGCATAAGGCTAGGATCATGATGGTTTAAAGATCATCGGGCGATTTGCAAATAGGAAGGAAAGTTGCAAATGGAACTACTCACAGCATTTAATACTTGATCCAGATCACCTCGAACAGCATGGCCACATCCGTTTATCATCAGTCGCCACCACTGTTAGAAACTGTGCGGAGGCACTTCCTCACTAGGCACTCTGTTATGCTTCAGTAACACAAATCAACGCCGGAACTTATCGAGGAAAACAACTGTTATCACAAAGTCATAGGTCGGTTGAGGATCCGCAACAAATTATTACGACATACAGAGCAGGGAGAATATCTCATAAAGTGCTGAGTAAAAAAGTGCCAAATCAACGGGGCTGAAATTGAATCACCTAGCACTCCTTCATAAGAAAGTTTCGCCAGACTCATGTGCCAAATGAGTTAGAACAACACAAAGGTGTTTCCGATGATAACGGCCTTCTCTGTCTTATAAGCACTTGCTATTCATCAATGCACTTAATGAAATCTAGGATCACAATCAGAAACGGAAGCTATGATACTAACATACCAGAGAAAATATCCGTATTTTTAGTTCGATTGTCGAAGATACAGCACTACATCTACTATTAGCCAACCAAAAGACATGCAGTTTCTAGTACTTTCAGTATCGAGCGCTGGATGTATGTTAAATCTGAACCTTACTCATTCACTTCGTCTAAAAGCGACAGGTGGCGGTGCGACTCAGATAGATATTGGTGTCTTGTGGGTCACTAAGATAACTGACGAATTAAAAACTGAACTTCGGCACTTGATTAAGGTAAAAAAAGTGAGAGCAATGAGAGGCGTGCAGCTCATTTTCGCCGCCAGGACCCGTATGCCGAGATGTGACTGATCTGATGTGACTGACTGGCACACGTCGACGATGTTATAAAAATAACACCACTATTGGTGCAAGAGAAACGAACGAGAGATAGTTACATTGTAAGCCGTTCCCTTAACCATTAAGCTTACTTTGCACTATTATAAAAGTGGCTGAAGCTCTGAAAAGCCGCATGAAACCTAGGGACAGTGCTACAACTACCAGAGCTGATACAGCTATGTAAATATGTGGACTAGTACACAATTTCGAGTGATTATTTCGTGATAGAACAACAGCGCAAAGTACAAGCCAAGGCGAGAACCGCTACGCATCTGCCTACGCAATAGCGCATACTCAGCAACGGGGTCCGACGTATAGATGATCGGGTCGTCCACGTATAATAGTTACGAAAACCAATAGGAAAACATGCTATCGTTATCGACTATACGCTCCGCTTCTATGGTGATGCCGAGGTAACGGCTCGAGATGCTGATTGCATCAGTATCATCTTCACCAGAAGTGGCGTTAACCTGCCACAATGGATACAGGTGAACAACCGCGTGCCTACAGCGTATTCTCAGAATAGAATCGTGATGAACAATCGCAGTATGAAAACAACGCACCTTTTATCAAATCGTTTTATGTCGAAATCAACTGTAGCTCGGGAAATATCAAAGGCGATTACCAGTGATAAGTAAAATCTATCTGTGCAGTTAAAAGTGGATATATCGATCGCTGACGATTAATTGCCAGCCAAACTCTGGGCAATGTATTCGCTTCCCTATTTCTCGCTCTAAACTACTCCATTCAATGCGCTTAATGTTTGCATTATTGCTACTCATTATCGCCAGTTGGTGGTACGCTTTCAGCCATCGCAATGAGGCTGGACCTTACCGTGGTGCGATGGTTTGTGTGCCTCAGCGATCCATTGAGCTATGCTGGGTGGTGCTTTTGCACCTTCAGGGTCACTCATACCAGATTGGTCAATGGTTAGAGGTCAGACAAACTCAGCCTCCTGGTCCTCCAGGTTGGGGTTGGAATGAGGGTGGCATCTTATTCCTTAAAACGGACTCCTTGTAGTCCAACGCCAAACCCGCTGCCTTGCGGTCAGGTTTTTGAACCAAAGGCTTTGTTTGAGAACCCTAATCGTTCTCCTGTCTAGACCTGGGCAACCTGACAGTATCCTGCCCACGCAATACAATGAATCACACTTCAAACAAATTGCTGATGCTCTGGCCACCGCAGAGGATGATCAACGGTGCCCTATCTGCTGCATCGAGCAGGGTGGATAGGGGTTTGGATGCTACAGCTCAAGCCTTCCCGTCTTCTTATTCCCCATCTTACGCTTTTTCACTCTTACCGTCCCCTTCCAACTTCACTTATATCCCCCCAGTTTTCAACCCCCCGATTCTTGGCCCTCCCCCAACATGCTTTGCTAGGCATTTATCTTCTAGTTTCAACTCACATGCGAACGCGAAGCGTCACTCCTCTTCTGTCGACAAGCCCATGTCCAACCAAGCGGTCCATTCCAGTTCATCGGCTTCCATTTGGAGCCCTCGATTTTCCTTCAGATTGGCATGCCTTAGTGTACGCACACTACTACAGATCGGTCAACAGGCAGCACTTGCCCGAACATTGGAGACCCTCTCGATTGATATCTGCTGCTTATCAGAGACCCGCCTGCAAGACTCGAGCTTTGTGCTCACTCTGCGATCCCCTTCAGATGACGCAAACAGTATTTTCTCATTGCGCCTATTCGGTGACGATGCAGCTTCGAGCACTGGCCAAGCTAAGGTTGGCATTGCCCTGAGTCCCCGAGCTGAAGCTGCTCTGGTTGACTGGATTCCAATCACTAGCCGGATGTGTGCGGTCCGATTGGCTGGCTCGTTTAAAGCTTCAAAGTCACGCGTGACTAATAGGTGTCTATTCATCATCGCTGCCTACGCGCCCACAAACTGTAGCGATGATACGGTAAAGAACGACTTCTACCGCCAACTGACTCAGCTCCTTCGCCACAGAAGAAGCATGGACACTGTTGTGCTGGCTGGGGATATGAACGCACAAGTTGGAAAATTGTCCACTGATGAAATGCATCTGGGCGGTCAGCACGGTGTAGGCTCCCGTAATGATAACGGTGAGCGGTTACTTCATTTGTGTGAAGATGCTCGCTTATTTCTTGCGAGCACTAATTTCCGACACAGCACCCGCCGGAGGGTGACTTGGCGCCCACCAGCCTTGGACGCAGATCGATCACATTGCTATTAGTTACCGCTGGAGAGGCTGCATCCAGAATTGTCGCTCGATTTGGAGCACATGTGTGGACACTGATCATGCACTTGTATGTGCTGACATGCGGATGAGCTTTGGAGGACGCCCACGACGACGCTGTGAGCGCATTGACACCAGCCAACTGACAAAGTTAGCTGTTCTGAATGCGTATCGATGTACGCTGACATGCGAGTTGAGTACTCGCTCACTGGAAACAATTGATGGTCACTGGTCACATGTTCGCCAGACCTAACTAGCAGCAGGCAAATCCTCATGTGGCATGTCTAATCGCCAACATGGACATTGGGTCTCTTCTCGGTCTCTGGAACTTATCGACGCTCGACGGCATATCCCGGCTGGAAGCGAACACAATGAAACTCGCAAAGAGCTCCGGGCAAAACTCCGTGCTAGCCTGAAGAGAGACCGCGAATCTTGGTGGTCTCATCGTGCGTCAGAGATGGAAGTGGCCGCTGCCCTTGGCAACCATCGTAAGTTATTCCGTCTGATACGGGAAACGGGCAGCAGGAGACCTGGTGTTAGTGAAACTATACGTGACGAGAGTGGACAGCCTATCCACAATTTGTCAAAACGTCTGGAGCGTTGGGCTGAGCATTTTGAAAAGCAATTTAATCGGCAAGAATTGGTCGATTCGCCGGTCACTGATCGCGCTGCTCCATGGGCTGTCCCTTTGGATCCACCCTCTCGCTCAGAAGTCGAACGTGAGATCGGACTGTTGAAGTTGAACTAAGCCGAGGGACCAGATGATCTTCCTCCAGCCCTCTTCAAATTCGGAGGCCCTGCTCTTGTGGATGCTTTGCATGAATTACTAGTGAAACTGTGGGAGCAGGAGACTGTCCCAACCGACTGGAGCCGCTCCGTTATTGTTCCCATCTTCAAAGGCGGCTCGCGCTCGGAATGCGGCAACCATAGAGGAATCAGTCTGATCTCCATCGCCTCCAAATTACTCGCCTCCATAATTCTTCACAGACTGACTGGCGCTCGTGAAAGCCAGATTCGTGAAGAGCAAGCCGGGTTTCGTCGTGGTCGTGGCTGCATTGACCACATCTTCACTTTGCGTCAGTTGTTGGAGCACCGCCATACATATTGGCGGCCCACCCTAGTCGTGTTCCTCGACATCAAAGGTGTCTTCGATTCGGTTGATCGATGTGCCCTTTGGAATTGTCTACTCAGGAAAGGTGTGCCCGAGAAATATGTAAATATTATCCAAGCATTATATGCGCGTAGCACGGGCAGAGTGAGGGCTTACAGCAGGCTGTCGCCACCCTTTAATATCTCCAGCGGTGTGAGACAAGGATGCCCGCTGTCACCTTTCCTCTTCAACTTCGCTATTGACGAAGTTATGGAGTTTGCATTTACAGGACATGACATGGAAGGTGTGGAGCTACTCCCAGGAGAACGACTTCTTGACTTGGAGTATGCTGACGACATTGCCCTCATCTGTGACAGCTCCCAGACGTGCCAAGCCGCGCTAGACAGATTAGCACTGGCTGTCAGCCGCTTCGGGCTTTGCTTTGCACCATCGAAGTGCAAAGCGTTCCTCCAAGATTGGCAGGGATCGCCTCCTGCGCTGACCCTTGGTGGGGATAAGCTAGAAGTCGTTCAGAAATTCAATTACTTGGGAAGTTGTATCAGCGCCCTTGGGATCGAAGACGAGATCACGAACCGTATAGCGAAAGCTCGAAGTGCTTTTGCTAACCTTCGCCACCTTCGGCGGCGGCGCGACATCACTCTCGCCCTGAAGGGTAGAGTGTACAATGCAGCGGTACGTTCGACCTTACTGTACGGTTGCGAAACCTGGCCCATAAGATCGGCGGACATGAAGAGGCTAGTTACGTTCGACCATCGGTGCCTTCGCAGTTTGACTCACATATGGTGGGAACACCGCGTGAGTAACGAGCGTGTTCGACGCATTGTTTACGGCCCAGGAAAAGGATCTGAACCGCTCAGCACCGTTATTTCCCGCACCATGCGCCGATGGCTCGGCCACGTGTTACGCATGCCAGCCCACCGACTCCCTCGACGTGCGTTGTTTGCTCACCGGGGATGTGGGTGGAAGAAGAGGAGAGGTGGCCAAGCGGTGACTTGGTCGAGAGGAATGAAGTCCCTCACCTCGGAGCTAGCCTCGGTTGGAGCTTCACGGCTGCCTGGTTGGGGTGCAAAAGACGGTGAACACGTTTGGCTGGATACACTTGCTGACATGGCAAGGAGCCGACCTCAGTGGCGTTCATGCTGTGAGTTTCTTTGTCCCTCCCCATCCCTTTTAGCCTCCCCATCCATCTACGATCTCATTTCCTAGGGTAAAACATAATATTTTTTTTGCCTAGTAGCTAGCTGGAAGCTTACCGGAACGATGCCTATCCGTTGCTGGTAGCTCAGCTGGCATGCAATTGTTGTATCTACTTCTCCTTTTTGTACTGTATTGTATGTATGTATGTATTTCCTTCATGTATTGCGGCACAATAGCGGAGGTGTTTTTCCCACCTCTAGCTGATGTGTAGAATGATGATGATGATGGTACGCTTTCAGGCAACTGGATTCAATACTTTTCAGTGAGTTAGTCATAGCTAGTGAAGTGGACTAGTCTGAACACCGATAACAACCATGCTTTCGTGCATGCCAGTTCAGTGCTCACTCCCAAAAATTCCGCAAGCCGCGTAACCTCTAGATGACCATATGTTTATGTGAACACATTCGAGTTGCCAGGTCTGTTAACGCTGATAATTTAATTGGACGAACTGAATAGAAAATGGGAGCACTTGCAACGCTCCAATAATACATTACATATTGCTCGCCCACTCATTTCGAGACGCTTCAATACGCTCAGCTGGGGAACGAAGGTGATTTATTGGGTAAAAAAAAGTTACAATGTCGCTAAGACCCGAAACAGTGCCTAACTAGGATCTCAGAGGACCGATCTGAATCACTGGTAGATAGAAAGAGCGAGATACAGCAGCAGACAAGCGTCAATGTGATCCTCACTGTGCTGTTCAGTCTCAGTGAGTGAGCAGATGATAATAAAGTATCAGTGATACACACAGTACACATAATACAGGATCGCAAGACACTTGGCCCATTCACAGCTGGAACACTAAGTTAAGAATATTGTAGAGTGGCTCGATAGGCCAGATGTCAGAATTTCCAATTGGATCACCGAAACCCACACGCGAGGTTGAGTTCAGAGCCTGTAACACTAAACGGAGCCACCACAATGAGGTGCTGTGAAAGGGTAACGTGGCGATTGATCCCGACGACCTGTCTCAACCGTTTATGGAGGAGGGCAAATGGAGTATCCAATTTGCTCGAAAATGTTTGATTCAAGACATAAATGTTCACGAACTATCGGTCGCCAACCGAGTTCCCAAAAGTTCTTGTCCCTTGATGTTAAGTATTCACATGTATCGTACTGGGGATTCTTGCTGGTCCTTGTGAGGATCAAATGCGTGGTGAATGCGCTGCTTCCCATCAATATATGAGCCACAATGGCTAAGGAACAAATTTGGAAGCGACTTGTCGAAAGCTGTTAAATAGGTTCAAGGGGTGTTTTGTGGCCCTAATTTCAACCCACTTACGATAGCACTAATAGCGTTAGGTAGAAAATGAAAAGCTGGATTGATTTTGGCATTAGGACCCCCACAAGGTAGAAATCAGGGGATGAGTAAAACTAGGAGAAAGATACCAAAACAGGCAACTCACATCAAACTGGCATTATGCAGCATACGCACGATGTCCGAAATAACATTTATATACTTTTCAGGTACTTGGAGCCAGTGATTAAAGGCAAAAATTAGTTCATCCCTTATCTCTTTGCCCGCGTTTTTGGCGAGATACTCATATGGTTCTATAAGGACCTAGAAAGAAAGTACTCGCTAAGTGATAAACATACGCTCTCTATGGTTGACATAATGTTTTCACCTGGGAGTTCATTCGGTACTGCATCCAGTACATTGGAATTCTTGATAAAAGGCATTTAAAAGCCTGAGTGCAAAAAGAAAAGAGAAAAACATGTCAAGGAGCAAAAGCCGTCAAACATACGTTAGGTGGAAGAAAGAAATAACCCGGCCATCATACCTCAATACAAGTAGGTAAACTAAAAGAGAGCAGTAATCAGAACAATATTACACCGCTTTTCGACAGCAGCAGTAAGGTTGTGTTAAGAGAAACAGGTTAAGCCGGAAGGGAGGAAATAACGCAAAACATAAACACCACAAATCGGTTCTTCGCCAAGTCAACAAGTGTATCTAACCAAATGGGTTCATCGCCGTTCGGACCGGAAGGTTACGAATGTGCTCAACACGGATAGACAACAGATTAGCGTAATTGAATGAAAAAGAATACGACAAGTGAGAAGAGTATGAGCCGGAGAAATTACGCTTTATTTGGCAATCAAGTGAAGTATGAATGCTGAAACGATATGTAGAAAGATTATGGTAAATTTGTATTAAATGAAAAATTTACATATCGTCCTTACCATGCCAATAGCGAACTATGGGATAAATGGAAGGTTTCCGGTCTCGCCGTTACACAGATTATAAGCTTGTGTCCTTTGCTATTGTTTAAAGAGGTGTAAATGATTGGGTGGACATAGAGGATCAGTTTGGAGCATTTGTGTGCCCGTTGTTGGGTGCGTGTGATAGGGACGTTTGGGAGAATAGTTGGATCACTTGACAAACCCAGTCCTGGTGATAACAGGTCGCGCAGTGACACTGTCTCTTCTTTTCCATCTGCGAACCGAATGCGGGAATACTGATACAACCTCATTTACTAAAAATTCATACATCGAGGCACTCACATTATGACGCACTCAGCCAACTCGGTAGCGAGATTCCTAATGTTGATCCACAATATTAGGAAAAGAATCTTTCATGCAGATTGGCATCCGCGGTGATGCAAAGAAAATAAATGGAATACAAGACGTGTGGAAGTGCACTTTTCAACTGAGTAATTTCGTGGCCTTTGGATCTAAGTGGAAGGATAAGAGATTCCAAGATGACCCCATCGACGCGCTCCATCTGCTCATTACTCTGAGGGTTGCACGGCGTTGTCGGGCTGACCGCCATAGCTTCTTGATTTAGAAAATAATGCACATCGTGAGACATGAAGGATGAATCGCGATCATAATGAATAGAGAGCTGCATACCAAAGATCGCAAATAGTTGGCTTAGAAAGCCAACCACAGTTGGTGCAGTCGTGTTGCCACATGCAAATACAAACAGGAAGCGAGAGTATTCGTTAAAGACAGTGAACTGGTATTTACTGTTCGTCGCTGACAGCAAAGATCCCTTGAAATTCATGTTAAACATTTCGAAGGGGTGCGTTGCGTTGATGAGCGTTTCGGATGATTTGTGAAATGGAGGTTTCATCTCAGCACAAACGCTGCAATGGACAGTCATTGCTTGCACCTCTTCAACTGAGAAAGGCAGATTCCGTGAACAGACCAGGTGAGATATACTAATGACTCCGGGATGGCACAGGGCATAATGTAATTTCTGGATTGTCATCGTGTGTGATGTTGACGATCAACATGTGCGCCAGCAGCCACGCTATCGCTGCTACTTCAGTAATCCAAATCATAAGTATAACATGAGAATTTAAAGCATCAACGCTGTTTTATCATCTCTGATCTTTCCTTGCTGTGATCTAAGTTAAACGTGAAAAAGACAGATCGCAAACTAGTAATAATAGTGAAGCGGTTGCCCATTGGGTGTGGTCGCCATTTGCGGAACAACTCAACGATAGTATGTGCCTTCTTCTCGACAGCAGAATGGTGTCTTTCACTGGCGAACAGCGTTAATGAGAAGAAAGCTACCAGTCGTCCTTTCTGTATTAGTGTGGCAGCAATCGTGATATCAGATGCATCCATTACAATGACTAAGGGTATGAAGTCAAAAATGGAGACAATCAGAGTTTTCTATCGCCATATATATATATATATATGTATATGATTTGGTGGCGTCCGTATCCGGATTTGCCTGTCACTGTGACGTCCATGGGGACAGTCACAGGACGCCTGCCCCTACAGAGGGACCATGGGTGGCTTGCGCTGCACCACCCACAGTTCCATCCACACACCCCATATCCGGTGTAAACCCGAAGGAATAAGACCGGGAGGCATGCGGATGGGAGCCACGTTTCATCAACGGAGCCGGCCCACACTCCTTCAACAAGCAGAACGGAAGCATTCCGGCCTAATTGGGAAATCATACACACCAGACGTACACGAGGCGGTGGCTGGACCGTAGTCCGCTCCACACTGAATGCATGGAACCACTCTTTGAGCCTAGCACCGTCACGAGGACAATGCACTCCGTCCCCTCCAGCGACGACCAACTGTCTCCTGGAGCCAGTATGGACGAGGTAGTGGGTAATAGACAGGTAGGCACCTTGTCAACAGTCACATCAGGCGCATCCACACAGGGGAGCTCAAGCAACATCTACTTCTGAAATGCAAAATTACTCATCACGCAAGCAAACGTACCACATACGCCGCCTTATTGGCCTGGATTAGTAAATTGAATGGGAACATACTCATGGTGTTTCTATTCCGCATACAATTGTGCCTTCTCCAACACCTAAGAAACCGCTCTTTTGAGTAGTTCACGGAATTCGCATCGATCAAATTTGCCTTGGATTCGCAACACCTGAAATCAACATGAGTTTGTCATAAACTCACCTTCCTCATGTTCTGGTAATGTTATTTTCGGTTTGCTCGAATGTCGTTCTACTGCAGTAAGTAAACCGTACAAAAGCGGTATGAAGATCCTCGTGGAAGACGCCAGTGATTTGGGGAAGAAGAGTGAGTTTTGCAGAATTCGACACCGACTCACTCGAGTTCCGTCGCATTAAAAACGCAGGGTGGACGGAGAAGGCAAAGCAGATGGAAAGCTATGCGAAACGCCGCCAACACAAATAATTGTTTGACTCCTTGAAGGCGATGAATGGATCGAGGTTGAAGCCAGTGAGGAAGCTGCTCAATGCCAATACAGGCGCTGCCTGCTCACAGACAGCAGACAATGCAGATCTGGCGAAATCTCTTTGACTGTCTCTTGAACAACCGTTAATAGATTGACCGGACTGTGCTGCACAGGTTGCAACAACAAGAGATGGAGTTGTGTCTTGCCGACACACCGACATTTGATGTGACGCAGAGAGCTCTAGCTCCGTTGGGAAACGGAAATTGCGCCCGAATCTAAGGGATACCGGAAGAAGTGTTGAAAACGGCGAACCCGCTTTGACGCAAGCGGTGCACCAGTTGGTGCAACAAGTGTCGTTTGAAGAAGGCGTGCCATCTGAATTGTAAGATGCCCTTGTACTACCACTGTACAAGAGCGAAGGGAGCAAGCAAAGTATCAAAGATTATCGTGTTATCAACTTGCTGAGTTGTATGGGCAACCGCCTCGTCAGTCAGATAGTGGAACCGAACGTGGCGGAAGAGAAATGTGGGTTCCGTTCGGGTCGCAGCACTATAGATATGATGTGTGCAGGTCGTCAATTGCGAGAAGACTAGTGCTTATGGAATACATTCTTCTTCCTTTAAGAAACCCTGATAGTCATTGAGGCATGTGTCCGGAGATGCCGCAGGAACGCATCTTAAGGGATAGACGAAAATGTGGTTTGGAGTCAAACGTGTTGGAGAAGTCAATGAACAGTACATGCACCATTTCAACCTGGTCGACAGACTACACCAGCTCACTCGAGCAACCAGTACATTGGTCAGACAGGAATTTCCTTCGCGAAAACCATGTTGAAATGGGCGGAGAATGTCAAAGGCTCTGAAATGGTTTTCGAGGGCATCCCTCACCAGCTTTCCTAGCGATTTAACTAGCACGCTGGTTAAATTAATGGGCTTGTACTTTACAGGAAAGTTGATTGTCAGACAATCAACTGAACAACCTGAGCTACCAACATTTGCATCTATATTACAGGAGTGTCACCCATATTAGGGGGGGGGCAGACAACAGCTTCCTTCCAAGTAGAAGGTAACGTGCAGCTACCAAGACTTTTGAACAAGCGGGTTGCAGTCTCACAAACTTTATTTGCCAGTTCATATAGATACTTCGGATGAATGGCATCGATACCAGCGGATTTGGTAGGATTTAGTTCCAGCAGCAGTGAAAGCAATTTGGCCTCTGATACGGAGATACCAGTCAATAAAGAGTTAGCCGGGACTTTCCCCGCCAAATCGATAGTTGGCAAAGGTGACGCTAGGCTAAACGTCCCCGCATACTATTCTCCAAGAAGACAGGCCTTGTCGAAATCAGTATGCGCGGTAACCCCACTGGGTCCGTGCTACATCGGGATCGATGAATCAGCAAGCCCTCGTCTTCTGACAAGCGAAAAACCGTTTCGGGTTAGTTGAAACCGTGTTTGCTGGTTCCATTTCAAAATGACTACGAGCGTCCCTTAGGATGCTGCTTATATGCCTTCCGCGCTGTTCGATAACACCTTAAGGCAATCAACAATAGCAGTACATCAGCCACTTGTACTGATGCTTCGCTGCCATACAACCATGGGGACCTATAGAGTAAAGAATAATAAGAGGGAGAGAAAGGAGACTTACCGGAAGACCTTAATGCCCTAAGCAAACATTCAGGGTCAAGGCGCATACACCTTGTGTAGACAACATACCGTCACAAACAGCTGGCTATCGTGCAAAGATAAGGCGGCATCCGCGAAAAAACTTCATTGCGGCTTTCACTGCCCCGTATCATAAGCAGCCATTACTGTACAGATAACTTAGCGTCAAACACACTTTAACTAGGCAGTCCAAGTAGGAGACGGCAGCAGACGCGCCAATGGCCTCAACTGCGAGTCATGTAATGTAAAATATCGAGCCAAGCAAAGGGCGGGTCACGTGGACTCCAACCACGAAGGCGAGACGGATCAACGGCACCCAGTTTAAAATGTTTCGAAATACTGGTAGCTCGGGTTGATGAATCAATTGTTCATTTGTTCTCCGAGCTTGGCGGTTTTCTCGCTCGGAGAACAAATGAACAATTGGCACCCAGTTTGGTCGCCAGCGACTTTATTTCACACTGCCATGTCAACTTCTGTCCACCTCGAGCCTTGCACCACTCTACATCTGGCAGACTAACCACAGCCCTCCTAGGTAAGTTGGGACCAGGTACACGTAGTACGTGCCCAATCGAACGCGACTTATTCAGTGCTATCTGTTGTACTAAAAAGAAGCTTGGTTAACACTGCCTAGTACCTGCCTACGCATATCATCGTTGTGGACACGCTGGTGCCACACGACATCAGCAGTGCTCCATAGACAACAATAATCTAAGAGTTGCCGTCGCCTTAGATCTTCAGACCGAAGGTGCCAAGTGCCACTCCCATACAGCAGGACAGCCCTCACGGTGGCCTTGTATACGCGGCCTTTCAGACAGAGGGAAACTCCTTTCTGTTGCCAAAAATGGCGCAGACTCAATAAGACACTTCTGACTTGTGCAACGTGGGAACTGACTTCAGTTTCAATGTACCCATCGTTGCGGACGCAGCTGCCAAGGTAAGTGAAGCTATCAAACAAGACGAGTTCCTCGTTAAAAAGAGTCATGGGGTCAGCAAGTGGCTCGCGGTCCTACAGCAACACTGAAGGTGCGAAGCGCATACCAAATAATGGGACCACTCTAGTCAAATTATTCAGGGTTGATTGCGCCGCCCCAACATCGTCAAAAAGTAAGACGATATCGTCCACATAATCAAGATCGACTAGCTTCTCACCAGGAAGCACCTCAATGCCTGCAATGTGAGAATGCGATCCACTCTCCACACTCTATGATGCAGTCCAGGACGAAACTGAACAAAAATGGGGAAATTAGACAACCCTGACGTACGCCACTTGTTGTTAGAAAGGTATCCGACAGGTCACCGTGGACCCTGACACGGTTTGTAGTGTTCGAGTATAGAGCACGTAAGCTGTTCACATATGTCGTGGGCACATTTCCGCGTAAGTATTCGAACGGAATGCATTGGACCTACTGAATCGAACGCATTCTTGAAGTTGAAAAACAACTACTGTCGGTCAGCGGTATGTGGCGCTGCTCTAGCATCTGCAGCAGAGTGAATATGTGGTCAAGACACCGTAAGGCACCGCTTGATTGGGTCGAAATGTAATTCCGCCAACACTTGGACCGTTTGTTCAAGAGCTGACGCGCAGTTAAACCAAACCAGGGTGGTGTGGCGTTTCTTTCTTCTTAACTGAAAACGGAATGTGGGGGACACCTGAGAAAGGAATGTTTTGAACTTATCCCAAGCCGCCTAGAAATCTTCTGCTGTGAAAGTGGTACAGGGTGACGGGGTAGCACTGGATCTCATTGCATCAAAATCAGCACGCCAGACGTTCGGACCGCTAGCCGCGGGTTTTTCTTGAGCGCAGTGGGATGAGACGCAGGCGTGGTCATTAGGTCTGTGGCTGATCGTAAACGATTAGCAATAAAGCGGAATACCAGTAGCTCGGGTTGTCTGTTCAGGTTTAGGTTTGTTCTCCGAGCCGAACTATTTCGTTGTAATGAAATAGTTCGGCTCGGAGAACAAACCTAAACCTGTTCGTAAACGATGTTACTTACGAAGTGCATTGACTTGGCGAAAATAAGATCAAGAATGGACGGAGATCGCCCCTCCATGAACCGTGTAGGCTGATTTACAAATTGATGTAGGGGGCTGGTAACGTCAGCTCCACTAGTTCGGTGGCTAAACCTACGGTCACAGTCACGCAGGAGAGGTTGTTTTAGTTTATCCCCGGAAAGTTAGTCACCCATCACTAAGCACCGGTTGGTGGAGTGATGGATAATGAAGTCAATAAAACCGCTGGAAGCGCTGTCAGGGTTTCTATACACTAACACAACTTTAAACTGCGAGGACAACATACACATTTCAACCGAAAGAGCTTCAACAGTCCTATCAGTTGAGTGGAACTAATGTGTTTTAGAAACTGCTAAGCAGGAGTTTAAGTAGAGCGCAATTCCACCTCCGCGACGGTCGCAGACCATCTGATATCAGTCGCATGTAGCCAGGTAGGAGTATCTCACTGTCAATGACCTCCGAAAACAGCCAAGTTTCAGAAAAAGCGATGACATCTGGATGAGAGAGGTCCACAAGAGCGCCAACTTCGCACACGTTGCTACGCAGTCTACGCACGTTAATGAGCAATACATGTAGCGTATTGTTATGGTGCGTACAGAATCGTGCGCCAGCAGGATTGGCTCTGGCATGGCGGAAGTGGACCGCCGGCGCACCACCCGAAAATCCACCAACCTCAAACCACTTTTACCAGCAGCGCGACGTGACTTGAAATCCTGGATAGCTGCCTTTAGTTTCACCCTGTTCGCTAGAGAAAGGTCCGGCTGTATGCTGACTCCAGAACTTAATAATTTTAAAAAAAATCGCATAAGTACTCGTCCGGTATGGAAAGAATCGCACGTAGAAGGCAAGGCCTAGGTCGAGGCTACTGACCGGCACGTTTCGAAGTCTGGTTAGTTTGCGCACGGTTACTCTAGGGAATCCAGACGGGAGGAGTCTAGTGGCGCAAACTTTAAACCATTCGAGATAATGTAACATTCTTTCCTTGGGAAATGCGGTAGAAGATTCAATGACACCTTTTTAAGATAACGCCACTACCCGTATACAAGGCGCCACGACGAGAGGTGTTTACAGCGCGTGTCACAGAACCGCGGGATGGAGGCATATGAGTATGTGTAGAATTGGTGGCTGTACAAGACGGAGCTTGTGGAACGACTACAAGACTCAGTTCCGGTGGTGTTGTGCTCAAGAGACTTAGCGTACATGCTGCAGCCCCTTCGCTCGCACTTTAAGCGAGGGTACTGCCTTCTCATTCTTTCTTCGTCTACTTTTCACGGGCACAGGAGCCTGCAAATCGTCTCTATTATGAACGGAGACAAAAAAACACCGTCCGACTGGTCGTCATTAACAGACGACGTGCACACAGGAAGAGGTAAGGTCGTCAAGCTGCTCATATCCAAAAAGTTGCACAAACTCTATACTCCGCATGACAGATACACCAGCGTCTTCAAGGCTAGCTACGATTGTATTCACTTTCCGGTCTAGGTCGGGAAACAAAGTAAGGTTTTTCATACTTTCTAAATTGGACACTAACGCTGAAAATCTTATATCCGAAGGTGAACCACGCTGAGTATTGTGCTTGCAACTAGTAGGACAACTTGGGAGAAAAATCTCACCGCTCGCCATAACACTATATTGTGGTGAGCTCAAACCGGTGCATCTTTCGTGAAACCAACGACTGCAGATGTCACATTGCATTCCACCAGCCGAATCCGTTACAGTTCTGAGCACTTAACCTTACCGCATTTTGTCTCTGAGTCAGCTGGTGGTAGACTCGATGACAACATTACATTAGCCATTACAAGGAGAGAAATAGGTAAGAGATTAAGGGAGAGAAAGACGTAGACCGGTCTGCAGAAGCCTACTAAGCAAGGAACGAGAGGTTCGATCGGACCTTACCAGACGTGATTCGTAGGTACGGATTTGGACTCACCAAGCGTAGGAATCCACAGGGTAAAGAGGGTGCCAGAGATGAAACACAGTTCCCTCGAGATACAGCAGCGATGCTAATGGGTGGGGACTAGTTTTACAGCAAAAGCAACAAGTGGGCAGAAAAAGCGAGCATGACCAAGATTCCAAGTCATTCGGGGGTTACGGATCCCGCAGATGGAGAATAAGCCTCGTGATACTGGGCAGGCAAGAAGAGATTGATCAAATGTAAGCGGGTGAGGATCAACACAAATAGAACTGAACTGATGAAATAGAGATTAGATCCGAGGAGCTAAGGATTCAGGTTCACGAAAGCAACAGACAGTTAACCGCAAAAAGTCAGCGAGAAGTCCGCAGATGATAGATTCCGAATCACAAGAAAAATGACAAAGTCAAAGTTTCTACTCAGTGTCATTTAACACTAGTTCCATAAAAGGTGCCGTGAAAAAACCCCGAACCACGAAACACGACAACTGTCGGTCCCGTCAAATTTACGGGAATAGGTGTAATATTCCTTCGGTCCGGCGTTCTGAGCTCTTCTGTGTCCAAGTAGTGCGACAAGCTGCAATGCAAAATAAATTCCTCGTAGACGGCTGTACGCTCGAGCCGCCTAGTAAGAGGCCGATGTAAAGGAAGCAGCTAAGGAAGCACGGAAACGGAAAGAGTGCCGGAGAGGAATATGAGGGTAATGATAACAGGAAGCAAAACCCATCGACCTCTTACTTGTTAACGTGTTACCGTGACGCCCGCGGACCAGCTACATAGGGGCGCGGTCGCGTGGTGGGTAAGAATACAATGAATTAACATTGAATTATAGAAAGCAGATGGAAGAACCCTTGTCAGCTTCAGCACCTCTCAGATGGATTGATGAAAGTGTGTGTTAACAAGAAAAGGTGTTCACAGTGGCGGGGAACACAGCTACATGAATAACAGCGCGATACCGGTACACCCACATCTGCGTAGCGACTGTGTTAACTCGATACTTGTTATTCGACTTGCTTCTTGGATCTGAACGATACTTTGCTAATTTCCGTCGGGTTACGTCGCCTATCATTTCCCCATGGTTTCTAAGTGTGTTACGTGTAGTAAGGGTGTCACTCACCGATCGAAGGCACGCAGCGCTCCTTATGTGATAGTTGGATTCACGCTGCTTGCTGTGGTATCTGTCTAGGCTTATATGGATACCTACAACGGACAACGTCTCAAGCTATCGCCTTCTTTTGTGAGTCCTGCAGAGTAAAAATTAGCGACCGAGGTATGTCTGCCGGTTTACCAGCGCCTAGTCAACGCCCCTCTTCCTCACATTGCGTTGCTTGCTTTTCCGAACTCAGTCTTACCTGCGGGTCCTTCTTCAATATGTTCTGGGTTCGTAACTCCCATCGGTAAACAATTAAATCGGTAAACAAAGTAAATGTGGCTACTCAATATGCCAAGCCTCCGGTCAGGACCTATGCATCTGTGGTGCAAGAAGTCGCGGCGCCGTCAGGCAGCCGTAACTCAGACATGCGAGAAGCGAAGCCAAAAGCAGTCTAGTATCAAATCCAAGCCCTCTTCGCAATTGGAGATTAAGCAGGTACTTGATAGTTACTCAACTGGATAATTAGATTAGGGACAACTCGACTTCTCATAAGCAGCAGGCATCTAGGGATTCCATCGCCCCTCTTGTGACCGCTGCTTTATAGTTGTAAATGCGCCGAAGTCTTAAAAAGCTACGCCAACTGAAAGGATCCTAGACGACGAAGCGTTTCAAAGACGGATGGTTTCACTACCGTTTGATGAGGGTGAACCAGGTATAAATGTTCGTGTCTTTCGTATTGACAGGAAGCAGGAGGACTCTTGCCCTCCCAAGATCGTATGCCAAAACGAAGATGAATGCAGTCGCATCCTCTGAAGCACTTCGAGTTTTAAAGGAGAATCGTTTTATGTTATGAGAGATCTGTCCACTGAGCATCGGATAAAAATGAAGAGGGCAGTTTATGAACTTCAAACCCTCCGGGCAAATGGTGAAATGGTCCTTCACATTGTGGATTTTCGAGTGGTTCGGAAAACCCCGAGAACTCAATGGATACCCATCCTTGTCCTACCCCGGTAGTGAGGTTGAAGAACGGTATGCATGTGTTGTCCGCTAATGTGTGCGGAACAAACTGAACGAGATTCAACTTCATGCCATCGATAATCACCCTGACTTGATGGCTTTCTCTGAGACGTGACTGTCCCCGGACAACAGTGACACGAAAGTATGTATCCCTGGATATCACTTCTCTCGGGCTGATCGCAACAAAGCGAGATCAGGTGGTGGCGTGAAACGCTATTGGAGGGCGGACTTCAAGGCACATTTACTTGATGCTACTTGTGATATAGATGGAGGTTTCGAAGCTCGCTGGTGTCGTATTCATGACAGGTATAGATCTCTTCTGGTCTGTCACCTAGAGATCACTCTTTGGTTCAGGAGCTTTTTTGCTGGATTCAATTAAATCGCACGCAAAAGGGCAAGGACTACTTAGTTGTTGGAGAGTTCAATGCACCTGAGATTGAGTGTGACCTGCTTTATTGTGGTCTTCCTTCAGACTCTGCTGATGCTCGTTTCGTTCAGACCGTTCTCAGTTTCAACTTGTTTCAGCACACATTTCACACACTCGTTTGTTCGCATGCCACACGCCGCACATGCTTGATCTAGTGCTCTTCAAACACCGTCAGATGTCACCAAGCTGGTTTTTATGCAACCTATTGGTAGGAATGATCCATGTGCTATTTCATTACAACAGGCACGCCGATTTTCAATCATGAACAAGGTGATTCCCGGCGTAATTTCTGGCGAGCCGACCCACAGCGTCTGCAGGAGTCTGCTTGTAACATGGAATGGATCATTCATTTTTTGAGCATTGACGATTCTTTAACTCACTTTTACTCCAAAATGTTGTCGCGCAACGAGACTGGACCTTAACGTGGTGCGACGGTTTGCCTACCTCATTGACCCATTGAGCTATACTGGGTGATGCCTCCGAGCATCTTGAGAGCTACTCCTACCAGCTTGGTCAATGGTGAGAGGTCAGACAAACTCAGTCTCCTGGTCCTACAGGTTGGAGGTTTGAAATAGGATGGCGTCCATTTCTGTAAAACTAAATCACTGCTACCCCGCTGCCTTGCGGACAGGCTTTTGAGTCAAAGGCTTTGGATGAGGACCCTAATCGTTCTCCTGTCTAGGTCTGGGCGCCTTGGCAGTATCCCTGCGCACATACAACCATGACATTTTCTTCAAACATAAACTTCATCCTGCATCGGCCGTCGCGCAGATTATCAAGGGTCGCCTTATCTGCTGCATACAGCAGGGCGGATAAGCGAAAGCATGCTACTGCTGGCGCCTCCCTTCTTTCTTTTCCACCTTTTTCTCTTACTCCCATCCCAGCCCCTATTACTAACCTTCCTTCTATAATTCCCAGCTTAATTGACAGCAACCGCAGTGCTACTGGAGTAGAACCATCTGCAGCCACCATCCCACCACACCCATCGGACGCCTATCGGCAAAATTTCCTTAAAAGGCCACGCTGTCCCGTTTCCATGGCGACATTCAACGTCCGCACTCTAAGCCAAACAGGTCAGCAGGCTGCACTCGCACGCACCTTGGATACACTGGGTGTTGATGTGTGTTGTGTGTCCGAAACTAGGATTAATGACCCTAACGGGGTTATTGAATTGACTGCACTCGGCTTATCCTCTCGTTATTGGTTGCACGCATCCGGAGACGCCGATGCGGCACTCACGGGTCAAGCTGGTGTAGGTGTCATTCTCAGCTGCAAGGCTGAGCCATCGTTGGTTGATTGGATTCCGATGAACAGCCGTTTATGTGCAGCCCGTTTGACGACATCAGCTAAGGTGAATTCGCAAAGTAAAACAAAACGCTGTTTGTTTGTGATTTCTGCTTATGCTCCCACCGACTGCAGTTCTAATGCAGTCAAGGACACTTTCTATCACGAACTGAACGCCTTACTACGCAGTACTACTAGTTCAGATATTATAGTACTTGCAGGGGATATGAACGCACAAGTAGGGCGTCTGAGCTCTTCAGAAGCTCAGCTGGGTGGTAAGTATGGACTTAACGCCGAACGGACTGACAACGGCGAGCGTCTGCTGCAACTGTGTGCGGAGCACCAGTTGTCTCTTACTAGCACTGCTTTTAGGCACAGTGGGCGCCGAAGTGCCACTTGGCGTCCACCTGTAGCTGGTCAGCGATGGACCCCAATTGACCACATAGCCATAAGTTACAGGTGGCGCGGTTCCATTCTGGATTGCCGCTCGTACTGGAGTACTTGTGTCGACTCTGACCATGCCTTGGTGCGCTGTCGTTTCTCCATGAACTTTACTGGAAGGCGCACAAAGCGCCTCCCCTGATTGGCAACGGAGAAATTGTCCCAGTCCTCTGTCAGGCAAGCCCATCAAAAAGCAATGCATAGCGAACTCCCGCGGTCTTGTCCTAATGATACTGAACTTCAGTGGGATAGGATCTCGGCCACTATGCACGACGCAGGAGCATCTGCTTGTGGCACTATCAGTCGTCACCGCACCAGTCACTGGATATCCGAGAGGTCCGTGAACCTGTTGGAAGCTAGAAGACACCTCCCGGCCGGTTCTGAACACAATGTGACCAGACGGGCTATTAGGCGTGAACTAAAGCGGAGCCTACGTGCTGACGAGGAATCGTGGTGGACCAGTCGGGCTCAAGAAATGGAGGAGGCAGGAGCAGTAGGCAATTACCCCAAGCTCTTCCAGCTAATCCGCAACACTGGTCCGAGAAAACCAGGCGTCAGTGAGACAATCAGGGACAGCGCGGGTGCGCTGATACACAATAAGGAGCGTCGTATGGCTCGATAAGCTGAGCACTTTGAACATCAGTTCAGCTGGCCCCCTGCATCCGGACCTGTTCCTACTCAGGTGATGCAGGACGAGCCATGGACGGTTAGTTTAGAGTCTCCGTCGGAGGCCGAGGTCCGAAACGCGATCACAGCCGTTAATCGTTTTCGTGCTGGTGGCCCGGATTCCCTCCCACCTGCACTATTTAGGGATGGAGGTGAGGTAATCTGCAAAGCACTGACCTCCCTATTCGAACTTATCTGGAACGAAGAGTGTGCCAGTTAATTGGAGCGAATCGATTATAGTGGCAATATACAAGAAGGGCAGTCGCACAGACTGTGCGAACCACAGGGGTAATAGCCTAACGCCAGTTGTGACAAAATTACTGGCCTCGATTATCGTTCGTCGCCTCACTGCAGAACGGGGATCTCGGATTAGAGAAGAGCAGGCCGGTTTTCGCCCAGGACGTGGCTGTATAGACCATATATTTACTTTGCGGCAGGTGCTAGAGCAGCGCCACGCATACCGCAGACCGACAATAGCTGTGTTCCTCGATTTCAAGAGTGCGTTCGATTCAGTCGATCGATCGATTCTGCTCGAATTACTTGCGCGAAAAGGTGTTCCCACGAAATATGTGAACATCCTTCGTGCTCTATACTCGAACACTAGAGGCCGCGTCAGGGTCTATGGTGCCCTATCGGATAGCTTTTCGACTACAAGTGCCGTTCGACAGGGTTGCCCGATTTCCCCATTTTTGTTCAATTTTGTCGTGGATTCTATCATGGAGTGTTCCCTTGCGGAATCTCACGATGTAGCTGTTGAAGTGCTGCCTGGTGAACGGTTAGTTGATCTAGATTATGCGGACGATATCGTCTTGCTTTTCGACATTGTTGAGGCAGCACAATTAACCCTGAATAGCCTATCCAGAGTGGTCCCATTATTTGGTATGCACTTCGCACCTTCAAAGTGCAAAATGTTGCTGCAGGACCACCAGCCACTTGATGACCCCTTGACGCTTGCTAACGAGGAACTCGAGGTGGTTGATCAATTCACTTATCTGGGCAACTGCATCAGCAATGATGGGCGCATAGAAACTGACGTGAGCTCACGCATTGCAAAGGCCAGAGCTGCCTTCTTGAACCTGCGTCATCTTTGGCGACAGAAAGGAGTTTCCCTCCGTCTGAAAGGCGGTGTATACAAGGCCACAGTGAGGGTCGTTCTGCTGTATGGTAGTGAAACTTGGCCCCTTCGGTCTGAAGATCTGAGGCGCCTTCAAGTCTTTGATCATCGTGGTTTGCGAAGCATTGCTGGTGTCGGATGGCACCAGCGTGTCCGCAACGATGATGTGCGTAGGTGAGTACTAGGTGGTGATGATAATCATGCTAGCTCCCTGGAACAACAGATAGCACTGAATAAGTTGCGTTGGCTCGGGCACGTGCTACGCATGCCTGGTCACCGCTTACCTTGGAGGGCCTTGTTCAGTCTACCAGGTGTCAGTTGGCGCAAGGCTCGAAGTGGACAGAAGTTGAATTGGCAGCGGGAAATGAAGTCACTGACAACCAAACTGGGTGCGGTTGGTCTGTCTCGCCTTCCGGGTTGGAGTCCACGTGACTCACCTTGTGCTTGGCTCGAGACTTTACAGGACATGGCTCGCAACCGACACCAGTGGCGCGTCTGCTGCCGTCTCGTAATCGGATTGTCTGTTTAACGTGTGTTTGGTGCTGAGTTATCTGCGGGGTAATAGCTGATTATGACGCGTGGCAGTGAAAGCCGCAAGGAAGCTGTCTCACCGATGCCGCCTTATCTTTGCACGATAGCCAGCTGTTTGTGACGGAATGTTGTCTACACAAGGTGTAGGCACCTTGACCCTGAATGTTTGCTTAGGGCATTAAGGTTTTCAGGTAAGTCCCCCCTTCTCTCCCTCTTATTATTCTTTATTTCATAGGTCCTCATGGTTGTATGGCAGCGAAGCATCAGTTCAAATGGATGATGTACTGCTGTTGATGATGATGATGATGATGGGTTGTTCACGTTTCTAAAATAGAGTTGCAACAAGAGGTCCACCTTGGATTGACAAACAGTTGAGGTCACTGATGAATGACGCCAATTATGGGACCGATTCAAATGTGTACACAATCGACGGCCAAGTACTTGGAATACAAAACGCTTAGGAATTTTTATATTCTGAAGAAGCGGGAGAATCGCCAAAACTGTGAGTCTCAATTCGCTGTGCAGTCCAGGTGCACCCTCAAAACGTTCTGCTCATGTCTAGAAAAGGACACCCAAGGTGGTAATTGCATCCCATCTCTGTATGCTAGTAAACAAGCTGCCTTACATCATGAGGATGCTGCGAAAGCGAATCTCTTAGCTCAACAGTATTCATCCGTTTATTCAAATGAAACTCCGTTTTCTGACGTCTGATTTTCGTATTCATCTTTGCTGGATAATCTTGAGATCAGTAGGAGACTGTTACTCAATTCCTTCTCCAGTTAGATTCGAACACCTCGCCCGGTCCTGATGGCCTGCACCCTGTTTCTCAAGACCGTCGTTAAGTACATTATGGCCCCAGCTTGTCATGTTTCGTTGCTTTATTGAATTCCATTCCATTCCTATTCCAATTCCACTCCATTGGTTTCCATTAGCGTGGAAGCTGGGCAGTGTCAAGCCCATCTATAAAGGAGCGAATGGCCAAGACCAAGCAAATTATCATCCCGTTTTCCTAACATCTGTATTGTGTAAAATTATGGAACGGATTCTCAAGAGAGCTCTCAGCCTTCACTCCGACGACCAGAGTGTGATTTCTACTGCTCAGCATGGCTTTCGTAAGTCACGTTTATGTACTACTAATTTGCTTGTTACCAGAGAGAAATGGGCGCTCACTGGATGCGCGCAAACGTATGGACGTCATCTACATTGATTTTAACGAAGCGTTTGACAAAGTTCCGCATGTGCGGCTTTTGTTCAACCTTCAAGGAATTGGTGTCTTTGGGAGGGTTCTCTAGTGGATCTCAGTTATTTTTAGACCGAGTTATGCGAGTTAAGGTCAATAATACATATTCAGTCCCCGTCCTTATGAGCAGTGGCGTCCCTCAGGGCTCCGTTCTTGGACGAGAGTTGTTCAAATTCTTTAATAACGACCTTCCTTCAACTCTCCGGACCGAATGTTTGATCTATGCTGACGATTTGAAGTTATGGATGGAGGTATTCAGCGCTGAGGATGTTGACCGACCCCAAAATACACTTGCTCTGCCGCACGATTAGTCAAGCAAATGGCAATTGCCTATAAATCGCGATAAATGTTCTGTACTCCCCATTGGCGCTACTGAAGCCTTCGGAGTTTACCACCTCGGTGGTCATTTGCCTAATAATGTGAAACAGGGAAGAGACCTTGGGTTTATTGTATCCTCCGATCTGAAAAAGACCCCGGATACTTTGAGGAGGGTTTCCGCGGCCAACAGACTACTGTGCTATAATCGGAAGAGATTTCTCACGAATGACTACGGAGATTTTCAGGTTTGAGCTTTCTTCCCATGTGCGTCCAATCCTCGAATATGGATCAGCCGCAGTTCATCCGCTTACAAAGGTTGAACAAGGCTTGATTAGGAAAGTTCAGCGGTGTGGTTCTAAGTGCATTTTTGAGCAACGATTCCTACCATATCACATTCGTCTCCAGCACTTGGATATGTTCTCTATGGAATACCCTCGTCGCCGAGGCGAACTGACGTACGCCACGCGCATTCTGCTGGGTGAGATGGGAATCAAGCCCCAAGGTTTCCTGCAGATTAAGTGTTCGGCTCGGGGCCACCGCTGGAAACTGTTTAAACCTAGGAGACTCAGGCTTCGCCCTATTATCCTATAGATTCGTGTGGTGAACAACTGGAACTCCTTGCCTGATTCCGTCGTCAACGCGCACACTGAGGAATGTTTTAAGCGATCGCTGGATTTATACTTGTTAAATTTGCAGGGATCTTGTAGTTTCTTATGTAACTGTGACAGAATAACTTGTTGGATATATTGGAAAATGTTTGGAACTGATCGAGAAGTTATCGTTTCAAAAGGTTTGGCAAACGACCGGTTGGTGTATTTGTTTTACTGTACAACGTTTCGCTTCTGGCTCCAAAGCTTCATCAGGAGAAGTGAAGTACTTATAGGTGAGTCACCAATAACTAATTCACTTCACCTGATGAAGCTTTTGAGTCGAAAGCGAAACGTCGTACAGTATAACAAATACACTAACCGGTCGTTTGCCAAACCTTTTGAAAACCTAACCTATTATTTGCTGCTGCGCAACAACCTGCTATGATTGTCAAATGATGGAGCTGACAAAGGTCTTCCTTTCTGCTCTCTACATTCCAATGATTCCAAAGATTACACTACGCAGGTGGAAATCCAGAAGCCTCTTGAAACATCCCTCAGTGAGAGTACCGACTAAAGCTACTGGTAGACTCCTCCAATCGTTCACTACCCGCATAGGTAAGGTGACTTTTAGGCGAACTCGATGCCTCCTCGGTTTGAAGTGTTTCCAACTGTGTGCACGAGTTGAGATACTTTTGTTGATCTAGAAGTATTGTTGAAGATCGCTACCCAGTTCAACTCACAGAATGCGCCTTGCGTAGATCAAGTCTCCGCGACGGCGGCGGTTGTTAGATCTTCACGTTTTCTCGCTATTCCGAATTAAACACCCAAAAATTCTCAGCAAAATTACTAGCCTAGCGTAAGAAAAATCAGAAGTCCAACGAGCTTGACCGCGAAAAACGGCGGATAAACCACATCATACGAAACCCGCGACAAGCAGCCTTCTTCCAATTGTCGCCAGAATTAAGTACTGCTGAGTGACAACAGGGAGATCACCATCGCCGACGACATATCGGATGGGAGAATTAGCAGCTCCGATGCGGAGAACAGAGCACTTGGCCCTATTTAGGAGCATCAACCATAAAGTAGGTCATTCCTAGAGCCTATCCAAGGCACCATGAATTGCCTCAGGACCTCCCGGAACATCCACAATATTCCAGAGCTTAAGGGCTTCAGCAAACATTAGTGATGACATTCCTAGCTCCCTTGGCAAGTCATTTACATAGATCGCGAACAACAATGGCCCTAATACCGAGCCCTGCGAGACGCCACTAAGGACAGCTCGCCTAAGAGAAAGGCTACGCCCCACCCGTACACTCTGTTCTCTCCCCACTATTAAAGCAGACACCCATCGAAGGGCGCGACTAGAGATACCGTAAGATCGCAACTTTAGTGAGAGTCGAAGATAAAGAACAGTGTCAAAAGTTTTCGCAAAGTCCACGGATAGCACGTCTACAGCGTGGCCACTGTCTAGCGCATCGGCCAAGCTTTCAAGAGCTACAAGTAGATTAGTCTGAAACGAAAAC
This sequence comes from Dicrocoelium dendriticum, assembly GCA_944474145.2. Taxonomy (NCBI): domain Eukaryota; kingdom Metazoa; phylum Platyhelminthes; class Trematoda; order Plagiorchiida; family Dicrocoeliidae; genus Dicrocoelium; species Dicrocoelium dendriticum. The sequence goes on from OX104063.1 coordinate 56,030,646, forward strand.
CCTTTGCGGCATCCATGTCGAGCAACACTGAGAAGGGAAACTCTATTCAGGTGGTTCTCCATTGAATCCCTTAGCAGCTTTTCAAACAGCTTGACTACTATGCTTTCCAAATTGACACGTCGATAGTTCGCGGGAAAGTGCTGTCACCGCCCTTATAAATCGGACAGGTGATTGCCTCCTTCCATTCCGAAGACGCAGCTGCCAAGCGATATTGAAAACACGCATGTAAGAGGACCAGTCAGCGCAGTGGCCAATTCCTGCAACAGATTCTGATGAATTGAATCAGGACCGGAATCTTTAGAGGGGTTAATGCCCTGCCGTAGCTCGAAGAACTGAGTCTCCGTTATGTTAAACAGCTAAGCAAAAATCCTCTGGAACACTTGAAACTAATTCAACCTATGGTAAAGAGATCTCCCGAGCAAAGACCCCAGTATATTGATAACTAAATATACAAGCCCTGTCATAGTCAGCTTGCGAAGGGTCCCGTCTGCTCGCAATAACGCTGGTATAGAAAGTTTTGTCCCGCTGCGCCTTTTAACGTAAGCAAAATACTTCTTGGGATTAGCTGCGGCTGAGTCCGCTAAACTCTGCTCGTACTGGAGGCGAACAGTCCTGAGATGTTTCATACATGTTTCGATTCTCTAGATAACTATCATAGGTACCGGTTGATGGAGCTGCTTGATAGGTTCGCCAGCCTCTAGATCGTTACTTGAGTAGGTACGTGACTGTGGTTTCTGTCCACGGAGGCTGTGCCCGTAACCCCCTTTTCCTCATAAGTGGAATATAGGGAGTGGAAACCTCCGAAAGACAACCTTCAACTTATCCCAGGCTAACTGGACAGAGTCAGCCATCGATATCTCACAATTCGGAACTGAAGCCCTAGCTCGCATTGACCTAAAGTCCGCCCGCCAAATAATCGGAAGTAATTCAACGGTGGTCTGTTGGCGCCTTGAAAGAGCACACCGAAAGGATATGCATACGTCAGCGCTGGATTCTAGAGGTGCGTTATACGAAACGACAGTCACGAAGTCGATCATCATCATCATCATCATCAACAGCAGTACATCATCCATTTGAACTGATGCTTCGCTGCCATACAACCATGAGGATCTATGAAATAAAGAATAAGAAGAGGGAGAGAAGGGGGGACTTACCTGAAAACCTTAATGCCCTAAGCAAACATTCAGGGTCAAGGCGCCTACACCTTGTGTAGACAACATTCCGTCACAAACAGCTGGCTATCGTGCAAAGATAACGCGGCATCGGTGAGACAGCTTCCTTGCGGCATTCACTGCCCCGCATCATAATCAGCCATTACCCCGCAGATAACTCAGCACCAAACACACGTTAAACAGACAATCCGATTAGAAGACGGCAGCAGACGCGCCACTGGTGTCGGTTGCGAGCCATGTCCTGTAAAGTCTCGAGCCAAGCACAAGGTGAGTCACGTGGACTCCAACCCGGAAGGCGAGACAGACCAACCGCACCCAGTTTGGTCGTCAGTGACTTCATTTCCCGCTGCCAATTCAACTTCTGTCCACCTCGAGCCTTGCGCCATCCTACACCTGATAGACTGAACAAAGCCCTCTAAGGTAAGCGGTGACCAGGCATGCGTAGCACGTGCCCGAGCCAACGCAACTTATTCAGTGCTATCTGTTGTTCCAGGGAGCTAGCATGATTATCATCACCACCTAGTACTCACCTACGCACATCATCGTTGCGGACACGCTGGTGCCATCCGACACCAGCAATGCTTCGCAAACAACGATGATCAAAGACTTGAAGGCGCCTCAGATCTTCAGACCGAAGGGGCCAAGTTTCACTACCATACAGCAGAACGACCCTCACTGTGGCCTTGTATACACCGCCTTTCAGACGGAGGGAAACTCCTTTCTGTCGCCAAAGATGACGCAGGTTCAAGTAGGCAGCTCTGGCCTTTGCAATGCGTGAGCTCACGTCAGTTTCTATGCGCCCATCATTGCTGATGCAGCTGCCAAGATAAGTGAATTGATCAACCACCTCGAGTTCCTCGTTAGCAAGCGTCAAGGGGTCATCAAGTGGCTGGTGGTCCTGCAGCAACATTTTGCACTTTGAAGGTGCGAAGTGCATACCAAATAATGGGACCACTCTGGATAGGCTATTCAGGGTTAATTGTGCTGCCTCAACAATGTCGAAAAGCAAGACGATATCGTCCGCATAATCTAGATCAACTAACCGTTCACCAGGCAGCACTTCAACAGCTACATCGTGAGATTCCGCAAGGGAACACTCCATGATAGAATCCACGACAAAATTGAACAAAAATGGGGAAATCGGGCAACCCTGTCGAACGGCACTTGTAGTCGAAAAGCTATCCGATAGGGCACCATAGACCCTGACGCGGCCTCTAGTGTTCGAGTATAGAGCACGAAGGATGTTCACATATTTCGTGGGAACACCTTTTCGCGCAAGTAATTCGAGCAGAATCGATCGATCGACTGAATCGAACGCACTCTTGAAATCGAGGAACACAGCTATTGTCGGTCTGCGGTATGCGTGGCGCTGCTCTAGCACCTGCCGCAAAGTAAATATATGGTCTATACAGCCACGTCCTGGGCGAAAACCGGCCTGCTCTTCCCTAATCCGAGATTCCCGTTCTGCAGTGAGGCGACGAACGATAATCGAGGCCAGTAATTTTGTCACAACTGGCGTTAGGCTATTACCCCTGTGGTTCGCACAGTCTGTGCGACTGCCCTTCTTGTATATTGCCACTATAATCGATTCGCTCCAATTAGCCGGCACACTCTCTTCGTTCCAGATACGTTCGAATAGGGAGGTCAGTGTCCTGCAGAGTACCTCACCTCCATCCTTAAATAGTGCAGGTGGGAGGGAATCCGGGCCACCAGCACGAAAACGATTAACGGCTGTGATCGCGTTTCGGACCTCGGCCTCCGACGGAGACTCTAAACTAACCGTCCATGGCTCGTCCTGCAGCACCTGAGTAGGAAGAGGTCCGGGAGCAAGGGGCCAGCTGAACTGATCTTCAAAGTGCTCAGCCCAACGAGCCATACGACGCTCCTTATTGTGTATCAGCTCACCCGCGCTGTCACTGATTGTCTCAATGACGCCTGGTTTTCTCGGACCAGTGGTGCGTATTAGCTGGAAGAGCTTGGGGTAATTGCCTACTGCTCCTGTCTCCTCCATTTCTTGAGCCCGACTGGTCCACCACGATTCCTCGTCAGCACGTAGGATCCGCTTTACTTCACGCCTAATATCCCGTCTGAGACTGAGACTGTATTTAAGAGCAAGTAGAAAGGTTTCTGTACAACTCTATCGAATTACGAAAAATCAAATTTTACTTGTGAATTATCAGCAGTTGTGTCTGGTCCGTTAATCGTTTATCCGTGTTCGGTTAGAAATTTGTACTAGCGTCATTATTTCCGGACATACAATGTCTTCTTTTGGCACTGTATGTGCATCGTTTCACAAAAGCACAGGTTTCCAAAATAATCGTCGATACGAGTTTTTAAAACACTTCACAGAATCGGCCTCTATTAATCCTTCTGGTAGTGTATTCCATAAGTTTACTATTCTTCGTTCAATACAAAGCTGATGTGATACTTTGTTCATGCTGGGGACCCTGAGTTTGTAACGATGTCCTCGGGTGTTACAGGGTTCTCGCAGGTGAAATATTGGCCGCAGTGTGGGGAAGTGATTCAAGTGTAGTACTCGATGGGTCATAATAAGATCAGTTCTTACTCGGCGATAGGATAGTGTGTAGAGTCCGAGCCTTTCACAGCTTTTTCATACGGAAGCTTTCGTAGATTTGGTATCATTCTAGTTGCGATATGCTGGATTTTCGCCAGTTTTTCAGTTTCCCATTGGGTTATCGGATGGTAAGCTGGGGCACCGTATTCAAGGATTGGTCTAATGAGCGAGGTGAATAGACGAGGGACGGTTTCTTCGGACCATGTAGAGAAACTGCGTCTTAATGCCCAGAGCATACGAAGTCCCGCATGGTACAATTTCTCTGTATTTTCTAGTGATCTTAAATCATGTCGTGAGAGAACTCCTAAGTCTCTGACAGATGTGTTGGGATGGAGCAACTGGCCGTCCAAGGTGTATGATCGAGTGGTTGGACGTCTGGTGATACTGATGAACTCCGACTTGCTTGCGTTAAGAGGGAGTTGCATTTCAGTGGACCAAGTTGACAGTCGCTCTAAGTCATGCTGGAGGCGAGCGCAGTCGTCTTGGTTTTCAATGATCCTCCAGATTTTCAAATCATCTGCGTACAGGACACATGGTGACTGGAGCTGCTGCGGAAGATCGTTGATATGAATAAGAAATAATGCTGGCCCAAGTACAGTTCCTTGAGGCACGCCACTGGTCGATGGGAACCATTCTGTCAGATAGTCATTGACCTGTACTCTAAACCTTCGTCCCACAATAAACTCTTGTATCCACTGAAGTAACGTGCCACCGATTCCGTATGTCCTCAGTTTACGAAGGAGTACCTCGTGGTTCACTCTGTCAAACGCCTTACTAAAGTCGATGTACACCACGTCAACATCCTTCTGTTCATTGAGAGCTCGAACCCACTGGTGGTTTGCGTACATCAAGTTGGTGATGCAGGATCGCCCTTTCGTAAAGCCGTGTTGCGCTGGCGTCAATATGTCCATCGATTCGAAGAACGACAGCAGACACTTTTTCACAACCTTCTCGAGCACTTTGGATAATACCGAAGTCAAACAGATCGGTCTATAGTTCTCTATTTTACTCGGATCACCACCCTTGGGAAGCGGTTTAACTATCGAGCATTTACAGTCGTTCGGGACGGATCCTTCAGAGAGCGATCTATTGAAAAGGTTTGTCACAGCTGGTGAGATGATAATCGATAGGGACTTGAGTATTAGTGGGTGAAGTCCGTCTGGTCCGGGGGGCTTTGCACCATTGAGGTTGACGAGTAGCTGATGTATTTCGACTGCATCACATTGTAGGCTGTCGAGAAAGACTTGCGCAACCTGTGCCGGTACTGGAACAGCCGCCGGTTTACTGGAAAATACAGTGAGGAAGTGCGCAGCCAGGGCGTCCGCGCGCTCCGCGCTTGAAATGAGTGTCTTCCCGTCTAAGCTCTCTAAGACCGGTAGGTCGTCCCCAGGTTTCAGTTGACGTTTCAAGTAGGCAAATATTCGCTTGGGTGCAGTTGTGGCCGAGGATGCTAGCTCCTCTTCGAACTGCCGGCGTTTCTTGATCTTTGCGGCGTTACATAAGTTACGCTGTTTCTTGTACACCGTGTAATCTTCATCACAACCCGAGCTGATGTATCTATCCCAAAGTTTACGACGTCGTCGCGCTAACTGTCTGTATTCCCTATCAAACCAATGCGGTTTGACAGGTCCGATTTTTGGATACTTAAGGGGAACGAACCGAGTACAGAGCGAGTTAAGCTTCCCCTTTATTAATGACCACCAGGCCTCAAGTGACGCATCATGTGGTAGTGTCCAATCAGTCTGACTTGCGGCTTGGACGAGTCCGTTGAAGTCCGTCTTCCAATAGTTGAATGTCGGCTTCTGTTGATTGTAATATGGTAACGACAGTTCTAAGCTTGCTACAATAGAGCAGTGGTCACTGTTCGCCAGAGGTTCGATGACTCTGATCTCTTTTAGCTTCTGCTCGCAGCTCGTAAACATTAGGTCCAGACAAGATGCCGAGTACGGAGTTACGCGCGTCGGTTGGATGACATGTTGCGTTGCCCTGATTTCAATAGTCATTTTAGCGAATTGAGCCTCAACGTTGCCATGACCGGGAAGAAGTCGAACATCTGGCCAAATTATCTTAGGTAAATTTAGATCCTCCATCAGTAAGAACTGAGGGCGGCTCATGTGCTTCTGTACATGTGGTATCCAATCGCAGCAACGGTTTAATGGGCTCCGGTAGATAACCCCCACTATTAGTTCTGCTCGCTTGAGACGGATTGTACACCACAATTGCTCGCATAAACTATCCTCGCTCCGATAGGTACTGCTAAGTTTGCCAGATAGTGACGATTTTATGTACAACAGAACACCACCGTGAGCCTTTGATTTTCGGTCACATCGGAAACTAGAGTATCCTGACAACACAACTTCTTGGGGTATGATGTCGGAGTTCAGCCATGTCTCTGCAAGTCCTAAAATGTCCGGCCGCTCCGAGACAGCGAAGCGGCACAGTTCGTCAGGTTTGTTCATTAGGCTGCACACGTTGGCGAATGCGACACGGAGGTCCTGGGAGGTACTGCGGGACGTGCCTGGAGGTTGAGCAACCGGTTGATACGGGTTCGTACACCCTTCTTGATCACCCGAAAATTTACAACTTGTAAGTCAGTCTCACCTTTCTCTGTACGGCGTTTGAGCTCAATGACCGCAGTCTTCAAACGATCCCTGTCCTCGGGATCCAAGTCTCGGCGGATGTGAACTTTTATGCCCTTCAGCCTTGACAGACGAGACAGTATGACCTGCGGCATATTAGGATTTGCAAAGGTGATCCTCAGAGGTCGACATGACTGGTTAGTTTTCTGGCCAAGTCGGATTACTTGTTTAATCGTCACACTGTGCTCGCCCACATCCAAGAGTCTATCGATGAGCCCCTGGAGGAACTCAACATCGTAATCATAACGTATCTGAGGGTTTTCATCTTTTGACTCCGGTACGTGGAAGACCATGAGATTATGACGCCTCAACAAAATCAGTGATGAACCTGTGGGAGCAGAACTAGAGGCGCTTAATTGATTGGGTTGTTGTTTATCAGCAGGTGACGTCTGAACTCGATTACGTGGACCCTTGCGCTTTTGAGTGGTCCATGGATCCTCGGTGTTCAGAAGTTCACAGACAGGCTCTGAGAAATTCACGGACCGATCAGTGAAGCGGCATTTCGTAGCTCCTGAGTCTGAGTCTTCCATCGGTGGGAAACATTGAACCTTGGGTTCGGCCGGGGTCGAAGACGCTGGTGGTGGTGCAGATCGCGGCGTGACAATAGAAGGCGAGGAGACAGAGGTAATTTCACGAGGGCGTTTGATCCCACGTGGTGAACGGTTTGTTTCTATCTGAAAGAGAGATTTTCCCGTAGTTGTTTGCGGTCGCTGCGTATTTTGATGTCTTGTACCGCGACATTTATCACATATAACTTGAAAAAACCGATGTCGGATGTCGAACGATTTTCGAAACACGTCAACGGATAAGCCAATGCAGGAAATATGGAACAAAACTTCACAGATGAAGCATCTAAGTGCATGAGCCTTATTTCCCACAACTTTCGAACACGAACCACAAGTAGCTTGAGACGGCATCACAAGCTAGAACAAATCCAAGATGGCGGACAGAGATGGCAGTATGGAAAATCAATGAGATCTCCGGAATTAGACAAAGAATAGCCGCCAAATTTGCACCGCTTGGAAAATACGCCAAAAGAAGAATAATGATGCACAATTCACACAAATAAAACGCTGCTAACACAGTATTCTGAGGCAAAAGTAGTATCCAGCACACGTTGATCCAAAAATTCGCGACGTCCGTGGGTACCGTCTGGTCACATTGTGTTCAGAACCAGCCGGGAGGTGTCTTCTAGCTTCCAACAGGTTCACGGACCTCTCGGATATCCAGTGACTGGTGCGGTGACGACTGATAGTGCCACAAACAGATGCTCCTGCGTCGTGCATAGTGGCCGAGATTCTATTCCAATGAAGTTCAGTGTCATTGGGACAAGACTGCGAGAGTTCGCTATGCAATGCTGCTTTATAAGCTGGCCTGACAGAGGGCTGGGACAATTTCTCTGTTGCCAATCGGAGGAGACGCTTTGTGCGCCTTTCAGTAAAGTTCATGGAGAAACGACAGCGCACCAAGGCATGGTCAGAGTCGACACAAGTACTCCAGTACGAGCGGCAATCCAGAATGGAACCGCGCCACCTGTAACTTATGGCTATGTGGTCAATTGGGGTCCATCGCTGACCAGCTACAGGTGGACGCCAAGTGGCACTTCGGCGCCCACTGTGTCCAAAAGCAGTGCCAGTAAGAGACAACTGGTGCTCCGCACACAGTTGCAGCAGACGCTCGCCGTGGTCAGTCCGTTCAGAGTTAAGTCCATACTTATCACCCAGCGGAGCTTCTGAAGAGCTCAGACGCCCTACTTGTGCGTTCATATCCCCTGCAAGTACTATAATATCTGAACTAGTAGTACTGCGTAGTAAGGCGTTCAGTTCGTGATAGAAAGTGTCCTTGACTGCATTAGAACTGCAGTCGGTGGGAGCATAAGCAGAAATCACAAACAAACAGCGTTTTGTTTTACTTTGCGAATTCACCTTAGCTGATGTCGTCAAACGGGCTGCACATAAACGGCTGTTCATCGGAATCCAATCAACCAACGATGGCTCAGCCTTGCAGCTGAGAATGATACCTACACCAGCTTGACTCGTGAGTGCCGCATCGGCGTCTCCGGATGCGTGCAATCAATAACGAGAGGATAAGCCGAGTGCAGTCAATTCAATAACTCCGTTAGGGTCATTAATCCTAGTTTCAGACACACAACACACATCAACACCCAGTGTATCCAAGGTGCGTGCGAGTGCAGCCTGCTGACCTGTTTGGCTTAGAGTGCGGACGTTGAATGTCGCCATGGAAACGGGACAGCGTGGCCTTATAAGGAACTTATGCTGATAGGCGTCCGATGGGTGTGGTGGGATGGTGGCTGCAGACGGTACTACTCCAGTAGCACTTCGGTTGCTGTCAATTAAGCTGGGAATTATAGAAGGGAGGTTAGTAATAGGGGCTGGGATGGGAGTAAGAGAAAAAGGTGGAAAAGAATGAAGGGAGGCGCCAGCAGTAGCATGCTTTCGCTTATCCGCCCTGCTGTATACAGCAGATAAGGCGACCCTTGATAATCTGTGCGACGGCCGATGCAGGATGAAGTTTATGTTTGAAGAAAATGTCATGGTTGTATGTGCGCTGGGATACTGCCAGGGTGCCCAGACCTAGACAGGAGAACGATTAGGGTCCTCATCCAAAGCCTTTGGCTCAAAAGCCTGTCCGCAAGGCAGCGGGGTAGCAGTGATTTAGTTTTACAGAAATGGACGCCATCCCATTTCAAACCCCCAACCTGGAGGACCAGGAGACTGAGTTTGTCTGACCTCTCACCATTGACCAAGCTGGTAGGAGTAGCTCTCAAGATGCTCGGAGGCATCACCCAGTATAGCTCAATGGGTCAATGAGGTAGGCAAACCGTCGCACCACGTTAAGGTCCAGTCTCGTTGCGACGGGTCACGAAGTCGAGCGTCTTAGCAAAAGCAAGACCTAAAGTAGATGGTATTTGGTGGTCCATATACCTAGTAGGGAAGTCCACAAACTGGTGCAAAGGCACTTGGATAGTCAGTTCAAGAAAGTCTGCACCGAATGTTCCTGAAGTCGAATTGTAAGAATAATCGGCCCAACAGACTTCCGGGAAGTTGAAATTCCCTAGAACTAAACATTTATTCGTGGACTGAGTGTGAATAAAGTCAATTATCTACCTGGAAGAAATTCCAGCACTCCTGTATATCACTATAACTGTAAACTGGGTAGAGGAAGTGCGCAAAACAGCCGATGGGTTGCAAAAGTCTGATCCGACCACAAGAATGGGAAAGTCTTCAACACATCTAAGTTCCAGCTCACATAAAGCACAACGCCTCCGCCCTTACGACCAATGGAGCTATCAGTTCTAAGCAGTGCGTAGCCATGTAAACATACGTCACCGTCCGTGATATTTGATGAAAACCACGTTTCATTGAAATTAAGTATATCGGGACGAGATTTGTTTACAAGTAGACCCAACTCGTGCATCTTTTTCCTTAGGCGATGCACGTTACTAAGTCGGCATGACCGTCCCTGGGTCGTACGCCATCAAGATGGGTTCTGAGAGGAAAATAACCTCCGGCTGAGCACCTGAAAACCCACCAGCTGGAGGCTTTGCTCACCAACCGCATGTCTAGTTTTGTGGTGTTTGATAGCCTCCTTCAACTTCAATCTATCTGCCAGTGAAAGGTTTGGCTGAACGCTGAGACCACTACTCTTAAGTTTGAACACAAACTACAGCAAGGATTTACGTCCCTCCGAGGTAGAAAGGACCACGCGAAGTAGTCGGGGTCGCGGATTTGCAGTATCGACACGGATGTTCTTCAATCTGGTCAGTTTTCTGACGGTGACACCAAGGAAGCCAGGTGGAAGCAACTTGGTGACGCACAGTTTGACCCACTTGATGTCATCTAACATGCGTTCTCTTGGGAGAGCAGCCGCAGATTCAGTAACGTTACCGAATATAACGCTACTATTCGGGAAATAGTCACCACGACAGGGTGTTTACCCCACGTACCTTGGATTCAACACTTACACCAGGTGTTTTCATCGCTGGCGGTGGGACTGTCATCGTCTACGCATACGACGTCGAAGCAACGGTAGCGTAGGTTCTCCGCAGATCTAGTCCGCTTCCTTTTTGGCTCACGGGAACAGGGGCCATAGACCTTGTGTCGCATTGAGCAGTTACCAACGCGTCGTCAGAACATGCTCATACCGTCAAATGCGCCATGAAAGCTTAATGGGATTTTGACAGTATATTTATGGAACAGCAGGCAGGCGGTAATGGACGATGCTATAGCAGACGTACGGGCGGTTTTTCAGTCAAATTATAAGGGGCGGGGTAGTGACTAGCAAAGCGCAGTGATGGAGTGCGGGATTCATCATCATCATCAGCAGCAGTACATCAGCCATTTGAACTGATGCTTCGCTGCCATACAACCATGAGGACCTATGAAATAAAGAATAAGAGGGAGAGAAGGGGGACTTACCTGAAAACCTTAATGCCCTAAGCAAACATTCAGGGTCAAGGTGCCTACACCTTGTGTAGACAACATTCCGCCACAAACAGCTGGCTATCGTGCAAAGATAACGCGGCATCGGTGAGACAGCTTCCTTGCGGCATTCACTGCCCCGCATCATAATCAGCTATTACCCCGCAGATAACTCAGCACCAAACACACGTTAAACAGACAATCCGATTAGAAGACGGCAGCAGACGCGCCACTGGTGTCGGTTGCGAGCCATGTCCTGTAAAGTCTCGAGCCAAGCACAAGGTGAGTCACGTGGACTCCAACCCGGAAGGCGAGACAGACCAACCGCACCCAGTTTGGTTGTCAGTGACTTCATTTCCCGCTGCCAAGTCAACTTCTGTCCACCTCGAGCCCTGCGCCATCCTACACCTGGTAGACTGAACAAAGCCCTCTAAGGTAAGCGGTGACCAGGCATGCGTAGCACGTGCCCGAGCCAACGCAACTTATTCAGTGCTATCTGTTGTTCTAGGGAGTTAGCATGATCATCACCACCTAGTACTCACATACGCACATCATCGTTGCGGACACGCTGGTGCCATCCGACACCAACAATGCTTCGCAAACAATGGTGATCAAAGACTTGAAGGCGCCTCAGATCTTCAGACCGAAGGGGCCAAGTTTCACTACCATACAGCAGAACGGCCCTCACTGTGGCCTTGTATACACCGCCTTTCAGACGGAGGGAAACTCCCTTCTGTCGCCAAAGATGACGCAGGTTCAAGTAGGCAGCTCTGGCCTTTGCAATGCGTGAGCTCACGTCAGTTTCTATGCGCCCATCATTGCTGATGCAGCTGCCAAGATAAGTGAATTGATCAACCACCTCGAGTTCCTCGTTAGCAAGCGTCAAGGGGTCATCGAGTGGCTGGTGGTCCTGCAGCAACATTTTGCACTTTGAAGGTGCGAAGTGCATACCAAATAATGGGACCACTCTGGATAGGCTATTCAGGGTTAATTGTGCTGCCTCAACATTGTCGAAAAGCAAGACGATATCGTCCGCATAATCTAGATCAACTAACCGTTCACCAGGCAGCACTTCAACAGCTACATCGTGAGATTCCGCAAGGAAACACTCCATGATAGAATCCACGACGAAATTGAACAAAAATGGGGAAATTGGACAACCCTGACGAACGCCACTTGTAGTCGAAAAGCTATCCGATAGGGCACCATAGACCCTGACGCGGCCTCTAGTGTTCGAGTATAGAGCACGAAGGATGTTCACATATTTCGTGGGAACACCTTTTCGCGCAAGTAATTCGAGCAGAATCGATCGATCGACTGAATCGAACGCACTCTTGAAATCGAGGAACACAGCTATTGTCGGTCTGCGGTATGCGTGGCGCTGCTCTAGCACCTGCCGCAAAGTAAATATATGGTCTATACAGCCACGTCCTGGGCGAAAACCGGCCTGCTCTTCCCTAATCCGAGATTCCCGTTCTGCAGTGAGGCGACGAACGATAATCGAGGCCAGTAATTTTGTCACAACTGGCGTTAGGCTATTACCCCTGTGGTTCGCACAGTCTGTGCGACTGCCCTTCTTGTATATTGCCACTATAATCGATTCGCTCCAATTAGCCGGCACACTCTCTTCGTTCCAGATACGTTCGAATAGGGAGGTCAGTGCCCTGCAGAGTACCTCACCTCCATCCTTAAATAGTGCAGGTGGTAGGGAATCCGGGCCACCAGCACGAAAACGATTAACGGCTGTGATCGCGTTTCGGACCTCGGCCTCCGACGGAGACTCTAAACTAACCGTCCATGGCACGTCCTGCATCACCTGAGTAGGAACAGGTCCGGATGCAGGGGGCCAGCTGAACTGATCTTCAAAGTGTTCAGCCCAACGAGCCATACGACGCTCCTTATTGTGTATCAGCGCACCCGCGCTGTCCCTGATTGTCTCACTGACGCCTGGTTTTCTCGGACCAGTGTTGCGGATTAGCTGGAAGAGCTTCTGGTAATTGCCTACTGCTCCTGCCTCCTCCATTTCTTGAGCCCGACTGGTCCACCACGATTCCTCGTCAGCACGTAAGCTCCGCTTTACTTCACGCCTAATAGCCCGTCTGGTCACATTGTGTTCGGAACCAGCCGGGAGGTGTCTTCTAGCTTCCAACAGGTTCACGGACCTCTCGGATATCCAGTGACTGGTGCGGTGACGACTGATAGTGCCACAAACAGATGCTCCTGCGTCGTGCATAGTGGCCGAGATTCTATTCCACTGAAGTTCAGTGTCATTGGGACAAGACTGCGAGAGTTCGCTATGCAATGCTGCTTTATAGGCTGGCCTGACAGAGGGCTGGGACAATTTCTCCGTTGCCAATCGGAGGAGACGCTTTGTGCGCCTTCCAGTAAAGTTCATGGAGAAACGACAGCGCACCAAGGCATGGTCAGAGTCGACACAAGTACTCCAGTACGAGCGGCAATCCAGAATGGAACCGCGCCACCTGTAACTTATGGCTATGTGGTCAATTGGGGTCCATCGCTGACCAGCTACAGGTGGACGCCAAGTGGCACTTCGGCGCCCACTGTGTCTAAAAGCAGTGCTAGTAAGAGACAACTGGTGCTCCGCACACAGTTGCAGCAGACGCTCGCCGTTGTCAGTCCGTTCGGCGTTAAGTCCATACTTATCACCCAGCTGAGCTTCTGAAGAGCTCAGACGCCCTACTTGTGCGTTCATATCCCCTGCAAGTACTATAATATCTGAACTAGTAGTACTGCGTAGTAAGGCGTTCAGTTCGTGATAGAAAGTGTCCTTGACTGCATTAGAACTGCAGTCGGTGGGAGCATAAGCAGAAATCACAAACAAACAGCGTTTCGTTTTACTTTGCGAATTCACCTTAGCTGATGTCGTCAAACGGGCTGCACATAAACGGCTGTTCATCGGAATCCAATCAACCAACGATGGCTCAGCCTTGCAGCTGAGAATGATACCTACACCAGCTTGACCCGTGAGTGCCGCATCGGCGTCTCCGGATGCGTGCAACCAATAACGAGAGGATAAGCCGAGTGCAGTCAATTCAATAACCCCGTTAGGGTCATTAATCCTAGTTTCGGACACACAACACACATCAACACCCAGTGTATCCAAGGTGCGTGCGAGTGCAGCCTGCTGACCTGTTTGGCTTAGAGTGCGGACGTTGAATGTCGCCATGGAAACGGGACAGCGTGGCCTTATAAGGAACTTATGCTGATAGGCGTCCGATGGGTGTGGTGGGATGGTGGCTGCAGACGGTACTACTCCAGTAGCACTTCGGTTGCTGTCAATTAAGCTGGGAATTATAGAAGGGAGGTTAGTAATAGGGGCTGGGATGGGAGTAAGAGAAAAAGGTGGAAAAGAAAGAAGGGAGGCGCCAGCAGTAGCATGCTTTCGCTTATCCGCCCTGCTGTATGCAGCAGATAAGGCGACCCTTGATAATCTGCGCGACGGCCGATGCAGGATGAAGTTTATGTTTGAAGAAAATGTCATGGTTGCATGTGCGCTGGGATACTGCCAAGGCGCCCAGACCTAGACAGGAGAACGATTAGGGTCCTCATCCAAAGCCTTTGGCTCAAAAGCCTGTCCGCAAGGCAGCGGGGTAGCAGTGATTTAGTTTTACAGAAATGGACGCCATCCCATTTCAAACCCCCAACCTGGAGGACCAGGAGACTGAGTTTGTCTGACCTCTCACCAATGACCAACCTGGTAGGAGTAGCTCTCAAGATGCTCGGAGGCATCACCCAGTATAGCTCAATGGGTCAATGAGGTACGCAAACCGTCGCACCACGTTAAGGTCCCGTCTCGTTGTGACGGGATTGCCAACCCGGCGGCCCGGGTTCGAATCGTTGGTGCGCCGGCTTTTGCACTCGCTGCGGTGACACATAGAGTAGACTAGGTACGATACAGTGAAGCTTCCAATGGTTCCTGCGCAAGGATAAGATAAAATTTAAGACGTTAAAGTAGTGTCATGCTTGAATATTCACAGGAATGCCTCTCCGCATTCCAAAATCATTGTTGCATCTTGTTCTAGGTTAGGATGGAAACCACGTTTACATATCTAAATGCCTATATCCATGGGTTCCCTATAAAATTCATTTCCAATACGCTTACACCACAACTTTCATTTCCAATTCACCGAGGGAACGCGCCGTGTCACCTGCCAAACCGGTCAAAACTGTGGTCGAGTCGATGACTCGTAGAGTGATTACGCCTCATCCAGGTGATTCTTTTACTGATAGTATCATTATCTTCCGTAACGTTGCTGAATCTGTGGCAGCTCTTCCAAAGGAACGCATGTTGGATGACCTCGAGTGGTTCAACCTCTGTGTCAAGGTGCTTCCACCTATTTTTCCTGTTGTCACTGTCAGGAACCTAACCAGATTGCGGAAAGTCCTTGGCGATACCCCAAATAAGCGACCATGACTACTTCATGTAATCCTCTCAAACCCAACATCATCAACCTTATACACGTTACCCAGAGGTGGGAACACCTCAGCTATGTGCAGCAATAAATGGAAGAAAAAAGTAGAAAAATGCAACAGGTTCAAGTCAGCTGAGCTTCCAGTAACGGATGGGCATCGTTCCGGTAAGCTACCTGCCGGCTACTATGTTGCAGAAAAATAATTTATTACGCAAAATTATATACCGCTAAATTAATGGGATCGTGGTTGGAATGGGAGGTTAAGAAGGATGAGGTAAAACAAAGAAACTCAGGGCACGAACGTCAATAAGGTCGGCTCCTAAACACATCAGCAAGTGTGTCCAGCTAAATGCGTTCATCGTCTTTCGGACACCAAGATGAGAGCGGAGACACTCCAACCGAAGCCGGCTCCGAAGTGAGGGCACTCAATCCTATCGACCAAGTCATCGCTCAGCCACCTCTCCTCTTCTTGTATAACCACCCCGGCGCACAAACAACGCAGGCTTCGGGGGACAATCGGCTGGCATGCGTAACAAGTGGCCAAAAAACGGGAGCCAGGTGCGCGGGAATAGCACCCGCCGGAGGGTGACTTGGCGCCAACCAACCTCGACGCAGCCATAGACGCAAATCGAGCACATTACGATAAGCTACCGATGGAGAGGCTGCGTCCAGAACTGTCTCTCGATTTGGGGCACATGCGTAGACACCGATCATGCACATGTATGTACTGACCTGCGGATGCCCTTTGCGGACGCCCAATGCGATGTTGTGACCGCATTGACACCAGACAACCGGCGAAGCCAGCTGTTCTGAAGATCTATCAAAGTAATCTACCATGCGAGTAGAATATGCGCCCAGTGAATGCAGTTGAAGTTCACCGGTCTCATATTCACCAGTCCTAACTACTACCAATAATAATAATGTCTCAGCTGTACGCCGTAACGGCGCTTCGCTGCCGCGCGACAACCACCAGTCGCGCGCGGGCTGAGTATACCGCGAGGACGCCCACCCCTACGCGGATTCGAACTGGTGACCTTATGGTTGCAAAGCAAACGTACAGACCACTCGGCCACCGGCCGAGTAAGTCTGATCGCCAACATGGAGACTGTGCCGCTTTTCAGTCGCTGGAACTTTTCGATGCTCGCCGGTATATTCCGGCTGGAAGCGAACACAATGAAGCTCGCACAGAGCTCCGGGTAAAACTCCGTGCTAGCCTGAAGAGAGACCGCGAATCCTGATGGTCTCATCGTGCTTCAGAGATGGAAATGTCCGCTGACCTTGGTAGCTATCGCAAGTTATTCTGGCTGATAAGTGAGACGAGCAGCATGAGACCTGGGGTTGGTGAAACTCTACGTGACGAGAATGGACAGCCTATCCACAACTTTCAAAACGCTTGGAGCGTTGGGCTGAGCACTTTGAAAGGCAATTTAATCGGTCGGAATTGTTAGATTTCTCGCCGGCCACTGATCGCCCCGCTCCCTGGGCTGTCCTTTTGGATCCACGCTCTGGCTCAGAAGCCGGACGTGAGATCGCACTACTGTTAAATAAACCCGCAAGTCCAGATGATCTACCTCCAGCCCTCTTCAAATGCTGGAGCTCTGCTCTTGTTGATGATTTACACGGGTTAGTAGTGAAACTGTGGGAGCAGGAAACTGTCCCAACCGACTGAAGCCGCTCCGTCATAGTCCCAATTTGCAAGGGAGGCTCACGATCGGAATGCGGCAGCCATAGGGGAATTAGTCTGATCTTCATCGCCTCCAAATTACTTGTCTCTCACATCCTTCAGACTAACTGGCACTCGTGAAAGCCATTTTCATGAAGAGCAAGCCGGGTTTTGTTGAGATCGTGGCTGCATTGACAACATCACTTTGCGTCACATATATTGGCGGCTCACCGTTGTCGTGTTCCTCGATATCAAAGGTGTATTCCATTCGGTGGATGGACGTGCACTTTGGGACTGTCTACTCAGCAAGGGTGTACCTGAGACATATGTAAACATTCATCCGAGCATTATACGCGCGCAGCTCAAGCAGAGTGATGGCTTACGGCAAGCTGTCGTCGCCCTTTAATATCTCCAGCTGTGTGAGACAAGGATGCCCGCTGTCACCTTTACTCTACAACTTCGCTATTGCCGAAATCCTGGGAATCGCGCTCATAAGACACGACTTAGAAGGTGTGCATCTGCTCCCAGAAGAACGACTTTGAGTATGCCGAAGATATAGCCATAAACGGAGTAAGAATTGACCTTATTATGACCCATCGAGTACTACACTAAAAGCACTTCTCCATACTGCGACCAATATTTCACCTGCGGGAACCCTGTAACACCCGAGGACACCGTTACAAATTCAGGGTCGCCAACATAAACAAAGTATGTATCAGCTTGGTATCGAAGGAAGAATCGTAAACTTATGAAATACACTGCGCGAAGGATTAATAGAGGCCGATTCTGTGAAGTGTTTTAAAACCAGTATCGACGATTATTACGGAAAACTGTGCATTCGTGAAACGACGCACATACAATGCCAAAAGAAGACATCGTATGCCCGGAAATAATGACACTAGTACAAATTCCTAAATGAACAAGGGTAAACGAGTAACGGACCAGACACAAATGCTCCTGCTTCACAACTAAATGCTTTTGATTTTTCTTAATTCGATAGAGTTGTACAGAAACCCTTCTACTTGCTCTTAAATACAGTCTCAATCTCGGTGACAGCTCACAAACATGCCAAACTGCACTGGACAGATAAACCCTGACTGTCCGTCACTTCGGGCTTTGCTTCGCATCCTCGAAGTGCAATGCCTTCCTGCCAGCTTGACCTGGGCCGCCTCCTACGCTGACCCCTGGTGGGGATCAACTTGAAGTCGTTCAAAATTTCAACTACCTGGGAAGTTGTATCAGCGCCCGTTGGATTGGAGATGAGATCATGAACCGTGTAGCAAAAGCTCGAGGCGCTTTTGCTAACCATCGCCACTTATGGCCACATCACTCTCGCTCTGAAGGGTAGCGTGTGCAATGCAGCGGTACTTTCGACCCTACTGTACGGTTGTGAAACCTGGTCCCTTAAATCAGCGGACATAAAGAGGCTAGTTACGTTCGACCACCGGCGCCTTCGCAGTTTGGCGCGCACCTGGCGGGAACACCGCGCGAGCAACGAGTGTGTTCGACGCCTTGTTTATGGCACAGGCTAAGGAAATGAACCGTTCAGCACCGTTACTTCACGCACGAAGCTCCGATGGATCGGAAACGTGTTACACATGCCAGCTCACCGACTCCCGCGACGTGTTTGCGAACCCGAGGGTGCGAATGGAAGAAGAGGAGGGGTGGCCAAGCGATGACTTGGTCGAGAGGAATGAAGGTCCTCCCTTCGAATCTGGCCTCAGTGGGAGCGTCTCGGCTCCCTAGTTGGGGTCCGAAAGACGATGAACACGTTTGGCTGGATACATTGTTTGATATGGCTAGGAGCCGACCTCATTGGGGTTCGTGCTGTGAGTTTCTTTGTCCCACCCCATCCCTTCTAGCCTCCTTTCCAATCACGAGATTTTTACCAAGCATTTTATAATTTTGCATAATAAATTATTTTTTCTGCTGCATAGTAGCCGGCAGGTAGCTTACCGGAACGATGTCCATCCGTTACCAGAAGCTGGCTTGCACCTGTTGCATTTTATTCCTCAATTTCTTTTATGTAATGCGGCACAGTAGCTGAGGTGTTTCCCACCTTTAGTTAACGTAAGCAGTGTGTGCAGTGCGTGAAGTAACGGTGCTGAACGGTTCATTTCCTTAGCCTGTGCCATAAACAAGGCGTCGAACACACTCGTTGCTCGCGCGGTGTTCCCGCCAGGTGCGCGCCAAACTGCGAAGGCGCCGGTGGTCGAACGTAACTAGCCTCTTTATGTCCGCTGATTTAAGGGACCAGGTTTCACAACCGTACAGTAGGGTCGAAAGTACCGCTGCATTGCACACGCTACCCTTCAGAGCGAGAGTGATGTGGCCATAAGTGGCGATGGTTAGCAAAAGCGCCTCGAGCTTTTGCTACACGGTTCATGATCTCATCTCCAATCCAACGGGCGCTGATACAACTTCCCAGGTAGTTGAAATTTTGAACGACTTCAAGTTGATCCCCACCAGGGGTCAGCGTAGGAGGCGGCCCAGGTCAAGCTGGCAGGAAGGCATTGCACTTCGAGGATGCGAAGCAAAGCCCGAAGTGACGGACAGTCAGGGTTTATCTGTCCAGTGCAGTTTGGCATGTTAATGACCTGCCACAGATTAGGGCTATACCAGCAGCATAATCTAAGTCAAGATGTCGTTCTTCTGGAAGCAGATGCACACCTTCTAAGTCGTGTCTTATGAGCGCGATTCCCAGGATTTCGGCAATAGCGAAGTTGTAGAGTAAAGGTGACAGCGGGCATCCTTGTCTCACAAAGCTGGAGATATTAAAGGGCGACGACAGCTTGCCGTAAGCCATCACTCTGCTTGAGCTGCGCGCGTATAATGCTCGGATGAATGTTTACATATGTCTCAGGTACACCCTTGCTGAGTAGACAGTCCCAAAGTGCACGTCCATCCACCGAATGGAATACACCTTTGATATCGAGGAACACGACAACGGTGAGCCGCCAATATATGTGACGCAAAGTGATGTTGTCAATGCAGCCACGATCTCAAAAAAACCCGGCTTGCCCTTCATGAAAATGGCTTTCACGAGTGCCAGTTAGTCTGAAGGATGTGAGAGACAAGTAATTTGGAGGCGATGAAGATCAGACTAATTCCCCTATGGCTGCCGCATTCCGATCGTGAGCCTCCCTTGCAAATTGGGACTATGACGGAGCGGCTTCAGTCGGTTGGGACAGTTTCCTGCTCCCACAGTTTCACTACTAACCCGTGTAAATCATCAACAAGAGCAGAGCTCCAGCATTTGAAGAGGGCTGGAGGTAGATCATCTGGACTTGCGGGTTTATTTAACAGTAGTGCGATCTCACGTCCGGCTTCTGAGCCAGAGCGTGGATCCAAAAGGACAGCCCAGGGAGCGGGGCGATCAGTGGCCGGCGAGAAATCTAACAATTCCGACCGATTAAATTGCCTTTCAAAGTGCTCAGCCCAACGCTCCAAGCGTTTTGAAAGCTGTGGATAGGCTGTCCATTCTCGTCACGTAGAGTTTCACCAACCCCAGGTCTCATGCTGCTCGTCTCGCTTATCAGCCAGAATAACTTGCGATAGCTACCAAGGTCAGCGGACATTTCCATCTCTGAAGCACGATGAGACCATCAGGATTCGCGGTCTCTCTTCAGGCTAGCACGGAGTTTTACCCGGAGCTCTGTGCGAGCTTCATTGTGTTCGCTTCCAGCCGGAATATACCGGCGAGCATCGATAAGTTCCAGCGACTGAAAAGCGGCACAGTCTCCATGTTGGCGATCAGACTTACTCGGCCGGTGGCCGAGTGGTCTGCACGTTTGCTTTGCAACCATAAGGTCACCAGTTCGAATCCGCGTAGGGGTGGGCGTCCTCGCGGTATACTCAGCCCGCGCGCGACTGGTGGTTGTCGCGCGGCAGCGAAGCGCCGTTACGGCGTACAGCTGAGACATTATTATTATTGGTAGTAGTTAGGACTGGTGAATATGAGACCGGTGAACTTCAACTGCATTCACTGGGCGCATATTCTACTCGCATGGTAGATTACTTTGATAGATCTTCAGAACAGCTGGCTTCGCCGGTTGTCTGGTGTCAATGCGGTCACAACATCGCATTGGGCGTCCGCAAAGGGCATCCGCAGGTCAGTACATACATGTGCATGATCGGTGTCTACGCATGTGCCCCAAATCGAGAGACAGTTCTGGACGCAGCCTCTCCATCGGTAGCTTATCGTAATGTGTTCGATTTGCGTCTATGGCTGCGTCGAGGTTGGTTGGCGCCAAGTCACCGTCTAGCGGTTGCTGTGTCCGAAATTAGTGGTCGCAAGAAATAAGCGAGGATCTTCACACAAATGAAGTAACCGCTCACCGTGATCATTTCGAGAGCTTACACCATATTGGCCGCCAAGCTGAAGTTCATCAGTGGTAAATTTCCAACTTCAGCCTCCAGATGCACAGCCAGCAACACAGTGTTCGAGCAGCTTCTGTTGTGAAAGAGCTCGTTCAATTAGCGATAGAAGTCGTTCTTTTACCTAATCATCGCCATTGGTTATAATCTGTTCACCAGACGCGCTTCCGAAATTGACACTACTACTCTACAGAATTTCTAGCCCAACCGAAGGAAAAGCGGAACGTCAACGTGCTTGACAACGTATATTCAATGTCAACTAACACTGTACAACTATTGTGGACCGTGGCTGTATTTATAGGTCTCTTACTGACCTTCGACTTCTAGAATTGGAAGGTCAGTTACGAAGGTTAGTGGTTACTTATATCCTTTTCGAATTTGAAAAGCACAATTAGAAGACGAAGCTCGGCAGATGCATCGTCTCATCAGTGCCGATAACGATAACCGGTAACTTTATATAAGAGTTTGTGGGTACAGACATACATACAAACGAAGGAGAGAAAAAAAGGGTGTCTTTGTTATACAACCAGGGCAGCCTGAGGCTGACCGATAATTGTTTTTGAACACAAAGCGCTGGCTTAATCCGATTAATGGTAATAGCCTCGGCAAATCGGAGACGGGAATTAGTATGGCGAAGCAGGATTCGAAACGCCTTGTTGACCTCAATTCGGTGACCCGATGTCAATAAGTGCCTGCCGATCGAAGACGCTGGCGGCCTGCGTACACATGTAGTCTGAGTTGGGCTTGCTTGCTGAATAAGTTCGCACTGAACCCATTTTGGTACATGCTCCTTAATTCGGGAACTCAGTGTTCTATTGATTCTGCCAATGTAACTATCCCCGAGGTTACATACAAATTGATATACGCAGTGGGAGTTGGCGCCAATAGGCTGAGGTTCCTTCAGTAGAGGCAACAGTAGGTTATGAGTTCGGTCGATGATTACAACTTCGGCAGCGCAGAAAGTGCTCTTTGTGGAGGAAATCAGACGTCTCCTGGTCCTCAAAGAAGCAATGTCACCCTTAAAAGGCAGCTCCAAGAATACCTTTTTCTTAGGCACGGTAGGTATAGCAACTTTCATTTCACGAATTTCACTGTGCTTCCGGATGAACTTTCGAGGGTAGCCATTGGCAATTAACGTGTTGGTAATTAATTCTAGTTCGTCGGCTAGACAATCACTCGAACATATTCGTCTGGCGCGACTAAACAGGGTCCTCGCAAGCGTTCGCTTGTGCCGCATTGGCGTAAAGCTGCTAAAATGCAGATACTGTCCCGACCATGTTGTTTTTCGATAGACAGACCGTTTTACCAGTCCGTCCTCCCTGCGGCTGATAAGAACATCCAAATATGGAAAATTACCGGTTATCGTTATCGGCACTGAGACGACACGAAATGCATGCATCTGCCGAGCTTCGTCTTCTAATTGTGCTTTTCAAGTTACTAAAGGGAACTAACTGTTTTAAATTTCTCAAACGACGAATTCCCCTTTTCGAATTGTCAGGTGATTTTTAGTCACTTGCAGGACCAGAACATTCCGGAACGTTCAAAACCAGTTAATAATCGATTAATCGCTAAAATAGTGGATTTTATATGCAATTCTCACTTTCTCGCAGACAGACGCTTGAACCAGCATTCCGGCGTCTTTGAGGGTAGTGTTAGATACCATGTCCGAAGCGGTTTCATTTGTGTGGTCGGTAACCATCTGGACGGGTGGCATAATGATTGCTGCCACAAGTTGAGCTCAAGCGTAAGCGATCAAATCTGCGTTGTTGGAGACCGGCCGCGTCAACATGAGCAGACTACTCTTAAGGCGAAGATATGACAGCATCGTGCACGAGCGCTCTACATCTAGCAGCCGGGTTTCAAGAGATTCGTCTCTCGTACGAAAGGCCCCGCGGACTTTTGACGGCTGCAGCAATTGGCACAACTGAAAAGCAACTTTTCGCTGGAGGACAGCGCTGCGTACTGCGAATTTAGGTCCGTAAGAAGCTGGTGTTACCATCGGTTGCAGACATCACACTGCGTACCGCCGGAATCGTCATTTGCTGGTGTATTGCAGCTTGAACTGCCACAAAGTGCGATAACCTGGAACAACAGCCTCGGTACATTCAGAGTCCGACATAGTGAAAAACAGAGTGGAATAATAACACGTATACGGCAGTTAAACGATCTTAATAAAAAGTCAAAAACTGGGTGCAAACCGGGATTAAAACTGGGAAAAACCGGAAAAATTAATCAGTAAGCGCCAAAGACGCTTTGACTAAAACCGCTTTAAGCGATCCAAGATACCTTGGATCAGAGGAAATTTGACAATAGTCAAATTCCGTTACAAGCGTTAATTCAAACACTGTTTTCCACAATATTGTAGCTAAAAATCCCGATCACTGCAGCACGACAAAAGTCGGGTTATCGCGTAATACTCACAGAGTAGAGAGGAACACTTGCTGGATGACCTCCAGTGATTCAAGCTCTGCGTCAACGAGATGCTTTCAACTGGTTTCCCTGGTGTCACTAACAGGAAGGAATGGGGAACTTCCCTGTAGATACGCGAAATTCGCGACCCCGACTACTTCGTGTAGTCCTCTCAACCCCGGAGTAACGCAAAGCACTAATGCGCTTTGCATTCAAATTCAAAGGTAGCAATAATAGCGTTCAGCCGGACCTCCACTAGCTTTACTGTCATGATAGCGAGAAAGATGTTGAACATCTATGTAGCGATATCTCAATGTAGGACATGTCCCACTGACACAGTGTTACCTGTAGTAGTGAGCTAGCCCAGGTGAAAAAAGTAAAATATTTACAAGCATTAAAAAAATCTCCATGTACTTACGATATATTTTTGGATGAACCACATGGAGTCCTTCACCAGCTCCGCCGCCTATTACGGATGGGCATCGTTTCGGAAGCTGCAGTTGGTGGATTAACGGGCTCCATGGGTTATAATCATTGAACGATTCCTTCGTCAGTTTCCTGTGAAGGCTTCGTCGAATCTGGCATCCGCAAAGTGCGCGTCCAGGAATCGTTTGAATTCCGACACCGAGTTCGCTTCTACTATCCGCGAGGGCAAACGGTTCCACATGTTCACCACTCGCCGCTCAAGACACAAAGGATGAGCTACCCACTTGAGGTCAGGGACTACCAGTTTGTACTGGTGACCTCGTGTGCTGCTTGACGCACGGACATGGAGCAATGGCCTCAGCATCGGATAAGCACCCAGATGCAATACCCGATGGGTCATGATGAGGTCCACTCGCACGCGGCGGTATGCTAGAGTATACAGACCCAATTGTCTACATCTTTCTTCATACGGCACACCCTGAAGACCGGGAATGAGCCGTGTGGCTATGTGTTGTACTCTTTCGAGCTTGTGTATCTCGCCTTTCGTCAACGGACAGTAGGCGGGTGAGCCGTATTCTAGCACCGGTCGTAAAATGGATGTGAAGAGACGAGTGGCAATCTCTTTCGACCAGGTGCAGAAGCTACGTTTCAGCGCCCACAGCGAACGCAATGCTGTGCGATACGTATTGTCCGTGTTTTCCAGTGACTTCATGTCGTAACGATGTATAACGCCAAGGTCTCTGACGCAATGCATCGGGTGTAGAATTTGGCCGTCGAGAGTGTACGATCGGCCCGCTCCACCTTTACCGAGGCACAGAAGTAGCGATTTTGCCGAGTTGATAGGCAAACTTACTTCGGCGGACCACATGGAGAGGTGGTCGAGGTCCTGCTGAAGTATGTCAAAGTCGTCCGACGTATGGATCACCCTCCATAGCTTCAGGTCATCCGCGAACAAGGCACACGGCGACCGAAGGAGATTGGGCACGTCGTTGATGTGAATCAGGAAGAGAATGGGGCCAAGCACCGTCCCCTGAGGAACGCCGCTCGTCGACGGGTACCAGTCGGTCAGGTGGCTGTCGACTTGCACCCTCCACTTCCGTCCAACTAAGAAGTCACGGATCCATTGGTGCAGCGAGCCTCCGACTCCGCACTCCCTCAGTTTCTGAAGGAGGATCTCGTGATTCACTCTGTCGAAGGCCTTACTGAAATCGACGTATACCACGTCGACTGACTTACGTTGGTTTACTGCTTGCAACCATTCATGCCATGTTAGCAGCAGGTTAGTGATGCACGAGCGGCCTCTCACGAAACCATGCTGTGCAGGCGTCAGGAGAGAGTTGGTCTCCAGTAGCTGGAGCAGTCTCTTCTTCACAATCTTCTCCAGAACTTTCGACAATACTGCGGTCAAACAAATAGGGCGGTAATTCTCTACTTTGCGTGTGTCACCGCCTTTTGGAATCGGTTTGACAACGGCGCATTTCCAGTCACAAGGCACGCAGCCTATGGACAGGGATCGGTTGAACAGGTCGGTTACAGCAGGTGAGATCACAGCTGACAAGGACTTGAGGATCAGCGGATGGAGACCATCCGGTCCAGCTGGCTTCGTGCTGTCTAGGCAGCTGACTAGCCCATGTACCTCCGCGACGTCGCAGATCAAGTCGGTTAGCTCAGTCGGTGCGGCGACGGCAGAGCTTGGCGCGCAGGTTTGGTTAGTTGCGAATACAGAAGCGAAGTGCGCCGCTAATGCGGACGCACGCTCGGTGCTTGAACTTAGTGGTTGTCCGTCCGAACCCACTAGCACCGGCACATTACCTGCAGACTTCAGGCGTCGCTTCACGTACGCAAATATGCGCTTCGGGGCAGTTTTAGCTGAGCAAGCAAGCTGCTCCTCAAACTGACGGCGTTTTCGCGTCTTTGTGCTGTTGCACAAGTTTCGTTGTCGCTTGTATGCCTCATAGTCATCGGCAGAGCCAGACAGGAGGAACGCATTCCATAGTCGACGCCGTTGTCGAGACAGTCGGTTATACTCTTTGTCAAACCAATGGGGTTTCATTGGTCCAACTTTCCGAGTCTTGAGGGGTACAAATTGCGCACACAATGAGTGCACTGACCCTTTAATGTTTGCCCAGCAAGTTTCAACGGATGAATCCTGTGGCATAGACCAATCAAGCTGATTGGCAGCTAGAATGAGGCCATCGAAGTCAGCTTTCCAATAGTTGTATGTTGGCGCCACTGGACGCACACATGGAAGCTGCAGGTATATAGTGGCCATAATTGTCGAGTGATCAATGGCCGCCATGGGCTCAAGAACTTCTATGTCATGCACTGTTTGTTCGCAGCTGGTTAGCAGCAGGTCCAGGCATGATGGCATTGAGCGCGGGGTTATGCGGGTGGGTTGCGTGATGTGCTGCACCGTTCCGGTTTCCAGTACCAGTTCGGAGAATCTTGTCTCCACTTCATTATGGCCAGGGAGAAGCTGAACTTCAGGCCATAAGATTCGAGGAAGGTTAAAGTCGCCAGTGAGCAGGAACTGCGGGCGACTCATTTGGTTTTGGACGTGTGTGAGCCAATCCAATCCGTTACTCAGTGGGCTACGATATGCCACACCCACAAGCAGTTCGCCGCGTCGTAGGTGGATCGAACACCACAGGTGCTCACATAGACCGTCAATGCTTCGGTAGGTGCTCACGAGTCTCCCGCACAGGGTAGACCGGAGGTAAAGTAGGACGCCACCGCGGCTATTCGACTGTCGATCACAGCGGAAGCACGAATAGTCCGTGATCGCAATTTCATCGCTTGTCACTTCAGATGTCAACCACGTCTCAGCCAAACCAACCACATCTGGCCGACGTAAAGCAATGAAGCGGATCAGATCATCGTGCTTGTTCATTAAGCTGCATACATTAATGAACGCTACACGCAATCCGCGGTAGGAACCGCTGGGCGAGCTTGAAGCGTCATTGCTCTGTTTACCCGGATTCGGGGTATCCGGGCAACTGTGCGAAAGTTTACGATACGCAGGTTAGTTTCACCGGCGTCCGTGCGTCGTTTCAGTTCGATCATGGCAGACTTCAGCTGCTCTCGTTCTGCGGGATCAAGGTCTGGCCGGACATGGATTTTCATCCCCTTTAGGCGACCGAGACGGGACAGTACTAACCTTGGGGCAGTTTCGTCGGCGAACGCGATGCGCAGAGGCCGACACTTGCCATCAACTTGTTTCCCCAGACGAGTGACTTGTTTCACTCGTAACCCGGGTTCGCCAACATCCAGTAGTTTATCGGTTAGAGACTGCAAGAATTGCACATCATGGTCATAGCGTACCTGGGGACTGGGATCAGTCGACTCAGGTGCGTGGAAAATCATGACGTTGCATAGCCGTCCCCGTGGTGACTTGCTATCGCTTGGCTTCACCGTTTTCGGTACGGCCGGTTTCTCGGCTAGCAATTTCTCAAGTCGTGTTACCTTGTTTAGCACAGACTTTAGTTGTGACACTGTAGACGGTGATTTCGATTTGTTGTTGTTTACCGCCTTACAACTTTTCTTTTTAGGGGCCTGGACCC
Source organism: Dicrocoelium dendriticum (assembly GCA_944474145.2). NCBI lineage: Eukaryota > Metazoa > Platyhelminthes > Trematoda > Plagiorchiida > Dicrocoeliidae > Dicrocoelium > Dicrocoelium dendriticum. Next base: position 56,058,342 of record OX104063.1, read on the forward strand.
AGCCGGGTGGTTTTGCGAAGCCAGCGCTGGCCACGGCTGCGTAGGTCGCAGTTGCAATGCCGACAGACGGCTTTTTTCGGTTGCCTTGTGAACTATGCATTGGTGTGTCCGCTGATGAAGCGGAGGAGGAGTGGCTTCGATTGCGCACAGTATGGATGCATGGAAGAGTCACGGGCGGTAGTACGGGCGTCACTAAGGCGGCGTTATTATCTGTCTTTTTCGCCAAAGTCAGATTCGCCAGAAGGGATTTATCGTTAACAATAAGTCGGCATTTTTCACAGTGGAATGTTAGCGCGGAAGATGCCGTTCTTTTCAGGCATTCATAAAGATCGTGCTCAATGCCGCTGCACGTTGTGTGGGCCCATTCTTCGCACAGACCGCACTGCAGCGCTTTAGACCGAGAAGTGACATTTCTGCTGCAGCTCAGGCACTTAGATGCTGCTGCTGCCTCAAGATTAGGCGGGCGGCTGGTTCGCAAGTCTTTCCTTTTGTGCGTTTTCAAGTGATCTGTCGGAAATCAACTTCTGCCCTGGTAGCGTACGACCCAGCTTGGCTGGTCGTGCCGAGTTCCTTCGGGTAGCGCTTAGTAATGCGCGTAGCCTAAGGAATCAGGTACACGTGGTAGGTCTACTAGTAGACAAATCTAGTCTCGACATACTCGCTAGCACCGAAACACGGCTGTCCACGGATAGCACAGACGGTGAAGTATGTTAACCTGGCTACACTGCTTAGATGTGATCGCTCCGTTGGCCGCCAAGTCAGATGTGTCGCATTTTATGTGAGGTGTAAACATGACGTATTGAGGACCTGTGTCTTCCAGTCGCCGGATCAAACTGTTAAAGCCCTGTCGGCTATTCTGTGCACTTCCTCTGCTCAGTTTACAGTTGTAATGGTATATCGAAATTTTAGAAGTATCTCCAGGTAGGTTATTGAATTTATTCGTACTCCGGCTGCCAATAGGTATCTAATACTGGATGAATTCAACCTCCCTGAAGTCTGTTGAGATGATCTACCTTGCAGTTCGGCGGTGGGTACCTGCGGTTCGAATCTTCTCAAGCTAACGTTGCAACTGCGTTTGCATCAGATATATGAGCAACCACATTTCATCTACCATTGATCTCATTTTTGCGAAGTCACACGATTTCCTAAGTGACATTACTTACGGCTGTCCTCTAGGAGCCAGTGACCATGTCTGCATATCCTGTCGACTTGCTCTAACTAGGTATCATCAAGCTACCGCTGCAGCATGTCCAAATATTTGGCGGGCAGACTATAACTCAATACGGGACAAAGATTCAGTTTTGCGTTGTGCGATCACCGTGGCTGACACCGTTGAGACAGCCTGGGAGAACTTTAATGCATACCTCACCGTGATTTCTGCTCCCCACATCCCACTCATTAAGAGACGGGTGACACGGGCGCAGCCTCCTTGGATAGATCATACAGGTAAATAATTGCTCAGGAAGCGCTCTATGTGTTGGCGATTTTACCAAGCGGCTTCATCAACCGGCACCTACGAAAGCTATCGAGCGGTTAGAAATAAGTGTAAGCAACATCTTAGAACTCGTCGTCTTCAGTACGAGGAGAATTTGGCTAACGAAGCCGTAACAAATCCAAAGTTCTTTGCTTACGTAAAGCGACTTAACGGTACAAACTCGTCTATACCGGCTTTACAACGAGCGGACGGGATCCATGGGCATATCGACTATGATTAGGCTTGTATCTTTAGCGAACAGTATACTGGTGTCTTTTCTCTTGAGATCTCTTCACCTCAGGTTGAGCTGGTCCCAAAAGTCCCGGAGGATTCTTGCCTAACTGAAAGCAGCATATCGGAGACACAAGTCTTCGGGCTATTGCAAGTGCTAAGGCTTACCAATGCTTCTGGCCCTGTTTCAATTCATCCGACGCTGATGCATGAATTGGACGCTGAGCTAAGTGTCCCTCTGAGATGCATGTTTACCATATCGCTCGACAGCTGTGCCTTACCTTCGGAATGGAAGAAGGCAATCATCTGTCCGATTTTTAAGGATGATGACAGCTTTCTGCTCGTAAACTATCGGTCTGTCAGCTTGACAAGCGTAGTAGTTAAGTTGTTTGAAAAATTTGTCTGGGATTCGTTGGAGAATCAACTGATTGAGTTTAACCTTCTCAGTGCGGTTCAGCACGGATTCCGTGAGGGATTTTCAAGTCTGGCAAATTCACTTGTGGCTCGTGATAGCTGGGCCGAGGCAGTAAACAAACGTCACGCCATCGAGGTGCTTTTCGTTCACTTCTCGAAAGCCTTTGATATTGTCCCACATCAACGACTCTCATTGCAGCTGAGATCGTATGGGATACCTGGAGCCGCCCTTAAATAGGTCCCTGCTTTCCTAGAGGGGAGAGAGCAGTGTGTACGCGTGGGGTGTAAACTTTTGCCTAGACAAGCTGTTCTTAGTGGGGTTTCGCAAGGGTTCTGTGCTACGACCGTTGCTTTTCGCAGTTTATGTCCCCAGAATGAAGCAATGAGGTGTGGATGAATCCTAGCACCCATACCTCAATGCTCCACTTTAGGGATAGTTGGAGGAAGGCTGCTTGTAGAGGGTTCCGTATGATGTGGTTTATTCGCCGCTCCATCGGTGTGCAAACGGCCAATATCCTGTTAAGCTGCTCGCAGCTTTTGTGCGACCCTACTGAGCGAACTGTATCCAGGTTTGTCCACCTTGTATTGTAAGGGACAAAATGGAACTGGAGAGCGTTTTGCGAGTGGGAACACGTTAGTGCAGAGACTACGAGGGCATCATCATCATCATCAACAGCAGTACATCAGCCATTTGAACTGATGCTTCGCTGCTATACAACCATGAGGACCTATGAAATAAAGAATAAGAGGGAGAGAAGGGGGACTTACCTGAAAACCTTAATGCCCTAAGCAAACATTCAGGGTCAAGGCACCTACACCTTGTGTAGACAACATTCCGTCACAAACAGCTGGCTATCGTGAAAAGATAAGGCGGCATCGGTGAGACAGCTTCCTTGCGGCTTTCACTGCCCCGCATCATAATCAGCCATTATCCCGCAGATAACTCAGCACCAAACATACTTTAAACAGGCAATCCGATTAGAAGACGGCAGCAGACGCGCCACTGGTGTTGGCTGCGAGCCATGTCCTGTAAAGTCTCGAGCCAAGCATATGGTGAGGCACGTGGACTTCAACCCGGAAGGCGAGACGGACCAACCGCACCCAGTTTGGTCGTCAGTGACTTCATTTCCCGCTGCCAAGTCAACTTCTGTCCACATCGAGCCTTGCGCCTTCCTACACCTGGTAGACTGAACAAAGCCCTCTAAGGTAAGCGGTGACCAGGCATGCGTAGCACGTGCCCGAGCCAACGCAACTTATTCAGTGCTATCTGTTGTTCTAGGGAGTTAGCATGATCATCACCACCTAGTACTCACATACGCACATCATCGTTGCGGACATGCCGGTGCCATCCGTCACCAGCAATGCTTCGCAAACCACGAGGATCAAAGACTTGAAGGCGCCTCAGATCTTCAGACCGAAGGGGCCAAGTTTCACTACCATACAGCAGAACGGCCCTCACTGTGGCCTTGTATACACCGCCTTTCAGACGGAGGGAAACTCCCTTCTGTCGCCAAAGATGACGCAGGTTCAAGTAGGCAGCTCTGGCCTTTGCAATGCGTGAGCTCACGTCAGTTTCTATGCGCCCATCATTGCTGATGCAGCTGCCAAGATAAGTGAATTGATCAACCACCTCGAGTTCCTCGTTAGCAAGCGTCAAGGGGTCATCAAGTGGCTGGTGGTCCTGCAGCAACACTTTGCACTTTGAAGGTGCGAAGTGCATACCAAATAATGGGACCACTCTGGATAGGCTATTCAGGGTTAATTGTGCTGCCTCAACATTGTCGAAAAGCAAGACGATATCGTCCGCATAATCTAGATCAACTAACCGTTCACCAGGCAGCACTTCAACAGCTACATCGTGAGATTCCGCAAGGAAACACTCCATGATAGAATCCACGACGAAATTGAACAAAAATGGGGAAATCGGACAACCCTGTCGAACGCCACTTGTAGTCGAAAAGCTATCCGATAGGGCACCATAGACCCTGACGCGGCCTCTAGTGTTCGAGTATAGAGCACGAAGGATGTTCACATATTTCGTGGGAACACCTTTTCGCGCAAGTAATTCGAGCAGAATCGATCGATCGACTGAATCGAACGCACTCTTGAAATCGAGGAACTCAGCTATTGTCGGTCTGCGGTATGCGTGGCGCTGCCCTAGCACCTGCCGCAAAGTAAATATATGGTCTATACAGCCACGTCCTGGGCGAAAACCGGCCTGCTCTTCCCTAATCCGAGATTCCCGTTCTGCAGTGAGGCGACGAACGATAATCGAGGCCAGTAATTTTGTCACAACTGGCGTTAGGCTAATACCCCTGTGGTTCGCACAGTCTGTGCGACTGCCCTTCTTGTATATTGCCACTATAATCGATTCGCTCCAATTAACTGGCACACTTCGTTCCAGATAAGTTCGAATAGGGAGGTCAGTGCTTTGCAGAGTACCTCACCTCCATCCCTAAATAGTGCAGGTGGGAGGGAATCCGGGCCACCGGCACGAAAACGATTAACGGCTGTGATCGCGTTTCGGACCTCGGCCTCCGACGGAGACTCTAAACTAACCGTCCATGGCACGTCCTGCAGCACCTGCAGGAAGAGGTCCGGGTGCAGGGGGCCAGCTGAACTGATCTTCAAAGTGTTCAGCCCAACGAGCCATACGACGCTCCTTATTGTGTATCAGCGCACCCGCGCTGTCCCTGATTGTCTCACTGACGCCTGGTTTTCTCGGACCAGTGTTGCGGATTAGCTGGAAGAGCTTCCGGTAATTGCCTACTGCTTCTGCCTCCTCCATTTCTTGAGCCCGACTGGTCCACCACGATTCCTCGTCAGCACGTAAGCTCCGCTTTACTTCACGCCTAATAGCCCGTCTGGTCACATTGTGTTCAGAACCAGCCGGGAGGTGTCTTCTAGCTTCCAACAGGTTCACGGACCTCTCGGATATCCAGTGACTGGTGCGGTGACGACTGATAGTGCTACAAACAGATGCTCCTGCGTCGTGCATAGTGGCCGAAATTCTATTCCACTGAGGTTCAGTGTCATTGGGACAAGACTGCGAGAGTTCGCTATGCAATGCTGCTTTATAGGCTGGCCTGACAGAGGGCTGGGACAATTTCTTCGTTGCCAATCGGAGGAGACGCTTTGTGCGCCTTCCAGTAAAGTTCATGGAGAAACGACAGCGCACCAAGGCATGGTCAGATTCGAAACAAGTACTCCAGTACGAGCGGCAATCCAGAATGGAACCGCGCCACCTGTAACTTATGGCTATGTGGTCAATTGGGGTCCATCGCTGATCAGCTACAGGTGGACGCCAAGTGGCACTTCGGCGCCCACTGTGTCCAAAAGCAGTGCCGGTAAGAAACAACTGGTGCTCCGCACACAGTTGCAGCAGACGCTCGCCGTTGTCAGTCCGTTCGGCGTTAAGTCCATACTTACCACCCAGCTGAGCTTCTGAAGAGCTCAGACGCCCTCCTTGTGCGTTCATATCCCCTGCAAGTACTATAATATCTGAACTAGTAGCACTGCGTAGTAGGGCGTTCAGTTCGTGATAGAAAGTGTCCTTGACTGCATTAGAACTGCAGTCGGTGGGAGCATAAGCAGAAATCACAAACAAACAGCGTTTCGTTTTACTTTGCGAATTCACCTTAGCTGATGTCGTCAAACGGGCTGCACATAAACGGCTGTTCATCGGAATCCAATCAACCAATGATGGCTCAGCCTTGCAGCTGAGAATGATACCTACACCAGCTTGACCCGTGAGTGCCGCATCGGCGTCTCCTGATGCGTGCAATCAATAACGAGAGGATAAGCCGAGTGCAGTCAATTCAATAACCCCGTTAGGGTCATTAATCCTAGTTTCGGACACACAACACACATCAACACCCAGTGTGTCCAAGGTGGGTGCGAGTGCAGCCTGCTGACCTGTTTGGCTTAGAGTGCGGAAGTTGAATGTCGCCATGGAAACGGGACAGCGTGGCCTTATAAGGAACTTATGCTGATAGGCGTCCGATGGGTGTGGTGGGATGGTGGCTGCAGGCGGTACTACTCCAGTAGCACTTCGGTTTCTGTCAATTAAGCTGGGAATTATAGAAGGAAGGTTAGTAATAGGGGCCGGGATGGGAGTAAGAGAAAAAGGTGGAAAAGAAAGAAGGGAGGCGCCAGCAGTAGCATGCTTTCGCTTATCCGCCCTGCTGTATACAGCAGATAAGGCGACCCTTGATAATCTGCGCGACGGCCGATGCAGGATGAAGTTTATGTTTGAAGAAAATGTCATGGTTGTATGTGCGCTGGGATACTGCCAAGGCGCCCAGACCTAGACAGGAGAACGATTAGGGTCCTCATCCAAAGCCTTTGGCTCAAAAGCCTGTCCGCAAGGCAGCGGGGTAGCAGTGATTTAGTTTTACAGAAATGGACGCCATCCCATTTCAAACCCCCAACCTGGAGGACCAGGAGACTGAGTTTGTCTGACCTCTCACCAATGACCAACCTGGTAGGAGTAGTTCTCAAGATGCTCGGAGGCATCACCCAGTATAGCTCAATGGGTCAATGAGGTACGCAAACCGTCGCACCACGTTAAGGTCCAGTCTCGTTGCGATATGTACAAACCAAATAAAGTGGAATGAAATTAGCCAGCTGAAAAGGACGTACGTTACGTATACGTTGGTTTGCCAAACTTCGGGGAAGGAGCGTCAGGAATGCAACATCAGCCTCAGCATGGAGCACACATACATACATGGATGGCGGTATCCGGTTTCGGATTTGGGTTCAGCCGCCTCCGACTTCTATACTATCGTATTTGACACGTATTACGTGTCATTGCTTACCGACTAGTATCCCAGGTTCCGCCCAACAAGCACTTCGGTTGCTGTCAATTAAGCTGGGAATTATAGAAGGAAGGTTAGTAATGGGGGCCGGGATGGGAGTAAGAGAAAAAGGTGGAAAAGAAAGAAGGGAGGCGCCAGCAGTAGCATGCTTTCGCTTATCCGCCCTGCTGTATGCAGCAGATAAGGCGACCCTTGATAATCTGCGCGACGGCCGATGCAGGATGAAGTTTATGTTTGAAGAAAATGTCCGTCGCAACGAGACTGGACCTTGACGTGGTGCGACGGTTTGCGTACCCCATTGACCCATTGAGCTATACTGGGTGATGCCTCCGAGCATCTTGAGAGCTACTCCTACCAGGTTGGTCAATGGTGAGAGGTCAGACAAACTCAGTCTCCAGGTTGGCGGTTTGAAATGGGATGGCGTCCATTTCTGTAAAACTAAATCACTGCCACCCCGCTACATTGCGGACAGGCTTTTGAGCCAAAGGCTTTGGATGAGGACCCTAATTGTTCTCCTGTCTAGGTCTGGGCGCCCACATGCAACCATGGCATTTTCTTCAAAATGAACCAGTAGCACGCACGTCACGCGTGTGTGAGGATGATGGGTGTGCACCATTGATTTGATCGAGTAAACCAACTAAATCAGCGCTCGAATCACAGAGAACGAACGTGTCATCCATATAACTGCAGTATAAATCCAGTGAAGCAATAACAGGTTGGATAGGACAACGTTCAAGCTTTGCGAGGAAGACGTCGGCAAGAAGAGGTCCTAGGGACGAACCCATAGCAACTCCGTCAATCTGCCGATAATAAATTCCATCAAACAGGAACTGTCTGTTAAAGGTGCATCGCAGGATTAGTTCCTTTAGTTTCGGCACTGGAATACCAACATTTTTTTGTTTTTCGGTTATGTATTTGCAAAGAAAGTTGATAGTCTCTAGCAACGGGACGTTGGTGAAAAGTGAGTCCACATCAAACGAAAGTATCACTTTACCGTCTACCTTCAAGTCTTTAACTTTTCCAACAAATTCAAATGTGTCTTAGCGAGTGTATGGACAGTGGATTACGTACGGGTTCCAGTAATTCGACAAGCCATTTTGCAACAGAGTGAAAATCGGATACCGATGTATCAATCATAGGACGTAAGGGGACATGCGGCTTGTGTACTTTAGGTAAACCATAAAGCCGGGGTGGCTGAGAGCCAACAGGAGTTAATCTATCAAATATAGAGCCATTTATCACATGCAGCTGTTTTGACTCGTTCAAGACTTTCGTAATGTTAGTTTCATCTTCTGCGGTCCTGTCCTTCTGGACTGCATCAGGCATGAACTTGTTTGAGTCTTACAAACTAACCTGAAGTTTGGCGACATACTCGGAACTGTCCATTAACACCCATCCCGATCCTTTATCTGGTCTAGAAAGGATGAGATCAGGATTCTGTCGTAATTCTTTAATTGCCTCGATGTTTCTTAGTCAGGATGTTTGACGACCTTTTCTCGTAACGAAGGTACTGTTGGTCTGCTCCAGGATTGCCTACCGTGCGGCCGCACTGTAACTCGTCTCTCACTTTGCCCTTTGTGGCCACTCCAATTCTCCTCACAAAATATTGTGCGTGCGCTCGTTCGAACCAGTTCGACGAGCTCTACTCAGTGCTTCCCAACTCTTGGATCTAACCTGTGTGGATTATACTCTTTCTCCAGTTCCCAGTTTTCGGCATATTCTTTGCCGAATTTCACTTGTGTAACTACATCAGACCGGTCTTTCGGAAAAGATTTTGGTCTCATTCGGAAGAAGAAGCTGAGGGCTCCCAAACTACGCGGCAACCATCCCTGCAAGTTGCGGCATAACAAAGTTAGAGCCTTTTTGCTCCGCTCATCAACTGAGCAGCTCTCAGGAAGCTTATCAGCGCTCCACCTGCATCGTCGCTTAAGGCAGGCCGATTAACACACGCTGCCGCTTTGTTTGTGTGTGTACCACTGCAAGTCTATTGATCGCTGAATCCGACAGTCTGCGCGTTACGACCCCCATCTGCCCCTACGCCTGACCTTGGTGCGGTCGAGCAACTCTCAGTTCGTGTGCGTGTTCTGACCTATTCGTGCGTCACCCCTAGCGCAAAATACACTCACCAAGGCTTTGTTGTAAACAAGAGGACAACTAGCAATCCTATGGTTCAGCGTCGCCTATGTTGTGCAGACAACTGCAGTAAGGTGCTTAAGATCAGTATTACCTGTTCCAGCTGTATTAAATCGTACTGCTCGCAATGTGCAGGCAAATCTGTCCAAGAAGTGAGACAGACAAGCCAAGTTGCTGACACAATTTGGTTTTGCCCATCATGTCAAGTGATTCCAGTTGTCAACTGTTTATCATTGCTAATGAAAAAATGCGATAGGATGACTGAAATAATCGCACAATTTGTAAATACTAAGGTCGCTCCCTCGGAGGTAAATATGGCCACGATAATACCTCACCCGGTCAAAGTTAGTTCTGCGTCTAAACCGAAGAAAAGAGCTAGACGATCCAACCGCACTGCAGCGTCTGTGACTCTAAACCCACTGGGTCACCTCACTCCCATCAGTGGGCAAGCCTCAAACATGCCTGCGTCCACTTCTCCAACCATAGACGCTTCACTTGGAGATTCAGCCATGACACCGATAGCTCACAGCCGAAGGAAATCCGGTGCAGATAACAAGCAGGTAACGTACGCATCGATTGCATCGACAAACACACCGGGAGCGACACACACAAGTTCATCTTCAGTACCGAGCACGCGTGGCCCAAAGCAAATTTCACTGTCAAGTCCAGTGGTGCCCTCTAAACAACCTGCATTGCCGGCAAAAAGTATAAAGCCAACACTTGCTAGACAAAACCACGCTGCGCTAACTCTCGTGTGCACCAATGTTCCCGAATCCAAATCTGGCACAATAAAAGGCAAGTTGCAAGACGATTGCAACCAGTGGAGTTCCATCTGCGAGGTGATTGGTATTCGGGTTGAGCCTGCAATGCTGCAACGCGTAGCACCTCACCCGACCTCAGTGCACTCTGGTGAACCTCGAATTCTTCGAGTAACTCTAAACTCAGCAGATGAGACAGAGGCTGTCCTGCTCTCAGCAGTTCGTCTTCGCAACTCACCGAGCGGAGTGCGCATATTACCTGATCTACCTTGGAAAGACCGCACAAAAGAAGCAGTGGAGCAACGCGGTATTGCTACTAGGGATAGCAAGAAAACAATATTTGTTCATGGTGTTCCCGAGCTCCTGCATGCTTTTGATCACGATGCACATACACATGACCGAGAACAGTGGTGCTACATCCGCGAAGCACTCTTTGTTAACAATGTTATTGCCAAATCCCTAACAAGAGTTCCGTTGTCACCTAACTACAAGGGCTGCGGTCCTAGGCTAATGAAGGTAATACTACACTCTGAGGGAATGACGCAAGTTCTGTTGGATAGCTGGTTAAAGTTTCGACCTAGGTTGCCAACAGAAATACGGCTAAAGGCAGCAGGCGAACGACCAAAAGTCGGAAGAAATTCGATGGAACTTGCAAACCCTGCAAATTCTTTATTTGCACAGTCCTTCGGAGAGATCGACGCAACAGCGCCCACGTCACACAGGAGGACCGAGCACAGCACGAGTGAACCATCAGTTCAGGAACGCTCAATAATATCATGTAACACGACTGAAATACACAAACCAAAAAACGATTAATTGCCGGCCACCTAACGGCCGGCTTAAAAGCGAACACAACCTTGACATCCACCAATGAACTCCTAACCACAAAAGCCCTATCTTGCATGTACACAAACGCTCAAGGCCTTCGAAGCAAGTTGGCCGAACTTAGAGAACTCCATGCCTCACAACCACGAGACCTCGTCATGATTACAGAGACATGGTTAAACCCTGAGATAACCGACTGTGAGATCAAGTTACCCGGTATGTCGCTGCTTCGGACCGATAGAACCGGAATGGGTGGCGGTGTGATTCTTTACTATAATACAAGCCTCCGATGTGAAGTTATCGATCACCCAGAAATCCGAGCTCCCGATTCGCTTTGGTGCCGCCTTTGGTTGCGAAACAAGGACACATGTCTACTAGCCGTGGTTTATCGCCCGCCAAACTCAACGTCGGAAATGGACTCCAAACTGTACCACGTTTTTCAGTTTGCTTTGAACAAGTCCTACACCCACATTCTTATCGCGGGAGACTTTAACGTGCACGACATAGAAACGCCGGCAACTGACGGTACGCAGTTTAAAGCCTGTTTGCAAGAACTTATTGCTATCCACCCTCTTTACAACCACGTAACCTCTCCCACCAGATTTCGAACTTTTAACAAGCCGTCGATACTAGATCTTGTGCTAACTAACGAAGAACTCATGGTTAGCGGGATAATTACAAGCACACCACTGGGTCGTAGTGATCATGTCACTCTACTCTTTGATTATATATGCTATGCCGAGTACCCGGAAAAGGAGGAGGATAAAGTGCACACTCTCACGCACTACAATGTGTTGTCCAAGCTTGTTAAGGATACATCTTGGACTTTCTTATTCGAATGCCCCCCAGATTTGGCCTGGGATATGTTTACAAGGACTTTGAGCACACTGGTAGCGCAAGCATCGGAACAGAAGTCCTTCCAACCCAAAAACCAGAGTAAGTCAATTCTGAGGAGCAGAACACGTAAATGTATGTCCCGGAGGGATTTGGCATGGCGAAATCACCAGGGTTGCCCGAATGCCGAAACCTGGACTGCATACGTGACACATCGTAACTTCTGTGTGAAACTGATCCGCGAGGACAAGGTCACGCATCAGCAGAAGTTAATGAAGCGATTCTGCACTAACCACAAACTCCTGTATAGGCACATTAACGGCCTTCGAAAGGTAAAGCGAGGGGTTCCGGCGCTAGTCACAGCTGATGGATACACGCGGTCAGCAATGGAAGCAGCTGATCTCCTACGGCTTCATTACTCTCAAACGTTCCAACAAGTATCGAGCCCAAACATTCACCTCATTTCTAATACTCCACCCTCTGGTTTAGAAAACATCACCTTCACTACGGAGGCTGTGTTGAAGAAGTTGTTATCCTTGCGTATCCACAGTTCTCCCGGAGCTGATAACATCCGTCCAAAGGCTCTACAGGCAGTAGCTAGTGATCTAGCAGAACCACTGGCTGTTTTCTATCAGCGATGTCTAGAGGAAAACCTTATTCCACCAGTATGGAAGCAAGGGGTCATCACTCCTATCCATAAAGGAGGCAGCCGCACTGATCCTGCAAACTACCGTCCAATAACATTACTTCCCGTACTATCCAAAGTGATGGAATCAATCGTCGCAGACGCGCTGATGCAATATTTGGAAAGCCACAATTTAATAGCCCCAGAGCAACATGGCTTTCGTCAAAAGCATTCGTGTAACACTAACCTATTAATTGCACGTAATAGCTGGACTGAAGCTGTTGATGATGGAGTTGGAGTCGATGTCATCTACCTGGACTTTTCAAAAGCGTTTGATCGTTTAGACCATCGAGTTCTCCTTCAGAAGCTTCGGAACTACGGCATTGGCGATCCAATCCTGAGTTGGATTAGCAATTTTCTACAAGAACGACGGCTAGTGGTGAGAGTCCGAGAATCATTTTCTCATGCAATCGACGTGACGTGTGGAGTACCACAAGGCTCGGTTCTTGGACCTCGTCTATTCTTGGTGTTCATTAACGATTTGGCGAGATCAATTACTTCCGATTTCTTATTTTTCGCTGATGATATCAAGATATGGCGAAGGATCAGAGGACCGGATGACCATGAACGGCTCCAGCACGATCTTAACACAGTGTCGAACTGGTCAGTTCAAAACGCTCTACCGTTCAACGTAGACAAATGTCGCGTAGTACAATTACGCCATAGACATAACTACACCTACATACTTGGGACAAAGGAATTGCAGAATAGCTCCCAGGAACGTGATCTTGGTGTGATCGTACAGAGCGACCTCAACTGTTCAAAACAGGCTGAGGTAGCTGCCAAAAGAGGCAACCAGCACGTCGGCATGCTGCGAAGGGCATTCGGGAGATTTGACCCATCAATCTTCCCAATGATGCTCAATTCCTACGTGCGCCCGCAAGTTGAGTACGCAATCCAAGCTTGGCAACCTTGGTTGAAACGCGACCTAGAAGCGATAGAGGCACCACAACGGAGAGCAACAAAGAACGTGATGGGCCTGCGGTATCACTCTTACCACCGAAGGCTGAAGTTGCTGGGAATTTTCAGCGGACGCTATCGAAGGCTGCGCGGCGATCTCATATTAGCGTATCAAATATTGAGTGACCCCAACCACGTATGCCGCCATTTGCTGAAACTTAGCCACAACACGCAGCTCAGGGGTAACTGCTTAAAGTTGAAGGAACAATATAGCCGTCTAGAGTGTCGACGGAATTACTTTTCCCTTCGAGTTTGCAAACCATGGAACGCACTCTCAGACTCAGTAGTATCCTCTCCTACCCTGGATGTTTTCAAAAAACGATTAGATGTTGCCCTCAGCTCCCAACATTTTGTTACCTAAGCTCCTCTGTTGTGGATTACGCCAAGCATGTTTTCAACAGGACTAATGTATCAAATGGACCTAAGTGAGCGACCATATTTTATTTTCTCACTCCTTACCTCAACTATCACTGCGCCCCAGTGTCTTTCTGAATGTTTACGCGCGATATTTCTTTTTCATTTCACACTGATGTTAATTATCAAAGTATTCATCTCGGCAGACGTTCGATAGATGACCCACACATATTTTAATTGCATCATATTCACCGCTACCATCCTACGGGACATGTCAAGCACTTGCTTTTATCTCGTGATAAATCATTGTTCATTGAAAAATATGCACCAATGTGGTTTTAAAAAAGTGTCAGGCAAGGGAAGAAGTGGGTGTTAATTCAGTCAGTTGGTGCATTAGGTTTTCAAACTGGGTTTCTAGGTGGACTTGACCGCAAGTCGGTTGAGTGAAGCAAAATTTCGGTCCGAGAGATAAAGCTTCAAGCTGCAGCTGATTCAATGGTATACTGGATAGGTTGTATACATATCTTTCTGGATTCACTGGAAACTTGGGTTCTGGTTGACTCGGATGTAAGCTTTTTAGAAGCTTCAAATGTCTGCTTTCTTCAGCTTTTGAGCAGATTTCTTTCATGTATTACTTAAAAGGATCTCCTTGAACGGTACAAAGCTCTTCGACACTAGGTTGGTAAAGTGCACAAAGTCGCTCCAGCTCTGGTATTCAGGATTGAACAACTTCCATCAAATTGTAAACATGTGGTTTAAGGGACTTTGCAGTCGGACGCACATGACCGCCTGAGAGATTTCCAGTAGGATCTGGGATATTGACACCGCTGCACATACCCTTGTATAAATCCCATTTCCGTCTTTGCTTCTGCAAGCCTGGCGTTAAACTTCAAGCATTTGTTGAGGTTAGCAAACGCTGCGGGCTGCCTGCTCTTTTTCAACTCGTAGATAATGCCCATAGGAATGTAAGAAAACACGGCTGCAAAGAGTTTTCGGCAACTCACATCAGGCAAATACGTTTACAAGCACAACTGGGATACGCATAAGCTAATGAAAGCTGAAGCGAAAGTAGGAGAAAGTCTGAATTTATTCGCACGGAAGTTAGATTGATCGGGCCAATTTGTAAAGCCTGTGTTGTCGATGGAGGCTGACCTTATTTGACTCCACTTGACACAGTTCGCTGACCACTTCGCGAAGCAAATTGGGTCAGCAGAGAAGTGAAGTCACCTTTGGTCTCATTAATGTTCCATGCGGATGGAGCCTGATCACGGCCACGGCAGCGTGAAAGATTGCAGTAGCATTCTCTGCCTGCAAACTTCCGGTTGTGTTAAGTTGATCGCTATCGATTCCGCAATCTTAAAGTGGCGTCTATTACTCCTCTTTGGATATCGTTTTGACACAGTGTAGAAAACGTTGAAAGCATCATTGGTTAGAATTTCGTGTCCACTTTGAACCAGATGTTCACGGGTGGAACTTTTGATACTTCCGGCAGTTCCTGAGTAACAACGATATAAAGCACATTAAGTCTGCGCCCTACCATCCCGCGTCAAATGGAGTGGCAGAACGTGCAGTCCAGACTGTTAAGCAAGGTCTCCTCAAGCAGACTCGTGGAACTCTACAAACTAAGTTGGATCGTCTCTTGTTCTCTTATCGCACGACGCCGAGTGATTCGGCAGGGAAGTCACCCGCGGAATCACTGTTTGGTCGGCCACTACGAACGAGACTGCACCTACTTTTTCCGAACCCTCAAAGGAGAATGAAGGAAAAACAAGAGAAAGTGGGTGTGGATAAGAAGATGCCAGAGGAAATGTGTCTTAATGATGTTGGTCCGGTATACACAAGACTGCCTCACGAAACAAGCTGGCAACCTGCTACACTCATGTCTTCAAGGAGTAACCAAGCGAAGCTATAGCTGGAGGACGGCCGTGTGGTGCGTCGTCATTTTGACCCTGTGGTGAAAAGCGACAGTGCAGACTCGAAGCAATGAAGGTCTAGTCCTTTCGGAGAAGAGTACGGAGTCGATAACAAGGCCCACGGGAACAGTTATAGTGTTCCCTTGGTTATACCAACAGAATCTGAGATGTCGTCTGGTAGAACCATGCTAGGTGAAAATAATTGACAATTATGTTGCCCTGAACGGACGTAGGGCAGAGTTAAGATATAACTATTCCGTAGAGCATTGTGGGTTTTAGATACCCAGTTGTGCACCACCGATTTTCAGACAAAAGTCCTTTAAAAGTACCGGCCATGATCCGGGTGAAGAACTGTGGCAGATCCCGTCGTCATATACAGAAACGCAAGAGAATGATAAAAGAAGCAAAGTACAAGCTCAGTTTGGAGAGAACTAAGAGTCTAGCAAAGTGAGACGAATGCAAAAACGCCTATAATCTCGTGGGTTTACAATGTACTATGAGGTTTTTAAGCAAAAGCGTGACCAAATTTGAGGCCTTGCCCGAGAAAGTGACCCGCATCATTTCGACTTAGTCTTTCGGTACATTCCGCAACCCTTCATAGCTGTCATCCACTGCATACTAGCAATCAAGAGTGGCATCAGTAAACAATGTAAGCTGTGATGCGCACGACATGACCAAGGTGGTAAAGGGAGCAACGAGGCCGGTGGATATTCCGGTGGGTCTGCCAACAAACAGAAGCAGTGGGCATCACGTACAGAACCAAAAAGCTGCTCTATGCAAGCGCTTGGTGCGTGTGGTGGAACAGTGAGTGCAGTTCAGTAGCCGAATAGTAATTTATTTCATCATTCGAACGACCGCACAGCCAATTGACTCAAGTCAACACAATATTTGGTGAGCTATCGATTGTCTTTAACCATATGGATCTTGGGTCCAATGTGTTAAGCTCGAGTAACGTGATTGAATGCGGTCAGTAGGAAAAAGATAACATCAATAAGAAGCAAAATACCGTGTGGTTATTGATGTAGACGTCTTCTTCATATCGGGACTTGACGGTGGGCTTTTCTACGCCTTTGATTACTCGGCCAGTAGGTGAATATTCGGCATAGGTTTCCCACTGACCGAGAAGAAGCTCGCGCGGGATTGGCTCCAGATGCTCACGCCCACCGTAGTGATCCATAATTTCTTGACGAATTTTCGACTGAACATCCTCCTTAGCTTTTGCCACTTTTTTGGATAAAAGTTCCAAGCGGGTCGGATCCGCCTGCAAAATGGGAAATGGATAATGAGCAGATCAAATGACAATGAGAGTAGGTGTTAGGAAAAGAAAACGCGGAAGAGCAATGGGTTAATGGACGTTGCATGCACAGATGGAATGGTACAAAGTGCCCAACATACCAAGAGTGTGCTGGTCAACTTTCAAATACAGTGGTTGATGAGGCACGATCAGAGTGGGGAAACGTTCCAATTGCTAAAGACAGCACTCGAGAAAATATGATGACACAAACAACCACAATGCGTAGGTACAAGGTAACTATGGTGGAGCGATATCAAGGCTGGAGAGCAATGGTGCCATGCAAGGTTGAACCGAGGCAAATAGTGTGCCCGCATCGGTAGGATGAGTGAAAGTGTAACCGTTCAAAAATCCTACTCATAATTAAGTAAATACAGGTCCATTCTCATAAAGAGTACTGCTGTGGGACAAGTTCAAGCATGACCTAGGCGCGTATCAATGGACACAAAGAGAGACCAATTCACACAATAGAATAGACACCCATACAAAAAGCGTCATCCAACTAAGTAGATGTGAGAGGTATATGGGACAGTGAGTGAAGGAATCAAAAAACTAGGAAACCGGTGTCTATTAATAAGAAGTGTAAGCTTACATTCGCAGCCGTTCAACCCGCGAGCGCATAAATTGATTAGGTGACATTGGACAGGCGCACTCAACTCAATCTAAGGTTACGGAGATGAGGGGTGAACGCATACGGACGACGAAACCCACTTGCAGATGAACATCAAGACCAAGCTTGTTGTGCATTTCCCAAGCGAACACCTGACTCCGGACCATATCCTGCACTTCACCATCATAACGAACGAAATTGTCACCAGCAAAAGGCACCTCAGATTCCGGTTTTCCGGTACCTTCGAAAGGATTCTCACGCATAGCACGTGTCTTCGGATCGTAGTAAGCGCTATTCGGATCCAAGTTGAAGAGATACTTGGCGGTGTCCTCGCGAATACGCAGATTTCGGATGGACTGTCGATGTTTGCTGTCAAATTTCTGTCCAGGCATATCGAGTTCGTCCCCATACCGATCCCCATCCTCCATATCCAGATCTCACCGTCTCAGCGACTGAGAATGACGTAGGTGGCTGGTTTTTGCAGCAGAGCAGCTGGTTCCTTCCTTGTAGTGATGATAGAAGATAATAAAAACCGACATGAGATCTGTTACAATCCTGGTATACAGGGTGGAAAACACCACCATTGTAAACATAACAACAGAGTTGGCCATGACAGTGCAGAAAGCTACAGACGAGTTGTCAGCGAAAATAAAATTCCGCATAATATGCAAATAACTTAAAAATCATGCGCCAATTTTTTTTTAGAAGCGCAAGATTTTTTCCTAATCATCAGCTCTCTACTGTCAAACGGCAGAAGGCGATTAGCTCTGCGAATTCAGCGTTGACACCGAGAGAAAAAAGGTGACTCCGTGTATGTGAAACTATACACTGACGCTCGGCAACAGTTATACAAACAGGTTTCGGAGTTGATAGTAAAACCACTAGTTATCCAAATGAACATTTTGGACAAAGAAAGCGCTGTAAAAATGTGGAGTTTGTGGGCTGGAATCATCCTATAGAGGCGTGTCCATTCAAGCGAGCTTTTAAAAACATTGGGGTTTGTTATGGCACGTCACGAGCTACATGCGCAGAGGACGATGAAGAAAATCAAAAAATAGAAAACAATCGCCAGCAAGCACTCAGATAGGATGATTATCGAAATGATAACGCGACCCATCGCAGGCAACGAGAATCATAAGTAAGCAAGTATATTGCGCCAAGTATCTTTAACATGCGTAACGAACTCATCCGCTCGTCAGCAGTAGTCGAATCTACGACAGGCGAATACTAGGAGGTAGAAAACCGGGTCACTCGCGAAATTGTGCCTCCTGCAATCCTACGATTCTTGAATTGCGAGCCTATACTATGGTATATATCGTATATATACTATATATATATATATATATTTTATATTATATAGTATATTTATATATATATAGTTTAATATAGTCCGTGACTTTATTACCGCTGCCCAAATCCATGATTCGCCTCGTGGGTTTTCATGCCCTCCATAGATCCTGCATGTGGAGGGAGTGGTGCCATGAAGCACATACGACATAACTAATTGCTATGTATTCGGCAAATAAATTTGCATTATCAAGGCAATATCAAATACTCGTACTAGCCTGTACATCTCATCGTTGAGGATAAGCTATGTGTATCTCAACAAGAAGCATATGGTCCGCGAGCAGCATACGGTGAAAGTTGGATGCGTTCCACGATACTCAAGTCATCAAGTGTCATAAGTCTCACCGCTGTACAGGGAGAACCAACCGCATGTCGGCCGTGTTCAGGAGTGGAGTGGAGTAAGATATGAGGTGATTCCTTTCCTCTTGTACCAAAGATATTGTGGTGCTGTGAAGCCGGTTTCTGGCGTTTGTAAAACAGCGAAATATCTTCGAATGTTCAGATGCCAGTGAGCTGATTAAGGCAGATTACCGGTACAGCTATGTTGATCGGATAGCTACTGGTGTCCTTCGTTATCAAGAAGCAACAGGACTAGTAGGTAAATGGTCGTCCTTGTAACCTAGTTTGAAGATGCAAAATCGCAGCGGAAGCCATGGTTCATTCTGTCACCTCCTGAGTGTCAAAATGAAAAAGACGTTATCGTCCAAACGCAACTAGATTACTTTCTTCGAAATCGAAACTATTCCCACAATGGAATCCACAGTAAAGCTACAGAGATGTAGAAAACGGGACAAGTGTGACTCGCGAACGCTTTATGTAGGAAGGGCCGTCCTCGACAATTAGGCTGTTGATCCTGAAAACAGCATGATGTTCAACAATTTATAGGATGCAGATGTCAACTTAATGGGGCTGGCGCCTTCCGAGCTTGATTTCGGGTAGAGGGAATGGGCTTAGTATGTCTGAGATTACATGTAGGCACTGCATTCAGTACAGTATAGTAGTGTAATAAACAGTCTGTACATCACCACCTGCCAGAAACGTTTCCGCTTCTTGTCGGTAACCCGTTCACAAATGGGCTGGGGATGAGTACCATTGTCCGTGGTTTAAAACTGATGTTGTCCTTTATCCAGGTTGGAGACTACTACTGTTGAGGGTTGCTACAAGTATCGTATTCCGGCCCCTATTTGGGCTTTATCTATCTTTGTCCAATATATCAAACACTCTGTACTAATAAGGTGGTTGTGCAAAAGAAACCTGGCGACTTCGCTCAGGGCGGTGACTGTTGAAATGTGTTGTCCGGATTGTTATCCGGAGAACATTAAGTTTTAGGTCTGTGTCTCTTCATCTAATCAAGCAGTGTTACTTGCACACGTTTTGAATGCGAAGGACGATTCAGGTGTAGGGAGAGACTAACTGAACTATCCCTCGCACTGCTGACTGCTCCAACTCGCTTAGAAGGCGTTTCCTTAGTCATGAAGTGAGGGGGGGTGGGGGGGGGGGGGGGGTGTGGGTCGCAGTGCTTTACCCTTGATTTGACAAATATGACGATTCACTTCTGCGATCAGTGGATCTTCAAAGCGATGAAAGAAGGTAGTTGAAGTTCCTTGGTCCACAGATCAAAACTCCGCTATCAAACTCATGAGCACGATCGGTCCGGCTGAGGTTCAAGGTTGGTTTTGGTCGCGGCAAACCCGACAACATGGTCCGACCGCGTTATGCCTCAGACGCGGCAGGCGCCCAGTCAAACTGATGCAAGCCCGCCAACTCCCACTCGCATTCTGGAACGTGGTCGAAAGTGGCGACAATCTACTCTGGTCGTGGAAATCATGTGAATTTTTCAAGCTCTTCAAAAAGCTTGCTATGTGTAAGACCTCAAAACACGGATCCAGGGATCATTTACAAAATCACACTCCCGGAACTGGATCGTGCTCCCCCACTGTTTTGTGCGTCACGGCTATTGAGCCTAAGTCTCTCCGAGTGGAGTCCATCAGAGCGAACCTCCATATACCCCCCGACTGCCTTTGTGGGTTTAGAACTGATTGAGTCAAAGGCTATAGGAAGAGCACCTCGAATAAACACCCCTCCATCGTAATGGACAAGCCGAAGAGAATCATTTGCCATCCTCGACCTCATTGACCAAAACTTCCTGTTGTTTCTCTCTCCCTAACTATGTTCATCGTCTACGGGCGCCAGCGTGACATTCACTGACCTCGTGAAGCCGTTGCCAGGGATACATTAAACTCGTCACTCAAACTTAACAATCTTGCTTTCAAAATTGGTTCGTGTTAACCGCCCGGCATTTTTGAGTCAGATCGGTCAACAGAAAGCACTGACTCTCCACTTTTCACTCTCTTGGTATTGATTGGTGATGTGTCGCAAAACCGCGCGGTTACAGTGTGAAAGCATTCATTTTGACGGAGTGTCGACGCCCTTGATTTCGAATCTTGTCGACAATGACTACATTTCAATCTTTGGAGATATCAATAATCATGCCTTACAGATATTTATGGTGTTGATATCGGCCATTCGCGATGTAAGAACAATGTTGAAGCAATCCATAATCGAGTGGATATCGTGTGATCCAGCCCTCAGTTCGAGTGGTTCGACTTCTCGATACTCAACTAGGGTTAATAAGCCCCCAGTCCAAGACAGGTGCCTTGCATCGCTTCCGTGTTACACTCCTATTTATCAGAGAGATTCAGGGAGGGTATCCACAAGTGCTTTTTTTTCATTGAGCGCTTCTCCCTCTACTCCGTATGGCGAAAAAAAAGACTCAGCACGATTGTTGCCGGTGACTTGAATGGCCCAGTGGGGTCGTTCTTTCGACTTTTGAAACACTTGGAAGACCACTTCGGGGTTCATGCCACACTGAACAGACAATGACTCAGAGACATTCCTGTAGCTGCGGTGGGTCACAATCCGTTATCTTACAACACTGCGTCCAGCAAAAGCGCTACATCATGCTCACCGGGAAGCTCCAACCGCATTTTCTCCTGACAATAGGACATGGCAACAGATGGTTGCAATCAGTCCAAGACTGTCGGCTCAATTTAGAGTAAATACCTGGCATATGACTTTCGGTCCGGATGTGCTAGGAGTAACGCTACTTTTTTTTCGGCTTCACCGAGAGTGCGAATTCTAAGTTCCTACTTGGAACCAGGGACTTCAGATTAGTAACATAGCGATTACCGCGGGCGAATAGACCCATCAATTGCCAATAACAAATAAGGTTGGTAAGCCGAATGTCAAATGAATGATGTCAAGCTACTATGAAGAATGCTATTACGACTCCTGATTCTAACCAGTTGACTCGCCCTATATGTGAGTGGATTTCGGAAGCATCCATCAGTTTGATCATAAGCACGGAACACAAGGTTCTTATGAGGTACTGGTTTCAATGAATCTGGTTACGCGTTGTTACTGACGACTTGTAAAACGTCTTCGAATTGAAAAGGAAACGTCTGCAGCCCCTGGTGCAGTGATAGGAGCCCGTGAGATGGAGAATGCCTAGTGCGGAATGGGGAACAATACTGAGGACTGTTTCAACCACGAAACCGGAACAAGATGCCTTACAGCTAGTGAGGCCACTTGGACAGTTGATCCGTTCCACGCCGCAAGGACTAGTCTGTTGATTGTAATATTATGAAAGATGCAGTTCAGCAGACTGCCACGACACTAGCCGCCTGCCGAATCCCCTGGAAACCACTTTAATATAAATTCGATATGAAGTAGCTGCGTTGAAACAAAACATGGCTTCTGGACTTGACGATCCTCCTCCATTTTGTTGAAGATGGAGGTGACTCATCTGTTGACTGGGTTTCCGTTCTATGCAAAACTATTTTGCGACGCTGAAGTAACATGCGTCACATTAAGCACCTGTTGATTGTCCGTCCGAGTCTTCAAAAATAGGTTGTTATGTCGAACTTCGTGGGGAAAAATCCACGAATTATCCCTTGTATTTTCACTGCCTCTAATTTTCAACGGGTATCATATATTACCTTGATGACTTAATGGTCCTTGTTGCAGACAAAATGAATGATAAACCCGGCTGACTTCCGTTCTGCTCGTGGCTGACTGACCACACAGACGCACTTTACAGACGATCGATAAATGTGGCATTCTTCTAATCTTGGAGTCAGTTTGATTAGGTTCGATCGTGCTATTTGCGACACACCTATCTGTGAAACGTCCAGTCAGGAAACTACCACTCTCTCTGCAAGTCTGGGCTACTGTGGACTCGCGATGCTTGGACGGTCACGTCTACCGAAAAAAACTGTCTTCCTGAGTCCCCACGACAAGTGGGGTTCGTCAGGGTTGGACCTACTCTTCCGTCTTCAAGTTTGTTGTATCGAAATGACCATGGTCGACCCTCAGTTCCCCAGACGCCCTACCGCAGTGGAAAGTACTTCCAGTGTGACCGACTGACGCAAAATCCTGGAATATGACGGAACGATATAGCTCACGCCGGCATCTGATCCACAGTTGGTTATATGCAAGCACTATTCAATAAGGCTGATGCGTCGCGCTGCCATGTTTCCGGAATGTGTTTTGCACTTCAAATTTCATCACGAAACGACTGGATCTTCACGCGGTGAGATGATATGTTTGTGCATCAGCAATCCAATAGGCTATGTTGAGGTGGTGCTTTAGCACTTCTGAGCGAAAAGACTAGAGGCATGGCAGGACTCAGTCCACTGTATCTTCAGGTTGGTAGTGGACACTGACGGTGGTCTCCTTACTCATAGCTCCAGTGCCAAAAACCCCGCTGTCTTGCGGTCAGGATTTGGAACCAAAGGCTCCTGGTTCGCGAAGAAACCCTAACTCGTTTCTTCAGTCTAGGCCCGGAGCAACCTGACAGTACCTCTGGTCAGCAATATAAGGTTATGATATTTTGTCTTCATATAACTACTCTTGATACTCTGAAAAAAAAACCCGCGCTCCCTCAACAGAGAGAATAATAAACGGCGACCTATCTGTGCTCGAGCACCCCCCCCCCCCCCCCCCCCCCCCCCCCCCCCCCCCCCCCCCCCCACCCCCCCCCCCCCACCTGACTTGATAGGGGTTTTGGATGCTACTGCTCAAGCTTTCGCGTCTTCTTATCCCCCTCTTGCGCTTTTTCCTCCTTCTCATCTCGATTCCACTTTTTATCTCATCTGTTTTCAATTCCGTATTCTTGGCGCTCCCCCCTCTTTGTTAAGTAATCATCCGAGTTCTAATATAGACACTCAGCACGGCAGTTGTTTACGGGGGTCGACTCGGTCCACTCGGATGATGGTCATGACGCCCTGTCAAACGCGGACAAAACGTTCAGTTCATCAGCCTCCAAGCTGGAACCCTCGGTCCTCCTCTAAGGACCCGGAATGCCCCAATGTGCTACAGTTATGTTGTCATAAAAACTGGCTAAACAGACAGCATTGGCCCGGAAACAGGAGGCCCTATCGATCACGACGGAGTGCTGCTTTGACAGAAAACTCGCCTAGAATATTCGAGTTCTGTGAATAACCCTGCGCGCTCCCCATACGCGCGACACTGGCGGCACATTCCAATTGCCGTTGGTCCGGAAATAAACGAAGATGTACAATATCGGTTCGCAAGCCCACACGGTGTGGGCATTGCTCTGACGCCCCCCAGTTAGATGGTCTGCCCCCCGAGCGATTGGATCCCAGTGAAACAGCCGGGATGTGCACCGTTAGGACTGGGCTGGCCTCGTTCCTCGAGGCGTAGAGAGTTCCACGTGGAATACAAACGGTGCTTATTTTGTTCTATTGACGGCTTTTGCGCACACAAATGGTAGGCGAGGGGGGCTGACTCGGGGTGATAAGCACCGATTTCTACTCTACCAATTCTCTCCGCGCGCTTCTCCGTCTACAGAAAAAAGTACCGGAGTACTGTGGAGAGTTGGAACGCCAAAGTCATATAAAATTGTCCTCCTCGACTTGAGCTTCATCTGGGCAAATCAACAATTGCTGTGGTTTCATCATAATGATAACGGTGACGCGATTGTTACACCAGCTGTGATACGCATACTCGTACTCTTTCGTGCGAGCACTAACTTCGGGACACCAGCACCCGCCGGAGGATTGTACGTGGCACCGCCACAGCGTCCCGCACCAGCACATGCGACCTCACAAATTCGATTCACCAATTTGCGATACAATTACCGCTGGAGAGGATGGCTTGACACGGTTATTAAAGCAGGTCGCGCTCGATTGGCACGTACCCACGAGTCGTGGACGCCCCCGCCCTGTCCCCCCCCGCCCCGCCCCTGCGCGCTGCGCGACATCCGCCAGTCAGCGGGCCTGATTTCGCCGTGGACGTCCCCACAAATAGCGCAGTGTGACAGTGTACGCTTGGAATATTTGTTCAGCGGTAGGTGGACAGCCAGGCTGTCTGACTGATTGCGTTATCCCTACTACGCTGGGATCTGAGCTAAGTAAACCCCCATTGAACACAAGCTCTGAAGAATCACTGCGCCCACCCACCTCTCACGCTCCATCAGCATAGCGTACTATCCCCACGCAGGAATGTCTTCTAGTTGTGGGCAAATATTCCCAAAGATTACCATATTCCTGGACCTTGGGGTGTGTACAACACCAGTCTCTAGAATGCTGGTATGCTCGCGGACGTTTTCAAGTCAAGTCAAAATAAGCTTTATGAACCCTAATGGGTTACTTTTCAGCATGTACACAACCCCTGCGGACATCTGGATGATAGTATCAATATACATGCTTAGGGAGAAAAGTGGGAAAGGGCAGAACGGTTATTCCAACAACCGCTGGCGCAGCATGTTAGTGATTTTTGCTGTGTCAACCACAAACGTATGAGATAAGAGAAAACAGCATTACAGTACGATGACATGCGGGAGGATAAAATTCTGCATTTCGAAGGAGTAAAAGAAAAAGAGCGCGTTTTGGAAAGATCCTTGCGAAGTGGATAAAATCAAGCCATTATTAAACAGAAGAAAACTTACTGATAAGGTCTAGAAATAATAAAATCAACAAAGAATCTCAAGATAAGCTGCTGCATATAGAAATAGGCTTTATAGAGCGCGCAAATAAGATGTAGTCTTTCTGAAGCAGTCCAGGAAAAATGACAGGAGAGCAGTATAACCAATGGGGAATAATGCAAGAGGTCACAAACCTGAATATTAAAGGAAGAGGTGTTGAAAGCATCTTAAGTATAAGGGTATATAAAGAAAGTTATCTGACATTGAAAGTTTTACAGAAATGCGTGGACCAATAAAGTTTCTGAGACAAAAAGACGCCAAGGTACTTGACGGTAGAAGTGCTGGGTATGAGAATTTCGTTCACAGTAACTGTGGGGGAGAAATCTATGAGGGACTGCAACTTATCGCCAAAGAGAAAAGAACATATTACATCACTGCATTTAGAAGCATTAAGCATAAGAGATCTGGATGAAGACC
>OX104063.1:56084509-56120200 GCA_944474145.2 Dicrocoelium dendriticum
TAGAATTGGACGGTCAGGTATCAAGGTTTGTGCTTTCCCATATCTTTTGCCGATGTCAGATGGATTTGATCACGTGCAAAGTAGAACAATCCGGAAAGTTCGAAATCGATGCGATAATCGTTAATAATCGATTAATCGCTAAAATAGTGGATTTCCAAGGCAATTTTTACTTTCTCCAGGGCGCCACCCCTCCTGAGATACTGTCCGAGGTATAAGACGAAAGCCTAGGATTAACTTGTATTCTTCTTTACTTTGTTCTCTGCCTGTCGGTCCAGCTCTTTTGCAGAAGCGCCAGAGAACTTGTTTCCGATGTTCTTCTTCTGGATTCTTTGCTCGACTGGGTGCAGTCGTCCACTGCTACCTTCGGCGGGTTGAAGCTTTCCACCAGTGAATCGAACGGGAGGTCAGTAGGCCTGCTTGTTCTGGTTGGTGCGATGTGGGCCGTAACTGGTTTGTATGCCATGGTCAGATCTGTGCGCCCACCATCACGTCATACATGATGTTTCCGCGCTTGCTTTTGACCGGCCCTGGCGTCCATTTCGCATGGCCTTCCCGGTAGTCACGTACTACCGCCTTCCGGCAAGCGTTAAAGGTCGCTTCTTTGCTCCATGCCGCTGGTGAAATCCTGTTTCATTCCGTGGTTTCTTTCAGAAACAGAGGATTCCGAGCGCTGTCGGATGGCGTCGAAAGACATGTGGAGCTTCCTGTCCACCACAGCCTGTGCTAGAGTAACTCCGTCTGGCGCTTGTGGATTCGGTGTTGATCGTTAGAGAAAAAGCAACCGGTCCACCACCTTCTTTATACGCCCCCTATTCTTTTGATTTGTGGAGAGCTCGTTTGAATTTACCGACAAACCTTACTGTCTGACCATTCGACTGTGGGTGAAACGGTGGCGAGCGAAAGTGCTGTACGGTGCATTGCTTGCAAAACTCCGTAAATGTTGCTGAAGTAAATTGTGAGCCATTGTCCGTGACAATTGTCTTAGGACAGCCGGATCTGCTAAAGGTTTGGCGCAGTTTCGATATGGTGGCATTGGTGCTTCTGTTATCCATAAGAAATACCTCAGGCCGCTTGCTGTATGAACCGACCATAATGAGGAAATCTCGGCCGTTGATCGGTCCGGCAGAGTCGGTATGGATGCGGCACCATGACTTAGTAACTTTTGGTCATGTATAGAGTACTAATATTTGTGGCGCCTTCAAGCCATTGGCAAATTTTGGGCAGCTTTTGGCTATTTCTTCCAGCTGTTTGTCCATGAAGGGCCAGCATACATAACTGCGGGCAAGCGCCTTCATCCGGTTGATTCCAGGATGCCCGGTGTGAAACTGCCGAACAAGACGCTCCTGAAGTGCCTTGAGAATGACCACACTTTCCTAAAATAGTATGCAGTCGTTTACAATAGAGAGCTAATGTCTCCTCTGAAAGTATTGTTGCAACTCGGCAGATGGACATGAACGTGGCCAACTTGTTTTGTGAAATTGTGTAACCTTCTTGAATACTGGGTCCCGAAGCGTTTTGGTTCTTACAGCTACTGCGGAAGAGGCAGACCGTGTAATGCACAATTGCCAGAAAGTTGGCGCCAGATTCAACCTCGTCCGCGGCAATGTTTGTGTCCTCATGTTCTGGCTGGCGGGCATCAATTAGGCGTGACAGTGCATCCGCTTGGCCAGTGAAAACTGTCGACTTTTATTGGATCCCTAAATCATACCCAATTAAGGTTAGTGTCCAACTTCGGTTAGCTGTGCAGGCCGGAATGCCCTTTTTCGAACCAAAGATAGGCAGCAAGTCTTGTGGTCTGTCAGACACTTGAAGCGGCGACAGTATTGCATTTTGCGGAATTCCTTGACCGCGTATACTATGGCCAATGCTTCTTTTTCAATCTGGCCGTAATTCTTCTCGGCCTTAGTAAATGTTCTGGCGGCGTGGGCGATTGCCTTCTGAGATCCATCGGAGTAGGTGTGTAATATTACTGCACCAATCCCATTGCTTGATGCATCTGTGGTTAGGACAGTCTATTTGGAGGGATCAAACTGAGTCAAAAGCAAGTAAGAGGACAGTAGCGACTTGACCCGTTCGAAGGCATTATGACATTCGGATGTCCAGTTCCATGTTAGGCCTTTGGCTAGTAACTTGTTCAACGGGGCACGCAGGCGCTGCATCTCAGGCAGGAATGCGCTCTATTGGCTGTTGAGCCCACAAAAGGAACGCAAAGACTAGAGGTCTGTTAGCGGAGGCATTCTTCTAATGGCTTCTATGTTTTCCGGAGCTGGTCAACGTCCATCTTTCTCGAGGACAGAACCGAGGTATTTGATGATCGGCGTGAAAAGCGTGCATTTATCACGGATCCGGAAAACATACGACTGTATACAACCAAGCACTGCATCCAGGGTATGAATAGTTCGTCTGGTTTTCGACCCATCACTGAAATATCATCCAGATATGCAGCGGTTGCAGAAACGCTTGCTAGCATAATATCCACCAACTGTAGGAATATGGCTTGTGCCGTTTTCACACCAAATTGCAAGCGGTTGTATTGGAATAGCCCACGATGAGTGTTGATCCTCAACAACTCCCTCGAGACTTCGTCAATATTCACTTGAACATAAGCATCGGATAACTCAAGCTTAACAAATTACTTATCATCACTCAGCTTTGCAACTATAGCTTCCGGTGCATGCGGTGGGTACTGGTGGTCGTCTATCGCGGCGTTGAGGCCAGTTGAGAAGTCAGCATAGACGCGTACCTTGCCTTTTGCTTTCTTCACTGCGACAATAGTTGCGGCCTATGATGAGTAATTGACGGCTGTGATGACTCCGGCACCTTCCAGTAGGTCGATTTCTTGTTTAGCGGTTGACGTGGCTGCGTATGGTACCGGTCTTTTGGCATTAAACACTGGTTTAGCACCTGGTTGCACGCTTAGCGTTGCCTTGAATTTGGTACAATGGCATAAGTCATCCTGAAAGACAAGCAAATTTTTGCTTCAGGGTACATGTCACGTCTTCGACGGACTTTGCTGATGGGTCTGGACTTGCTCGAACTCGGTTGCAGATCTGATTAAAGAGAACATCGAGGAGAATCAACTGTTCAATCCAGTCGAGAACAAGCAGATACAAATTCGGCCAGTCTGAAATGAAGCATGTTCCCGACTTTTCCACACCTTGGAAAGCGATCCTGCAGTTGAGTTCGCCCATTAGGTTTAACGCACCGCCGGATGCATTATGTGCAACTTCCTGAGACTCGACCATCTTCCGCCGCTTTATGTGATTCCATGTGCCTCTGGAAATAATCGTGGTATCCGAGGCCGTGTCAAATTGCAGGTTCGTTGGGATTCCATTGTTCAACCCCCTGGTAAATCGTCGCCTCGGTTTATACTCGCTTAGGACTGCGGCAACTATAGACAGAGACGGCGCCATCCTTCCTAGAATCCTCCTTTCGCTAAGACTTCGGCACTTTCTCCGAATGAACCTGACTGCAGCATTACTCTTTATGCCCACGTTTTACAAATATGATGTTTGATGGGACAAAAGCGCGCGAAATGCCATTCGCTGCAAGGCCAGCATGCTGTGGGCGGTTTGTCCGTCGGCTACTTGAAGGGTTTGCTTCGGTTGCCGGTCCTGGCCATTTTCACGAGTTGCACGGTATCGGGTGGTGCTAAACCATTGCATTCGACCATGGCGGTGTCGTGCATTTAAGCAAGCAGCTGTTTGCATTCATTTAGAGGGCCTTCGGTGTCCGCTCAGGATCCTTAATTCAGCTTTGCTAAAAGCCGCGTTCGCATCTCAGCGTCACTAGATGATTGGAGGGCGCCGACGAAAATGAGACACTTAAACTGGTCGCCGTTAAAGAGAGTAGTTTGAAACGTGTACACTCGCGGTTAATCATGTTTGCGAAGGCCCCAAAGTCGTCAGATTCCTGGTTGACAATTTAAGGCGTTGCTAGCGAATACTAAACAAGGACACTGACCCACAAAAAATTTCCTTTAGCTGCGATACTACTTCAACAAAAGTCAGATCCTTCGGCTGTTTTGGCAAAATGTGGTCTATGAAACTTGCGTATTCACTCATTTCAAGCATGCGGAGAGCAATCGCAACATCCAGGAGTCGTCTCGACGAACGAAGTCCATCTGGAACATGGCTTCCCAGCGCTTGAACTACGCTTCTAAGGTGCATCCAGGATCCGCGTCATAATTAATTTCAGTGGTCGCGTTCGTGAGAAGATCAACAGAACTCGCCTATGTGTCAAGCACCACTGCTTCTGTTGTCTGCAAAAACAAACATTGTGTCAGATTTCCAAACACTTTCATTTGAGCCTCCATTTACGCTTGCTGTTGAAAAGGCAGTTGTTGCAATTGTTCAGCAGAAAAATTCATCACATTTCCAAGTTTCTCCGTCGCTATTTGTCATAAGCTTCTCACTAGACGCCATTCCAAAATAACAGTATACTGCTCTACAAAACTTCTAGCCCAACCGAAGTGAAAAGCAAAACACAGATGACCTTGGCAAAATAACGTATTAATCGCCCCCGATAGACACTGCACAACTACTGCGGATCTTGGCTGTATTTCTAAGTCTCTAATGACCTTCGATTTTTAGAATTGGACGGTCAGGTATCAAGGTTTGTGCTTTCCCATATCTTTTGCCGATGTCAGATGGATTTGATCAGTGCAAAGTAGAACAATCCGGAAAGTTCGAAATCGATACGATAATCGTTAATAATCGATTAATCGCTAAAATAGTGGATTTCCAAGGCAATTTTTACTTTCTCCAGGACAACAGGCAAACACAACTGCGCTCCCTGTGGGGAATCAAGCGCACACAAGGCGGTGACTGGACCGTGGTCCGCTCCACCCTGAGTGTATGGAACCGCCCTTCGAGCTGAGCACGATTACAAGGACCCTGCACCCCGTCCCCTCCAGCAACGACCAGCGGTCTCCTGGAGCCAATACGGACGATGTAGTGGGTAACAGACAGGTATTCACCTTGTCAACATGCACATGAAGCTCAGCCACACGGGAGATATCGAGCAACAGGCAAACAATTTAAATGACAAGCTGAAATAAAACAAATCCAACAACAATTTCACCAGCTGCTTAGATGTCCTTACTCCAAAACAGAGGAAGACCAGAAACGTCTAACTCTTAAGGACGCCACCACACTCAAACTGACCAGCAGGCTCAAGAAACTGGGCTCCCGCTTCATCAAGTCCAAAAGCTTTCACCTAATCATCCGTATGAACGAATTACTAGCCGACTGGAGAAATTCACAAAGTAATGCGCGTACATTAGTAGAGCATGCAGCGCGTTGTACTGAACACAAGGCAAAGTCCCTTATTCGACTAATGAAGCAGCGGGATGGCATCAATGGTATCCCGATTACGACCCTTGTGCTTCCTGATAAAAATATAATCGTTGGTGCGGTCGATCTCTGTGAGTTCATTAACACACATTTCTGTAACTCCTTCACTTGCAATGACTTGGCTTTGACAAAACGATTACCAAGTTTACGAAAGATCAAATTCATACTATTGACTTTTACTCATGTAATATCAAGTGAGCAATTGGCTCGTTAAAACTGTCACACTACCCAGGTCCCGACGGTGTGCATGTTTTTATTTTAATACTCGGAGGCCCGGACATTCCAGTCCTTCTCCTCAATGTCTTCACCGTCTCAATGAAGAGTGGTCACTACCCGTCCAAGTGGAAGCACGCAATGAGCATACCACGACACACACGAGGCTGTCGCCAAAATATTGACAATTAGCGTCCTACTAGTCACACGCCTATTGCGTCTCGACTCATGAAAAGAATAATAAAGGACGCGATGCTTTGCTTTCTGCTTCAACGCAACTTTATCAATAGGTCCCAACACGGGTTCCTACCGACTAAATTCTGTCAAACCTGCCAGTTTTAATTCCTAAACCACGTGACACACTTCATCGTTTCTTGCCAGTCACCGGACATTATCTTCCTGGTTATGAAAAAAGCGTTTGATCGGGTCCTACGCGATGGTTTAATGAATAAACTAGCAGCATACGGTGTCTCCAGCCACCTACTTTCATGGTTTTCTTCCTACCTTACCAACCGAACGCAGTCAGTGCGACTGGCAACATCTCATCCAAAAGTGCATCCGTAACTAGCGAAGTATTCCTGGGTCCTCTGCTATTTTTGCTGTACATTAATGCTAAATAAATAAACAAATAAACTTTTTATTCTCGACAAGGCGAGGCACGTCTTTACAGGCATGATCATTATGACAACAATGCGCGGTCAAGAAGGTGCAAGAATACGTTATGTTTGCCGTACCAGTGTATGTTTATGTAGGTGGTATGTAATTATGTAGCTGTGTGTGGGTGGGTGTGTAACTGTGAGGTTCCTGTTTGTAACTGTGCTGCTCTAATTTTCACTCTCATATCGTTGGCAATGCTCGAGTAGAAGATGGATGTCCGTGCGTTGGAAAGGATTATTCGGATACCCACGGGGCAGTGACTTTATTTTGTGGCGAGCCACGACCGCCACGTCACAGTGTTGTTAAGCAGACATTTGTGGCTTTTTATAGGGAGTACGCTGGCCAGGCGAAAACCCACCACGTCCTGGAACACTGCCGCCGAACTATTTGCTGGAACGGGTCAAACCCGAACCACCCAGCTGGCACCACGAGGAGGTTGTTCGGCTAGCCAGGTCTTCCAGGTCTTCCAGGTCTTCAAACAAGGCACGCCGTACCTTCTGCCGATGATATAAAAGTTAGTTTCTCATTTCATCTTAGCTCTCTAGGTAATAGCCTCTCTAGCATTCAAAGCGATCTCGGTGCTCTTGAAACATGGTGTGATCTATGGAAACTAGAGTTCTCACCAAAGAAATGCAATGTCCCTCCCTACTGTTGCTCTATACCCTCAAACCATTAATTCTTAACGGTACACCATTTGGTAACAGCTTCACCGTGCGCGGCCCCGGTTTACATTATTTCAGCTCATTGAATCTTGCGGAACAAGCGAGCTATAGCTCTGCCAAAGCCAGGTCTATCATTAGCTATATACTGAAGCCAATGTGCTTGTTAGAGTCTCGACACATGCTCCCTGCCCTTCCGTCAAGTAATGTTTCTTAGCCTCGTAGTTCTTCCCTCCTCTCACTTGGTCAGCACACAGACGCCCGTTAGCTTCACAGTTCTAGGCGCTCATTTCTCACCATTTTCTTAGCACCCTAGTTTGACTTGTTTCTCTGCGCAACGCTACATATACATTTGTTCTGCACGTTCGCTTTCCTTTAACTAATAATACTTCACTTCTATCGATCAATCCTTTCTCACCTGGTAATATGGGTCCGTTCTTGCAGCAAAGGTTTCGACAC
The DNA here is from genome assembly GCA_944474145.2 of Dicrocoelium dendriticum. Classification (NCBI taxonomy): domain Eukaryota; kingdom Metazoa; phylum Platyhelminthes; class Trematoda; order Plagiorchiida; family Dicrocoeliidae; genus Dicrocoelium; species Dicrocoelium dendriticum. The sequence continues at coordinate 56,091,852 of OX104063.1, forward strand.
ATAGCTTTGTAGGAGGTTAGATCTCATAGGTTTTTCCTATTTCAATAGGCCATAGCACTATACCCCTAATACCCTCGTGTCGTCTTTCTGTCTTGATCACCCGATAACTTTTACTCAGCGCTTGAGTCCTATCTATCCGCTGACTTACCACCAAATGACCTTAGAATCTCTTTCCATGTAGGCTGGCCACCAGCCGTCCATCCACCATTCAATAAGCCGCTGGTCCCTGAACTCTGCTTTCTGTCTTTCCACACAATAGTCGCATCATAGTAAACTGGTACTGCGTTTCTGTTTTGTGGCGCAACGCTTTGTATTTCATGTAGATAGTTCTAACTAACTTAAATGGACACTGCTTTCGAAAAACATTCAAAAGGCACTTTCAGCACAATCATTGCTACAACTTGTACATCATTTGTCTCCACTAAGTGTTATAACATAGGAGTTTAACCATGCTTGTTTCCACGCCTGTTCGTTGCGGCCTTGTTGGTCTCTCACCTTCCATTTTCTCCGAGGTCCGGAACTTCTTGGGGATCTGGGATAGGACCAAAAAGCGCTTTTGTCCGGGACAGGACAACCAATAAGGACCTATGAAGCACATGGCACTCAACACCATGACCGTTGTCAAGCGATAATAGCTGGACTCGAGGACTTCACACTCCTGAAAAGAATACATACTCCTGAAAAATCCAGACTCAAGAAACTGACGTTTCGCCCACCTGCATACCCACAAAGACGATTCTTCGTGAAGCCCCATCCTCGATTCGCCTCAGCCATTATGGCGGCCTTGCCTAAGATACCTGACCAAATAACATAGGAAATTGAAGGTCATTTGACTGCGGATATCTGAGTGTGAAATCAGTCGACAACCTGGTATTCCAGTGGTATATTAGTGCACCGACAAATTTCTGACAGTGTTCCATGACGTGGTGGGTTTTCTCCTGGCAAGCGTTCTCCCTATAAAAAGCCACAAATGTCCGTGTAACAACCCTGCGCCGTGGCGGATGTGACTCGCCACCGAATAAAGTCACTGCCCTGAACTACCTACTGGCAAGTCGACCAGAATCATTGATCAATATTGCCCTGACACTTTCAATAATTAGTTACACCATGACTATATGTATCGTCTTCATTACACATGTAGTGCCCTGACTGTTTAAACTACGCACTCTGGAATTCAACGTTTCGTCATCCATTGAAGACTCTATCCCTCATGACTACTTACACAATTTCCGCAGCCTGTACAACTTTCGGCTTACTGCCGACTACACTCATAGCAACGTGTTTGTTGCGAAGCAATATTGCATGTAAATACTGATCATGCCTTGCTTGGTGTGTCTCGACAAATGCGAGAATAAACTATTTATTTATTTATTTATGAGTTGTGTGCCCGGCCTACAGTAGAGTACTGTTCAATGATTGTTAATAACTCACGTAAAAGTGACAGGATGGTTGCTGAGCAAGTTAAGCGTTCGTTCACTTAGCGTCCTCTAAGATCATCTGCGCTCAACTATCAAGGCCGCTGCATGCAGCTTGGTCTGCAACCGCTTTGGCTGCGACGACTTACAACCAACCTTGTTTTCCTATATAAGCCAATCAAAACATCGGACTCAAGTGTCGATAGCTTTTTCAGCTGCTTGGCGCTACACGTTTTGCCTAAGCCAAAAGGCACACTCATGCTCACTACCCAACACACGTTGCTCCATATGTTCTAACTTCTCCCTCTATAGATATGCGCACGTGTGGAAAAAGCTACCGGAAGCCGTCAGAGCATCTGATAGTATCAAGCAATACTCCACGGTCATAAATAGACTATTAAGCGTCACCAAAGTAGCAGAGGTCCTGGGCATCTGCACCCCCGAAGATGAGCTCTGGGAGGACGGCCCCGATGATACATAGCCAATCATACATATTCTTCAGCCAGCACCAAAAAAGCTCACTTCATCCTGAAACTGTCCGCCTCTTATCGCGCTCTTTGCTTTCATTTCTCTTTCAAGCGGATTGCAAACTCAGTGCGCTGCATAACCTAGTCGCGTTTGACCAGTATCTGACTGCATCTATAACTACAGAGTTGCAAACGGTCTGGGATCTGCAGTCAATGTTAATTTTGTTACACCTTGACAGTCTGATGGAGTCGCTTACACCTTATTAATGTAGTTTATTCTTGGCCATTTCTGCTGCCTTTCCCTATTTGTCTTCCCACCATAACTATACGCTTCAACCTCAACGCGCCGACTAACTTAGCCTTATCTGATCGGTCTACTGCTCTACGACCACCGTGAACTCAATGGCCAATACTCAGAACACCGAACACTTTATACCACTCAACACGAGTGCGTCAATGTCTTTCTCACACCGTATCAATAAACTACTTCCTATCCCAACTTTTTTCTCTACTAATCGCTCTCGTTGCTCTTAAGACGCGAGCATTGTTGGCTTCTCCAAACCCCAGATGTAAACCTTTTCCATCCCGATCCAGTCATTTGCTGCTGCCCCCGCTGTTTTCAATCCTTCTTCAATCGGACCGCTAACTCTCAGTGTTCTGCAATGACCTAGTCTCATCTGACCAGTCCGCTTCCCTTTGCCTTCTTCCAGGCTACAGGAATTTTTAAGTTCCAGGCTTTGTAAATTCAGCGCAATGCCTCCCTCACCACGACAGCCTGCTGGACTTGTTCACGCTTTATTACTGTAGCCACATCCATCTTTAACATTCCCACCTCTCGACACACTCCAACTGTCCCAACTGAACCATAGCCTTAATCATAATGAGCCAACTAATCCAGTCTCGTCTGATCGGTCTCCTGCGCTTCGAGTGCTCTCAGCCTGCTGTGACATTATTGGCCATCGTTCAGATGACTGAGCGCCGTCTGTATTCAATCATTCTTCGATCGGACAGCCAACGCTCAGCGCCCTGCCCTAATTTAGCCTAACCTCATAAGCCAAATATTCAGGGACTATTAACAGGCTACCGGGATGATAGCGGTCTAGGCTGAGTCGATACAAAGCAGTGTCTCCCTCACCTAGACAGCCTGCTGGACTTGTTCGCCCTATGTAAATATAACCACTTTATCTGACTAATCCGATTCTACTGACTCCACTTATCTTCCCAAATAAACTATACGACACAATCACAATGCGCCGACTAATCCAGTCTCGTCTGTTCGGTCGCATTCTCTTCGACTTCTGTGACGTTGCCAGCCATTGCTCGGAAGACTGAACACCCTGTCATCATTGCCTCGAGAGCCACGTTAACTGTCGCATTTCTTATCCGTCAACGTTTTCTTTCTACTCTGTCCTCTCCTTATCGCGCCGTCTTTATGTCTTCTTCAACCGGAGAGCGAGCTCACAGTGCCCTGCTTTATTCTCCTCTTAGAACCTCGAAAAGCAGTTTTATGCTCTGCCTCACCAATACACAACTTCTCTCAAATTGTGGGCCTGCCTGACTTGAATGCCTAATATTCATATAACCGCTTTTATCCCAAATTGTCTATCTTGGCTGACACTTTATTTGTCTTCCTACCTTAACTGTACGACGTATTCTGAATGTGCCGACCAGTCCAGTCTCGTCTGATTGGTCCCCTGCTCTCCGAGTTCACTCAGACTGCTGTAAAGTTACCGGCGTTTATTCGGAAGACTAAAATCTCTGTCCCCATTACCTCATGAGCCTCATGGACTTCTCCACACCTTATAAGTAACCCTCTTTCTATCCGGACCGTCTGCTCTCCTTATTGCACACTCTAATTTCATTTCTTCTTTAATCGGACTCTCAATTCTCAGTGCCCTGCAATAACCTAGCCTCACATGACTGGTCTTCTTCTTTGACCTTTTCCAGACCAGCAACATGTAAGCTGTCTAGGCTTTGTAGACTCAAAGCCTTGTTTTGCTTACGTTGACAGCGCGCCTATACTTGTTTACTTTTTATTAATATAGGCACTTCCAGCAGTAACCCTTGCGCTCAATTCTTCTTCAATCGGACGGCCAACGCTCAGGGCCCTGCCCTAATTTTATTATCATCTATGCAGTCAACTTCCCTGGGACTACTACTAGTCCTCCGGATGTTTCGGATAAGCCAGTCTCGTCTTTTTGGTCTACGGCTGTCTGCGTTCTCTTGGACTACCGGCATATTAACGGTGATTGTTCAGAACTGAACGATTCATACTCCTTCGCTGGAGAGCGTCGTTGGCTTTGCCACACTTCAGCAGTAAAACTTTTCATCCTGACTGTCATCACCACGCTGCACACTTTGTCTTCAATCGGGCAGCCATAGCTCAGTGCTCTTCCTTAAAATAGCCCCATCTGACTAGTCTGGTTCTCTGTGACCTCTTCCAGACCACCGGGAGTTTAACGGTCTAGCCTCTGCGGACACAAATCAGCTTTTAGTACCTCAACGATCTGCTGAACTTGCTCATCCAATGTCGAAACAGCCTCTTCCCTCTCGTTCCCGCTGCTTACTGCTGATCCTCTCTATTTTCTTCCCATTTTATTTGTCCGACTCAATCTCAATGCACCGACTAAGCAAGTGTCGTCTGATCGGCCTCCCTCACTTCGTGAATCTTGCCGGACCTAATCATTCCTGTATTATACAGCCTCTTTGATATTTAACCCGTCAACCTCCGCTGTCCCCCACAGTTGTCCTCACCACAATTGTAAGACGCAATCTCCGTGCGCCGACTAAACTATTCTTACCTGAACGGTCTTCTGCATTTAGAGGTGTGTCTCGTTTTACAGAGCATATACCGTGTATTATTTATTTATTTACTACTTCCAGATGGCGATGCCATTTCCGACCAAGGACTGACAACGACTTCGTTCGCTTCTACTTACTTCACGACGCATGTTGCTTTTATTTTCCTCCTATCCAAGGCCTTCTCTGTCATTGCGCTCCACTTTTCTTTCCACGGCTTACACTCATCGCGCAGAACCAAGATATCCTCTCGCGTATGGTCTCCTCCGCTCTGATCTCGCTCCTGATTACTGGCGGCACACGGATAATTACTAAATGTTTCTTGACGATTGCTTTCAATATTATGCATATCTTACCTCTCTCCATATGCTGCTGCTCTTTACCTTATGTTCGCACTCGTCTATTAGTGTTACCGTATGTGAGATAACGACTCCTAATGCACGGCAGTTTTTATCCTCTGTGACCCTTTTCTCTAGATCCTGACGGCTTTTGGACTATAGAATTATGAGAGTTTTAGCGTAATTACACCCACGAATTACGCTTCGCACTGCCGTCCGCATTCATCCGCTCCTAGCTAATTCTTTGAATTTCCATTTCCTTTTGGAAAGTTGCTTTACCTATTTTGCTCTCGCATTCTGTCTCAACCTAGTTGACCTTAGTTTCACCTAACATGCCTCCAGCATTCGGTTTACCTGTTTCTCTTCAACAGTCGTTTTATTCGCTCAACTTTTGACAATACGCTTTGTTATATCGGTCTCTTGATCCCGCGTGCAGAATCATTTTCCTACCTATTAGTTGTAGTCTGAGCCACACCAGCGACATGATGTAAAGAACGAGCTTGCCAGGCATGTATACTAAACGAAATTACTTAAATTTGCCTGTATCCTAGGCACCGTTGCGCGCCACCAGTCTGTGTTAGTGCTTCGTAATTCAGAGTTGTCTCTCTGTTTGACTGCCTCTTGTCCGTTGCCCGTTTTTCCTCGAGATTTCCACAGTTAAATCTGACAAAACATGAAGGTTTGTCCACTGGGACTGGTCGACCCATCCTCAATAGCCAGCTATTTTAAACGCTTGATCCTTTCTCCGGAAGGTGAAGAAACCACACATCGTTCCAAATGGAGCTCTTTCTGTCACTCTGGATACTCTACCTTCACGGGGTCTAAACAAAAGTGTTTAGCTCACCTCTTACTCAAAATAGCACAATTTGCTCACCTGGAAAAATATATATGTGAATCCCCTGTTTCACAACCGAAGACAAACATATCTGGCATGATTACCTACAATACCTCGAACATTCCGAGTCGCCGGTCACCTGGAGCTTTTCTGATGTTATTTCACGGACAGCCTTGCGCATGTATACGTGGCTTTTCCGATGGTCTTTCATGGAGGTTTCACTTGGCCATGGAGACAATTACACTTACATTTGAAGGAATTCGGAATTTGCTTTGCGGCGAATGGCATTTTCGCCTGTTATGGACATATTCAGCCACAAGAAACAACTGCACTCACCGTCCCCATGACAGGTCTAACGTGGATAGCTGGAAATCGTTTGCGAGCCGGACAAGCATATAATAAAAAATAGCCGGCCTCTATTAACAATGTGCTTACTCACCTGCATTATTATCTTTCGACTATGCGGATCTTTTACATCATTGACTGGTTTCAACGACTACTGCCGGATCATTACTAAGCCATTCCGCCAACCAAAGAATAATTTTGGCTGTCAACCGACTGCAACTAATAGGGCCAAATAGGTCTATACGATATATAGCAGACTAGCTCTACTGTTCAACGGAAGCTACGGCAGTGTTCCAAGACGTGGTGGATTTTAGCCAGGCAAGGGTTCTCCGTATAAAAAGCCACAAATGTCCGCTTAACAAAACTGCAACGTGGCGGATGTGACTCGTTACCAAATAAAGTCACAGCTAAATATTTCAAGCTGACGCAGTCCTCAGCCTTCTACATTCAACCTGTGCAACTGATTTTACTATGAAGCATGCTTTGCTGGAGCACAGATCATCCCGACTTCGTAATGATCATTGATTGTACCAAAACCTTGTTTGGGCTCCTTTTGCTCGCGGATCACTATATGACTAAATTACCCCCACCTTGTATCTTGACGCAACAGTAATGACTGGTTTTTATGAGTAACAGTGCCATCATGTTCCTTAGTTTGACTATTACCCGACAATATGCTAACTCGTGTGGACTATTTTCTTTTATTCCTTTCATTAAAACGAAATGTTTTAGCATTCCAAAGGAGCTATGCTAGTATGCATACTTACTCACGCCTTTACTGGTGTGTACCGATTTACAGAGATTATACCATATATATGCATTTATTTATAATCATGCGTACAGGTACGGTGGCATAACTCTTCGCTAAATTAGCATATGAAGAGCTTTTAGCAACGAATCCGCGATAGGGAAAAGGTGTACACCAGTTACGTTAAAATGCTACAAATGCAACAAAGTTGCCGAAGATAGGCGCAATTAGTGTAAGCAACGTGTCCAGTTAATAGAAGATTATTCAGGTGGGCAGAACAAACTAAATAAAGTGGAATGAAATTAGCCAGCTTAGAAGGTCCTACTTTACGTATACGTTGGTTTGCCAAACTTCAGAGAAGGAGCATCAGGAATGCAACACCAGCCTCAGCATGGGGCACCCATACATACATGGATGGCGGCATCCGGTTTTGGATTTACCTGTCACGGTGGCCAGCCACAGGACGCCTGGCCTACAGAGGGACCTTGGTTGGCTTGCGCTGCACCACCCACGACTCCAACCGCACACAACATATCCCAAATACACCCTAATGAATAAAACCGGGAGGCATGTGGATGGGAGCCACGTTTCATCAACGGGGCAGGCCCACATTCCTTCACCGGCAAACACAAGCACGCTTCACTTAGGGGATTAAGCGCACACATGCGGTGGCTGGACCGTAGTCCGTTCCACACTGAGTGTATGGAACCGCTCTTCGAGCGTAACAGGCTACAAAGCCTGTGCACCCCGTCCCCACCCGCAACGACCAACGGTCCCATGGGGCCAGTATGGACGAGGTAGGGGATAACGGAGGGTTAGGCACCTTGTCAACATGCACACCAAGCGCAGACACACCAAAGATATCAAGAAACGGCCAGGCACCTGAGAGAACGATAACAAAGATGGAGTGTACTCCATCGGCGTCGAGCGCAGGGTGCTGTAGCACTTGTCACAGGTACCTGAGTCACTCATGCTTAGTGAACCGCAGTCAAGACCACTAGAGACCAGCATGGAAACGACGACGGGTCCTGGTGAGAATGTAAACAAAACTAGTGCAGCTTTGGTAGGTTCGTTGCATTCAATTTACTAAACTTGTCCTTGAGGCTGAGTCTCTTTATTGTAGTTGGTGAGTTTGCTATCGTGTCACAATGCATATTTGTTACCTTATCCTAACGTTTATATGAACTTACACACCTTACCTAAGCCAAATGTGGTTAAGTTCGCTAACCTTTGCGTTTGTGTCATATGCATAAAATTTATTTTCTGACATCTTGCACTTGTCGCGGATTTGCTGGTAACCAGTTCCTTACATATGCTCATTTAGCGCAGATTTATGTCAGCATTTGCGTACGCTTTATTCGATATATATTTGTTACTAACAGTTCAAGTGATTGGCTATTGTTTGGCATCCCCAGTTGGACTGCACCTGATGTGCATGTCGACAAGGTGCTTACCCGTCTGTTAATCACCACCTCCTCTATACTAACTCCCGGAGACAATTAGCCATTCTTGGAGGAGACGGGGTGCGCGGTCCTGGTGGCCGTGCTAGGATACCAACTCGGTTCCATCCAGTGTGGAACGGACCACGGTCAAGCGATTTCCTTGGGGTGCTTGATTCCGCAAGTACAGCGTGCTTGTGTTAGCCTGTGAGGTGGCGCGGCTCGGTGCCTTTGATGAAGTGTAGCTCTAATTCACTTGTATCCTGGTCTTATTTCTTCCGGTTTACACTGGATATGGGAGACTGGATTGAGCTGCGGGTGGCGCAGTGCAAGCCATCCATGGTTCCTCTGTAGTTGCGTCCTGTGGCTGTCACATGGATATAACAGTCGCAGGCAAATCCGGAACCGGATGCCACCAACCATATCTTCCCAATGCACAAGTAGCGCCGTTTCGTAGTACATGTGCAGAAAAGGTGACGAATGCAGCGGAACGATAGTTGTTGGAGGACAATTTCTTAGCATGATGGCCATTGAGTGCTCGGCTGGGTTAGATGCACCAGCTTTTTAACAACTCATGTACACGGCCCTGCCTGCCTGCATTAAACCTGCTGTATCGCCCCAACCAATTGGAACCGACACGAAGTGCGAACACCAATAACAGCCACACGGAGGGATTCCGAATCTGATGCTATTGTACGTGAGCACGGCACTATAAATAAGTTATAGGAAACCACTAACACACCAAAATTGGATATGCTACTTAACACTAATTAACGTAAATCAAACGGTTCATGTTCATGATCCGACTTGCAGATGCTTCCACATAGATTCGCATTTTGCTCTTTACTCGCGTTCGATCTCTATTTGTAAATCGCTCCGCCGTTGCATCACTGCTCTCGGCCTGAGAGCTGACACTCCGTAACACCACCCTCGCACAACATGACGCGCAACTTCCGTTGTGGGTCTAGGTGCACTCTAATGACGTGTATCTGCACCCGCTCAGGGCGTCTTCGTTTATGCAATTTCGTTCCTTTTTGTAGCTAAAGGAATGTGGTTTTCTCTCTAGAGGATGCTGATCGACTACAAGAATCGCTCGATCTTTTGAATAATTGGTCGATTCAGTGGCGCTTCCCATTAACTAAGACAAATTCTCCGTCATGCCTTTTAGCGCTCCTACACCACTCGGCGCCTACCTCATAAGTGCTTCCTTGCTCAAAATGTCAATTCAGAGACAGCGATCTTGATGTACCTTCTCCAGGCTTAAGATCCACTCAAGACACCTGGAAGAAGTTGGTCGTTGCCTACAGGATGTTTCACGCCATTCCAAGAGCCCTCTGACGCCATAGCTTTTTAGACGCCTGTTCACTTCACATGTACGCCCGATTATAGCCTACGGTCTCCCTACGTGTTGCCGGGGTCGTCCATAGTAGCCCGGAGAAGATTGGTGGTATGTCGCCTGTAGCCGATTGGATAGCTAGTGAAAGTAAGCCAATGCTATCGTTTTACCTTGAACTGGACCAATCAGAATGATCTTCCTTGAATCGCTCCATTATGCACACTACTTGATCAGCCTACAAACGTGTTTTTGCGCATCTTGTCATTACTATCGTCAGGAACTTTTACTTAGGTCTTTTTCTCATGAACTATTTATTTTGGCCACATATTTTGCCTGTACATGCTGTCTCTCGAGTGTTCCGTACAATTTCCGCCAGTGGCCGTATCGTGACCACAGTGGCTGCATTGGCTATATGTACTATCGGCGGAAACACAACGGTTTTGGCGACGGAGGTGGCATTATCCAAAATGTCAATTTCGGCAGAAGAGCTAAAAGCTATTTTGCTTCCACGGCAGCAGCACTTTGAGGCGGCAAAGCTGCGAACACTATCGCTCCAGTCTACATCAGTCCACAATGCTAAGAAGCCTTTAGTTGATGCAATAATCGACGGTGTCAGCCAATTTGTTTTTGATCCCGCTTCAGGACTGACTTTCGATGCATTGTTCAGAGGTTACAAAGCTATATACAAAAAGGAGCAGACAAATCTTGGTGATGCGTCAAAAGTATGGCTACTGCTACTTAAAAACAGAACTGTGGAGCACGACCGATAGATCAATTACATTTCGCCAAAATGAGCTCAAGCATGCAGCTTTGATGAAACCACTTCCCGACTTACGGAGATGTTCCGCGATCATGCATTGCTTCCCAATACTCGATACAATTGTCTGAAGCTGTGCGAGGGACAGCGACAGTCTTATTCCCCATACAGCTACAGTGAAGCGAGAGTGATAGCAATTCCGGCTGAAATCACTTACTGAACACCAATATGTATGTCCGATACTGGTATGCAGCCTCCAATCTCCCAACCATGCCGAGACCCGAACCAGGGTGCTTGGGTTGTGGGAGCAAGGATCGAAAGTCACACTGCAAGCTGTCGTTGCAGTGGTCCAGAGAAGCAATTTAAAACACGATACAGCTATGGTCGAGGACACGAAGGCGCATTCCAGCAGCTTTCGAGTAACGAGTTTCCGTGCACTAATCACAAGAAGACCCCACAAGGTAAGCCACCATCAGCATGTTGGCAATGTGGCCACTAGCATTTTGTTAGATGGTGTCCATTCAACAAGCCTATCTGTTAGAAATGTCATAGTCGTGGGCACAGAGAAACTCATTTCAGATCCAGGCCATTTTCAGACCGGTTCATTATGCACGAAAGAAAACCTACGGTGTTTTCGCGAGGAGAGCTAACCCCAATATTACTGACGATGTCAGGAATCGTATAAAGTACGTTAACATCAACATCAATAAAAGATCGGCGTATTTGCAGATAGATACGGCTTCAGACATTACAATCATATCGGAAAGGCTATGGTGAACTTTCAATTCGCCAGAAATCATACCTACCAGTCAGCAGGCAAAAGGTGCATCCGGTGCCGAGTTACAATTAATTGGCTAAGTCGATCTTGAGTGTCGTTATGCCGACATTACCGCGTGGGGAACGATTTTTGTTACGAGCCACCGGAATTTGAATTTTCTGGGTCTGGACTGGATCAAGCTTTGCAAACTACTTGATATTCCGATCAACTAAGTTTGTGCAGGTGCCAGATACACAAGGCAACAGCTCATAAAACTGTAGCTATCTGGCGCCTACGAAAGAATTATGCAGCAGCTTTTCGGGAAGTTCTCGGTAAGTGCATTGCAGTGCAGGCTAACCTATCCCTTAAGCCTGATGCTGTTCTAGTGTTTCGGAAGCAACGCCCTGTACCTTACGCAGCAACATTAATGATTTACAAGGAGCTGAATCGCTTAGAGTGAGCATGGGTTATCTACCAGGTGAACTGCTCGTCTTTGGCGGCACGCATTGTGGTGGTCAGATAGCCAAACGGTCAGATTCGAATACGAGCCCATTTCTCGGCGTGTCTAAATGTTGCGTTGAACGCCCATCAGTACTCTTTACCGCACCCGTTTGATTTGTTTGCAAAGCTGAATGATGGTAAGTGTTATGCAAAGCTGGATCTCTCGGATGCATACTTGCAGATCGATGTACATGAAGCTGCACGAGAATTAATCACCATCAATACGCATCGAGGCTTGTACCAGTAAAACTGTCTCTCGTTTGGAGTCAAGTCTGCACCAGCCATATCCTAGCAGATTAGGGACACCATGCTGACAGCTGGCGATGGAGCAGCCGCATTCCTGGTCGACATCATCGTTGTCGGAGGCAATGCTGACGATCTATACGAAAAGTTGGATCGAAACCTTGGCCGCGTTGAGGGACATGGATTCAGACTGCAACCTTAGAAGTGTGCTTTCTTCATGGACTTGAAAAGGTTTCTCGCGGCTGGCTTGCCAAACTACCTCATCCTGGTGCCAACTGGGTGCTTCCGGTGTACCCCGTTCAAGCAGTGTTAGGCGACAATGTTCCACCTCCATGGCGCATTGTATTCCAGCATTTATGCTGGCTTCATGGAGATGAATGGCCCTCGCTTGATAAGCTACCAAACAAAGATGCATGAAATGGACATTCAGTCAACGCCTCCCAATGGGCGCGATTCCCCAAGTTCGCCCCGCTGCCTTGCGGGTAGGTTATTTAGCCAAAGGTTCGGGGTGGAGCCCCTAAGTCAACTCTCTACTTCGGCTTGGGCAACCGGGTAGTATCGCCCTCTAGCAAAACCATGGACTGTATTACAACTTGCTCATCAGCTTCTGTTTCCGCTAGTCACTCACGCGCGTTCATCACACGCCAACTGTTTGTTTGCTAACAATCATCACCTTCCTTTACCCGATGCATGTGTTCAACAATCTGGCTGCTATTCCGCTTGTGCCGCAGACCATTAAGTGCAACCTATGGCTCTCCTTCGTCCCCGATCCTCGTTCCGTCTGGCGTGTTTCCATGTTCGCACACTCGTGCAGAATGAACAGCAAGCCGGTCCAGCGCACACTCTAGATTCCCTAGACATTGAGGTCTACTGCCTTTCAGCCATCCGATTGCAAGATCCCAACACTGTGCGTACATTGACATCCCCCACTGACCACGAAGACAGATATCACCTGCGTCTTTCTGGAGATCCAGAAGCGGCCTCAGCGGGTTTGGCTGGTGTAGGTATAGCACAAATTGGTTAGGCCGCGGCGGCACTACTGGACTGGTTCCCGATTAAAAGCTGACTACGTGCAGTTCGGCTTCGAGGTTCAGGTAGAACCAACATGCACCGCGAAGAGAGAGCCAAATTGTTTGTACTCACCGTGTACGCCTTAATGGACTGCAGTGGCGACTAGGTCAAGGACGAATTCTACCGGGATTTACAACAGCTCTTGAATAATGCTAAAAGTCGGAAGTCCTTATCCTTGCTCAGGATTTTACTTCACGGGTTGGCCGCCTGTTACCCTACGAACGCCAACTTGGTTGTCATCACTCGCTCGATGAGAACCGCTCTGCTAACTGTGAGTGACTTCTCACATTGTACGAAGACAACCGCCTGTTTGTATGGAGCACTAACTTCAGGCGTAGAAGAAGCGTTCAGCAACGTGGCGGCCCTTATCGCCAGCACATCCGTGGTCTCAACTTGATCACATGGCAATTAGCTATAGATAGCGCAGCAGCGTACTGGACTGCAGGTCCATTTTGTCCATCTTCGTTGACGCAGCGCATGCTCTGGTTTGGGAGATAATCGGCATATGTGTTGAAGGGTTCCGAAACACAAACACCGTAAGATTGATGGAAACATATTAACTGACCCCTCTGTCCCGGACAGTTATCAGTCTTTACTGGCATGTGCACTCAGTTGTAGTCCACCGAAAGAAATGGAACAACACAAAGTGCTGATACTGATGATGTTTCTCCAGGGAACTATGGCGTTATTCTGGTCCAACACCACAGGCACTTGCATCCGACTCTCAGCTAAGAGAAATAGAGCTCTAAACTAGCAACTTAATGCACAGTCGTGTGCTTTAACACCTGTGGCCCACTAATCAGTCATGCTTGAGATGGCGCAACCCCCAAAATAAGCGGTATTCGTGTCTAACCAAAGCGGAACCCAAGGTGTTTCTCACCTGGACACATTTTGTGAATTTTCTCACATTAGTTTTTTTATTATCACTGGAAGACCACCCTGGCTCATTAGTGTCAGTGATACAACCATAATGACGTATAAAATAGCCTCAAAGGGTCGAAACTGGTAATATTTCTGTAGGAAATGCTTGCGTTATCCTAGTACAGACGGGGCAAATGAGTTTTATGTTCCCTTGTCTTATACACATGGACTCAGCTCATGCGGCTTTGGTATAATTTTTGCATCCACATCGGAGCATTAAAAACGTTGAATTCCACATTCATAGTGGATTCTGCGGCTCAATTTACTCTGAAAATCGCACATGGTCGCATTCTTGCTGTGGGCTAGCTACACCATATCCTGTGCTGTTCTACCTATATAATAATTCTTACAGCCTACCTAGTATTTCACTAAAACCTTTCCGTCTGTTTTCCCAACTTTTACTACGTTTACTGAGAAAGTATGCTTTTCGGCCCACTGCGTCATACTTCGCTACTGCAGCGAATTACACGTTATCTTAGGCATTCCCCGTTACCACTCCATATTCGGAACTTATTACGCCTAGCCATTTTTTGTATTATTTCTTTCTTTTTTCTCTATCTGCTTCCAAAGCAGAACGTGAATTTAACGGAGGCTCGAAAATGGCGCTATCCGCCGTCGACCGATGAAACTGCAAATATCTCCATAACCACAGCACCTAGTGTAATTATTTTAGCTTTGTTGCAACCAACGCCTAAGTTTTGTCCTAGATCGCCTATTGTTGTCCTGTTTTTGTTAACATTTCGGCTCCAAAACGGCGTTGATTCCGCTTGTTTGGAGATTTACACTTTGAAATTCGCGCCAGGTTTGCGGTTCTGGTATGCTGCTTCTGGACTTTATTTTGGCTCCATTTTCCAATATTAGTGTATTTTCTAGTTAAGTGGGCTGGCCTTTCAGACGCACTTTTCTAAGAGTGGCTAAATTGTTAGCCACTACTGTTATTTCCTTTGTTTCCACCCACCACACTTACGAGCTAATTTTGGCTTGCTTATTCCTTTCCATGAGCCCGCTACTAATGGATGCACCAAATGCAGTGATGTGACCAAAGAAAATGGATCAAATGTCCGCTAATGGTGCATTTTCCATCAAAAATAACACAATCCATTGGCACAATAGATTGATAGTTTACTAATTTAATCAGGCACCTCAAGGTTGGGCAGCGGTAGCCGGTGAAAAGCGCAGAATTCGTACATAAGCTACAGAGACCTAAACTACTGCCTTCAAAAATGTCAGAGCCTACGAAACGTTTGTATTTATCCCCGCTTTACTGTTCGGAAAGATAAAGACTATCAAAAACAGTTGTTAACGATAAATCTTCTTCATGCATGAGCATGGATGTTATGTACAATTTGATCTGATCCCACGCAGGAACAGCATCTAGCGCTTGTCTAGAAATATACCCATATTTATTTATATTTATATTTATAAGGAAAGTGAAGACCATTTCCGGACAGACGTGCTGCGGCCTAACTCGATGCCCCTTGAAGTCTTGGATCTCTGCTCTTTCTCTGGAGTTGTTCAATCGCCGCAAAATCTCCAAACGGAAATAGATGGAAACGAGCGGCGCCGTTTTGACAACTTGTTGTTCAAGCAATGCGAGGCATGTTGGTCTGGGCGTGCTTTCGAGACGAATACCGCTACTCTCTCCGGCAACACTAGCAGGATTTTTCAACTCATTCGGTCCACTTGCCTCAGGAAGTTGGGCGGAACACTTTCAAAAGCAATTCAGCTGGCCCTCCGCTCCTGGACCTCTTCCTACTCGGGTGATGCAGGACGAGCCATGGACGGTTAGTTTACAGCCTCCGTCGGAGTCCAAGGTCCGAAACGCGTTCACAGCCCTTAAACGTTGTTGTGCCGCTGACCCGGATTCCCTCCCACCTGCACTATTTAAGGATGGCGTTGAGGTCCGCTGCAAAGCACTGACCTCCGTATTCGAACGTATCTGGAACGAACAGAGTGTGCCAGCTACTTAGAGCGAATCGATTATAGTGGCAATATACAAAAAGGGCAGTCGCACAGACTGTTCTAACCACAGCAATACCACCCTACCGCCAGTTGTGCCAAAAGTATTTATTGGCCTTGATTATTGTTCATCGCCTCATTGCGGAACGGGAATCCCGGATTAGGGAAGAGCAGACCGGTTTTCGTTCAGGAGGTGGCTGCATAGACCATATATTCACTTGGTAGCGAGTGGTAAAGCAGCGCCACGCATACCGCAGACCGACAATAGCTAGGTTCTTCGATTTCAAGAGTGCGTTCGGTTGAGTCGTTTGATCGATTCTGTTCAAAATACTTCTAAGGAAAGGTGTTCCCACGAAATATATGAACATCCTTCGTGATCTATACTCGTACACTACAGGCGGTGTCAAGGTCTACGGTGTCATATCAAATAGCTATCCGACCACAAGCGGCGTTCGTCAGGGTTGTCCGATTTCTCCGTTACTGTTTAATTTCGTCTTGGATGCCATCATGGAGTGTTCCCTTGCGGAATCTCACGATGTAGGCGTTGAAGTTCTGCCTGGTGAAAGGTTAGTTGATCTTGATTTTGCGGAAGATTTGGTCTCGCTTTTCGGCGGCGTTGGGGCGGCACCATCAACCCTGAATAGTCTGTCTAGAGTGGTCCAATTATTTGGTATCCACTTCGCACCTTCAAAGTGCAAAGTGTTGCTGCAGGACCAACAGCCACTTGATGACCCCTGATGCTTGCTACCGAGGAACTCGACGTGGTTGATCATTTCACTTATCTTGGCAGCTGCATCTGCAATGATGGGCGCATAGAAACTGACATCAGCTCACTCATCGCAAAAGCGCCTACCGCGTCGCGTTCTATTTGCTTGCCAAGGACTTGGCTAGGGTTGACCGCGTGGTGGTTAGCCATCCACTTGGCGGCAGCACATGAAATCGCTAACCTCCTGTCTAGCCACTGTTGGATCCGTACGTCTTCCAAGATGAGGACCTAGAGAAGAGGAGTGCTAATGGCTTAGCTTTCCTGAAGACATGGCCCGAAACCGGAATCGGTAGAAGAATTGTGTACAGTATTGTATGGATTCACCTTGAAAATGAAAAAGTGAAAAATCGGCGTGTGCAAAACAAAAAATGTTTTGTTTTACTATTTGTCAAAATGTTTCATTCTTACCACTGCATATTAGCTGAAGTACGTTGCTCACCTTTAACTATCATGCCAGGATGATTATGACGCGACGGCGGTCCGTTATCCGCTGACCTCCATAGTTTTATGTTGGCTCTGTGTCTAGTCGTAAGACTGCTGAGATTATTAATAGTATTATTACTAATAATAATATTATTATTATTACTACGGCGGGCATTCAGACCCAGCGAACATCGAGGCCATCAGGAAGATGCTGCCGCCCGATGATATTGCAACGCTAGGGTCATTTCTTTGACTCTTATGCCCTTCCAGCCCGTTCTTACCGCATATGCATCGCTGGCGTGGTCCACTCGACCTGCTGACCAAGGATAAACATTGAAAGTGGTCCAAACAATGCCAAAGCTCATTTGACGAGGTAAAAAGGCTACCTTGTTCCGATTTTTTGCTAACACATTACGATGAAAGCGGAATCGTCTTCTTAGCCGTCATCAAAGAAACCGTGGCAGCGAGTATACCCGGAGTTCTTTGGTCCCGCGAATGGACAACAGTATCTCATCGTTGTTGACTACTTCAGTAAGTGTCCGGAAGCGTTTCGCATGAAACGCATTAAAAGTGGCGGGACCATGGGCGTACTGAGAAGAGTGGACGCCCAGCATGGAATACCAGAGACCCTGGTTACTGACAATGGCCCTCAGTTTGCATCTGTGTAGTTCGCTGAATACTGTACGTAGTACCTAATCACATACCTACGTTCGCCGCCCCTTCCACACGCAGTTCAATGGACCAGCCGCGCATTTTGTTGATACATTTAAAAGGAAGCTGCTAATGATGAGAGCAGGCATTACCCGAACGATATCAGATGTTTGAATTCTAATGTACAGATCAAGTGCCAAATCAGCTGTCCCCAGCCGAAGCGCTTATGGGCAGGAAACTCCGTACTCTGAATTCTTTGCTGCTTCTAAAGCGTATCACTCAGCAAGTGAGGAATTTAAAAATAGAAAATTACTTCAATCAGCGGCGCAGGACGCAAGTACGTCTATTTCACCCAGGACAGAGTGTTTTAGTCAGAAACTATCATCTTGGTAGACCACACTGGACCACAGGCTCGAGCTACCCGCTTACCAAATTGGAGCGCGACATGATTAAAAGGGTCAAACTGCGTGGATCGATTTTTGTCTCTGAGTTACGAGACCTGCCTTATCCTCTTTAGCTTCGACATTTTATTCTATTTTCTGTGGATTACCGTCGCTGTCGAGGAGATTAGTTTCTTACCCGATGTATCCTTAGGCGAAAGCTAGGAAGAGAGTTGCAGGAATTGTACCACTTCAACGTTGGGAGTTCGACTAGAGGCCACCGATGAAAATATTTAAACCAAGGAGGCTTAAAGTGCGGTCCCGTCTTGCTCTATCCACACTCGTTGTGAATAAATAAAACCGGTTACCGCTTTACTCCGGTGAAGTGCAAACGGCGGATTGCTTCAAACAACTACTTTCTTCCCACCTGTTGAATAAGCCGGGATACGTTTGCTTCAGCTACGAGTGCGGATAAGCAAAAGCATGATACTGCTAGCCCCTCTCAGCTTCTTTCTTTCCCTACACATACTCTCCCCGACACCATTTCACCTAACCCACTACTTCCGTCAATCCACGTCGTCACCAATCAAAAGGTTGACCGCCAACACCATCTGATGCCTGGACGCAATGCGCTCAACATCGGATGCTGGAACTTGCACACACTACTGACGCGCTGCAATGGTCATGGTGGAACTGGCGCGTTACACATCGATAGTGCAGCGATCAGCGAGATCCGCCTCGGTGAGAAAGTAACTTGCATGAAGCCGATGCCGACTCTACGTTATACTGAGTGGAACTGTTGTGTCGCAGCCCCGCGATTGCTTCTACCTCTCTCTCCTACTAGCATCAGCGCGCAACTGATGACTGCTCGCCTACAACTCGGAAGAGGTACTTTTGCTACTTTTGTAAGCATATAAAGTCCGACCATGAATTATCTGGATGCCACGCATGCTCAGTTCTACACCCAGCTATTCTCCGTGATACAGTCTGTGCCGAGGAGCGACCAACTATTGCTGCTGGGTTATTTCAACGCGCGCGTTGGGCATGATGCAGCGATGTGGACAAATGTCATCGGTCCGCATGGCACTGGTTCAGCAAATGCGAACGGTGGCAGGCTGCTCTCATGGTGTGCCACTCACGGCCTGACGATAACGAACACTCGGTTTGCACTGAATGCGAGTGAAATAGCCGCGCAAGCACTCCCACAGAGTGGTCACACTCACCTGCTCCCCTATGTCACCGCAGGTTAGCGTGTTATGTGTGTGGTGCGCATGACACTTGTACTGCGTGGAGCTGAGTGTGACACTGATCATAAATTGGTGCGGACCAAATTGTACATCTCCGTGCGGTAAAGTACGTACTGTGTCTGCCGCGCATAGGTGTGAATATTACTTTCTCTCCCTCATTACGGTGGGGAGACGTATTGAGCTAGAAATGGCGAAGGTTGCAAGTCTGTGTGATGTGGAATGCCTAGACAGAGTGGGAAACCTGTGGCACCACATTTGCGATCAGGTGACAGGTGCTGCCGCGGAGAGTATTAGGCACGCAAACTTTAAGCGACCTGATTGGTTTGATGAGAACAATACAAAAATTGCGGCATTGCCGTCTGAGATGAAGGTAGCACATGCTGCATATGTGGCAGACCTCAGTGGCTTGGGAAAGAACAGTGTTTTTTAAAATTTGACGGTGACCCACTGGAGCTCCGCCGCTTTAAAAATGCAGAGTGGACGGAGAAGTCGAAGCAGATGAATGCTACGCCGAACGCTGCGAACATAGAATTAGTTGAATCCGTGAAAGCGGTGTATGGATTGAGGTTGGAACCGCTGTGGTCATCGCTCGCTGCTAATTCAGGCGCTGCCTACACACAGACTGCAGACCTAAAGCAGATCTGGCGAAAGCACTTCGTCTTTTGAACAACCGTCATAGATTGACTAGACTGGGTTGCAGCGGCTACAACAACAAGAGTTGCAGACGCATCTTGTCGGCACTGCATAAGACGCAGAGAGCACATGCTCAGATGCGAAACAGCAAGTGTGCCGGTGCTAATGGGATCCCGCCTGAGGTATTGAAACATGGAGGAGTCGCGTTGGTGAATGTGCTACACCACCTGGTGCAACGCGTGTCTATTGAGGAGGAGCTGTCTCCTTAGTCGCAGGATGCCCATGTGCTATCATTGTGCAAGTGCAAAGGAAGCTAGCAATGTGTCAGGATGTATCGTGGAATCAACTTGCTGAGTTGTGTGGACAATGTGATTTCCTGAATCCTGTTCAACCGCCGGGTCTGTCAGGTTGTGGAGCCGAACGCCGCTGATGCGCAATGTGGGTTCCGCTCGGGCGTCAGATCTTCAGATATGGTGTTCGCGACTCGTCAGCTACAAGATAAATGCAGAGAGCGACACCAGCCGTCGTACTCGCTGTTTGTTGATTTCACCAAATCATCTGCTACGATGAACCGTGAGGCATTGTGGCTGTTGTTGGGTAGGTTTGGTTTTCCGAGTAAACTTGTAATTTTAATTGAATGTCTGCACAGTGGTATGCAAGCGAGGGTGCAGCTGAGTGGACCAACCTCGGATGACTTTGCCGTTATTTTTGGTGAGAAGCAAGGCTGTCTTGGCTCCAGCTGTTTAATATTTATCTCCATGCCATGTTGTCTTGTGCTTTTGATGCGGTTTGTGGTTGCGGTGTTGGTGTGGAGCACCGTGTTGATAATGAGTTGCTGTACATCCGTTGTTCCGAGGCGAGAACACGAGTGTCTAAGCTAACCGTTCTTATCATATTGCTTGCTGATGACTGTGCCTTGTTTGCGCAGAGCGCGGATGAGTTGCAGCATAAATGTTATGGTTTCGACACCGGCGAAAATCGGGTTCAGCATCAACGCAAGCAAGACTGTTTGTCTATTCCAGCCTTCACGTGGAATGGAGTACGTGGACCTGCCCCAAATCCAGATTGCCAAAGATGGGTTGCAAAGCACTTCAATATTTTCTCTCCTTGGGAGCTTAATAACGACCGACCTGCAGATGACGGGCGAGATGCTCAGCCGCGTATTGAAGGCGGCTGCCGCATTGGGCAAGCTGGAAGTTCGTGAGTGGAACCACCACCAGCACACTGTCGGGACAAAGCTGACGGTGTAAAGTCTATGGTGCTGTCCGTCCTTCTGTACGGCAGCGAAATGTGCATGCTGCGTCCGACGGAGGGTCGTTATCTGGAGCGGTTCCATCAACAGTGTATTCGCAGTATTATGCGCATAAGCTGGACTGACGGAGTTTCAGACACGGAAGGTCTCCACTGCATTGGCATGTATGTAGTGCACTGCATACTTCGCTGAAGCACCTGAGGTGGCTCGGGTATACTCGCCGCATGGATTCGACCCGGATACCAAAACAACTATTTTTGGACAAGTGCGTGCATGGAAGCGGCACTTGGGAAAAGGGAAGTTACGTCACAAATACATGATCAAAGTGAGTTTATGAAGCACTGATGTTGATTTATGTGTTGGGAATCGAAGGCAGTATACTCCATGGACCTCGACCGAATGGTGCTGTAGCACTAACAGTCGCGAGTACCTGAGTCAGGCAGGCCTGGTAAGCCACGAGTGAGGCCACTCGAGCCCAGTTTCTAAACGACGACGGGTGCTGCGGAAAACTAAGCAGAACAGACGTAGCGTTGGTAGGTAAGCTGCATGCGCTTCCATTGGATTTACTAACGGCGTGATTAAGCGTTGAGTCTCTTTAGTATAGGTGGTTGTTTTACTATCATGCATTCATGCATTCTTAACTCATTATAACCTCTACGTAAATAATATTCTATTAATGAAATATACCAGTGTTGCTGCTTCCAACGCTTGCACAAATGTCCTGCGGCTGGTCACCGCGTCAGGTAAATCCACAACCGGTTGCCGCGAACCATATATATCGATGCGTTGTGGCCAGCGTTGGGTAAGTTTGGTTGCCCGCGTAAGTTGGTAATTCTAATGGAATATCTGCACAGTGGTATGCGAGCTAGGATGCAGCTTAATGGCGGGACCTCGAATGAGTTTGCAGTTTTCTATTGTGTGAAGCAAGGCTATGTTCTAGCTCCTGCCCGGTTTATTATACATCTTCATGCCATGATGCCTTGTGCTTCTGTTGCCGCCTGTGCTTACGGTGTTCGTGGGGAGCACCGTATTGATGGTGCGTTGCTGATCATCCGTCGTTTCGGTGCGAAAACCAAAGTCTGTGAGATAACTATCCGTATGTTGCTGTTTGCTGACTACTGTGCGTTGTTTGCACACAGCGCGGATGAGCTGCAGCTCATGACTAGTGCTCTGGCTGCAAAAGCGGCCAAATTTTGTCTCACCATCAACACAAGAAAAACTGTCTGTCTCTCAGCGTTTACCGTTAGTGCAAGCTTCAATATTGCTGCGGATCAACATTGGTGCATAAGTATTAGAAAACACCTCTCACTTCAGCTACCTTGGGAGTGTGATGTCAACTGATCAGCAGATACCCAGTGAGCTGCGCATCCGAGTGTCGACGGCAGCGGCAGCATCCGGGAAGCTAGAGTACCGAGTGTGGAACAACCATCAGCTTACTGTTGGTACGATGCTGGTGGTGTACAAATCCATGGTACTGTCCCTTCTTCTATACGGCAGTGAAACGCGGACGATATACCAGCGGGATGTGCGATATCTTGAGCGGTTCCATCAGCAGTAGTTGCGACGGATTTTGCGCAGCGGTTGGGGCGACAGAGTTGCAGACACGGAAGTGCTGCGCCGTAGTGAAATGTATGCAGTGGACTGCATGCTTTTGCTGAGACACATGAGGTGGATCGGTCATGTGAGCCGTATGGATTCAACGCGGATAACGAAGCAAGTCTTATATGGTCAGCTGAGTATTGAGAAGCGGCACGTGTGGAAACCAAAGTTACGTTATCAGAACATGCTTAAAGTGATCCTCTCACGTTCTAATCTTGATTGCAAATCATGAGAATCGAAGGCGGTTGATCGGCGCGCATGGCACGATCCAACCATGAAAGCAACTGCCGATGTTCGGGAGAAAGACCTCATACATGCAGAGAAGAAGCCGATAATGCGGAAGCGGCAAGCACCGGTGGGTTGTGCTCCATCGACATCGAGGGCATGGTTCTGTAGTTACGCTGCATTCGATTTACTAACCGCGCGCTTGCATGCTGTCTGTTTATTCCAGGTGGTGGGTTTCCAATTTTGTCCTAAAGCTTTCGCATACAAACGTTTACCTGTACTCTCTTCTGCAAGCTTGCGCACGTCGCCAATCGTACTTAATTTAGCCAACATTTTCGCGTTTGTGGCATTTCCGTAAAATATATTTTCTGACCCCCAGAAATTATGTTGGATTCTTTTGTAAACAACGCACCTCATCCGCTCACTAATTTAAGATTTATGTCGCCGTTTCCTTATGTATTAAACAATTTAGTTCCCTTGTTATCTCTCTCGAGTGATTGGTTTTTGTTTGATATCCCCGGTGTCCCTCCGCTTGATGTGCATTTTGACAAGGTGCCCACCTTTCCACTTTCTACCACCTCGTCATTATTGGCTTCAGGAGACAGTTAGTCGTTGCTGGTGGGGACGGAGTGCACAGTCCATGTGGCCGTTTTAGGATCAAAGAGTGGTTCCATGCAGTCAGTGTGGAGCGGACTACCGTCCAGCCACTGACTTGCGTGCGCTTGATTTCCCAAATACAGCGTGCATGTGTTTGCCTGTGAAGGCGTGTGGACCGGCTGCATTGAAGAAAGGTGGCTCCCATCCACATGTCCCCCGGTTTTATTCATTCGGGCTTATACAGAGTATGTGGTTTTTGGTTGGAGCTGTGGGTGGTGCAGCGCAAGCCACCCATGGTCTCTCTATAGGCGCAGGCGTCCTGTGGATATCCACAGTGACAAGCAAATCCGAAACAAGATGCCGCGTACCATATAGATAAATATATATACACCGTAGGCGCAAGACTCATGCGCCTATCGACGGACTATAGATGGCTTTCGCTACACCGCCCATAGCTCCGTCCACATATTCCTTATCCAGCGTAAGCACGAAAGAATGATACCGCATGGTAGTTAAGTGTGATCCACGTTTCTTCAACGAAGCCGGCCCATAACCCATCAGCACGTAGAGCTGCATTCATGCCTAATTGGGATATCATGCCCGCCGGAGATGAATAAGGCGGTGGTAGAACTGTAGTACGCACAACACAGTGCATGGAACCCTCCTTGAGGACCGAGAGGACCGTGCAACCTGAGCCTCTCAGCAACGATAAGCAGCCTCCTAAAGCCAGTACTACAAGTTCAGTTGGGACCGGAAACATAGTATAATCCCGTGAGTGTTCCTTCTTTTGAGTATCGTTGGATCGGGATTTGATAGGTCTGCTTGACATGTTGCAAAGCCTAAAACGGAGACCGCATCACACCCTGTCCAAATAATTACCGCCCACGTTTTTCTGTCTAGCAGTCCCTGCCAGTAGGGATTAGGTGAAGTAAAAGAGTAAAAGGGAAGCTAAGAAAACAAGAGGAGGAATGTCAGCTATATAATGATAATACCAAGGTGTGAGAAGAAATTAAAATAACGAAGGGAAAGTTAGAAGAAGGTAATATTTGGTATTGCAATCTAAGAGCATTTAACTGATGATCGAAACCCACAACCGTAGACTCCCTAACGCCGCGCTCCGGAACCAAGTTCTAACGTTCCATAACGGCGCGACAAGCAAGTTTCCGTCCTTACCCGAGCAGAATGCAGTTTGTGCAGCTTAAACCGGTGACCTCGCAGCCTAGGCAGCTTGGCGGATCTAAATAGCCAGGACAAGTCTGGACCGCTCCTATCCGTTAAGATATGGTAAGTGAGGCTCAAGTCCACTCTGATACTGCGGTAGTGCATTGCGTACATACCCAAGCTAAACAAACGGTCGGGATGCGTTCGCCCCCTTAGCCTCTGCATTAACCTTGTATCCACTCGCTAAACGTTCTCCAGTTTCATGTTGTCCCTTACAATACAAGGTGCACAAACCTGGATACAGTTCGCCAAGTACGGTCACACAAAAGCTGCAAACTGCTGAAGAGGATATTGGTCGTTTGCACACCGGTGGGGCGGAGGATAAACCACATCATACGGAACCCTCTACAAGCAGCCTTCCTCCAACTATCCCTAAAGTGAAGCAATGCGGTATGGGTGCTAGGATTCACCCACACTTCATTGCTTCACTCTGGGGAATAACATAGCGAAAATCAACGGCCCTAGCACCAAGTCCTGTAAAACCCCACTACGAACGGCTTGTCTAAGGAAAAGGATACGCCACACACGTACACACTGTTCTCTTCCCTCTAAGAAAGCAGAAACCCATTTAAACGCGGATCCAAGTATCCTACATTATCACAACTGCAATGAGAGTCGTTCATGTGGGACGGTATGAAAGGCTGTCGCGAAGTGAACGAAAAGCACGTCAGTAGCATGGCTGTTGTCTACTGCCTCAGCCCAGCTTTCACGGAATACAGGTAAATTTGTGAGACTTGAAAATCCCTCACGGAATCCGTGCTGTACAGCAGTGAGCTAGTTAAGCTTAAGCAAGTGATTCACCACGGCATCCCAGACGAAGTTGTTAAACGGATTAACTACGAGGATCGTTCAATAAACATGGTAAATTTTCGGTATAAAGACTTCGAATGCAGATAGCAGCTTACATATTTTATGTTTATTGTTTCACTTCTTTTTCAAACTGATGTAATTTCTTTTGCGGACTGCAAAACTTTGAGAGTTTTGGCGATTGACAAAGTTGGCCGGCAAAGAAACATGCCCCAGAATTTTACATCGGTCAGTCATCAAACTGTTGGCTGCTGAAGAGTGCAAACCAGTTGAAATTCATAGGAGAATGTCAACTGTATATGGCGCCACGTGTTTTGGCCGACTAACGTCTACAATTGGGCAAAATTGTTTAAAGTTGGACGGAGCAGTGTTGAGGATGAAGGCAGGCCTAGGATGCCTACAGAATTGAGATATCGAATTGAGGTGATCGTATCAGTCAATGACCTCATTCAGTCGGACAGAAGGGTGACAGTGAATGACATTGCAAGGAATTTAAACGTATCTGTTGAGACAGCACACAAAATTGTCCATGATGACTTTGGCTACGCGTAGGTCAGCCGCCGGTGGGTGCCAAAGATGCATACTGCAGTGAACAAACAGAGGAGGGTCGAGTTGTGCCAGCAGTTTCTCTACCGCTATGAGAAGAATGGTGATGAGTTTCTAAAGAAGATTGTCACACGTGACGAGACATGGGTTTGCCAATATGAGCTTGAGTCCAAACGGCAGTCCATGGAGTGGAAGCATGTAGGCTCTCCAGTGAAAAAGAAGTTCAAGTCCCAGTGGTCCACGAGGAAAATGACGCTCACCGTTTCTTTGGATATGCATGGTCCAATCACCATTGCATTCCTTGAGAAAGAAAGCACTGTGAACAGTGACAACTACTGTGAGCTGCTGAGGCAGGTCAAGCAGGACATACAGAGCAAACGCAGGGGTCAACAGTCAGAAGAAGTCACCTTGCGCCACTAGAGCGCAAGGCCTCACACAGCAGTGCGAACGGTGCAGACTATCAGCAAGCCGTGCTGGGAGCTCCCGCTCATCATCCGTAAATCCCAGACCTTGCCCCTTCAGACATTCACCTGCTTGGTCTCTTGAAAGCGTTTACGAGAGGCACGAAGTTTGAAAGTGAAGATGAAGTCAAGTGTTGTGAGCGACTGGCTGAGACATCAGTCCAAAGAGTTTGCGCTGAGGGAATAAGGAAGCTTGTGCACAGATGGGAGAAGTGTGTGACATGCTAAGAGACTACGTTGGAAAATAAAAATGTAAGCTTCCATCTGTATTCGATGTCCTTATCCCGAAAAAGTTACCTTATTTATTGAATGACCCTCTTACTACGCGTGTCAAGCTGACAGACCGATAGTTTGCGGGCGGAGCTATCATCGTCCTTAAAAATCGGACAGACGACTGCCTTCTTCCACTCCGAAGGTAAGGCACAGCTCTCGAGCGATATTTTAAACATGTATGTCAGAGGGCCGCTTAGCTCAGCGGCCAACGCATGCATCAGCTTCGGATGCATTGAATCAGGCCAGAAGCTTTGGAAAGCATTAGCACTTGCAATAGCCCAAGAACTTGGTTCTCCGATATGCTGATTTCAGTTAGACAAGAATCCTCCGAGACTTTTGTGACCAGCTCAACCTGAGGTGGGGAGACCTCAAGAGAAAAGACACCAGTATACTGTTTGCTAAAGATGCAAGCCTAATCATAGTCGGTATGCCCATGGATCCTGTCCGCTCGTTGTAAAGCCGGTACAGACGAGTATGTACCTCTGCGTCTCTTTACATAAGCAAAGAACTTCTTTGGATTTGTTACGGCTGCGTTAGCCAAATCCGCCTCGTACTGCAGACGAAGAGTTCTAAGATGATGCGTACATTTATTTTAAACCGCTCGACAGCTTTCGTAGGTGTTGGTTGATGAAGCCGCTTGGTAAGTTCGCCAGCACTTAGAGCGCTTCCTGAGCAGTTATTTACCTGTATGATCTATCCAAGGAGGCTGCGCCCGTGTCACCCGTCGCTTAAAAAGTGGGATGTGGGGAGCAGAGGTCTCGGTGAGGTATGCCTTAAATTGATCCCAGGTTGTATCAACAGTGTCGGCTACGTTGACCACACAACGCACCACTGAAGCTTTGTCTCTCATTGAGTTAAATCTGCCCGCGAAATATTTGGACATGCCGCAGCGGTAGCTTGATGATACTTAGTTAGAGCACATCGACAGTATATGCAGACATGGTCACTGGCTCCTAGAGGGCAGCCGTAGGTAATGTCACTCAGGAAATCGTGTGACTTCGCAAAAATGAGATCAAAGGTAGACGAAATGTGGTTGTTCATATATCTAGTCGGGAGGTTCACGAACTGCTGCAAATGCAGCTGCAATATTAGCTTGATAAGATTCGAACCGGAAGTGCCTAACGCTGCATTGCAAGCTAGATCAGCTCAGCGGGCTTCAGGGAGTTTGCGGTCGTCCGGTATAAGACACCTATTGCCAGCCTGAGTACGAATAAATTCAATAACCTACCTGGAGGTACTTCTAGGATTTCGATATACCATTACAACTGTAAACTGAGCAGAGGAAGTGCACAGAATAGCCGACAGGGCTTTAACAGTTTGATCCGCGACTGAAGACA
>OX104063.1:56120700-56147577 GCA_944474145.2 Dicrocoelium dendriticum
GCCTGGAGAAGATTGGGGATATGTCGCCTGTAGCCGATTGGATAGCTAGTGAAAGTAAGCCAATGCTATCGTTTTACCTTGTACTGGACCAGTCAGAATGATCTTCCTTGAATCGCTCCATTATGCACACTACTTGATCAGCCTACAAACGTGTTTTTGCGCATCTAGTCATTACTATCGTCAGGAACTTTTACTTAGGTCTTTTTCTCATGAACTATTTATTTTGGCCACATATTTTGCCTGTACATGCTGTCTCTCGAGTGTTCCGTACAATTTCCGCCAGTGGCCGTATCGTGACCACAGTGGCTGCATTGGCTATATGTACTATCGGCGGAAACACAACGGTTTTGGCGACGGAGGTGGCATTATCCAAAATGTCAATTTCGGCAGAAGAGCTAAAAGCTATTTTGCTTCCACGGCAGCAGCACTTTGAGGCGGCAAAGCTGCGAACACTATCGCTCCAGTCTACATCAGTCCACAATGCTAAGAAGCCTTTAGTTGATGCAATAATCGACGGTGTCAGCCAATTTGTTTTTGATCCCGCTTCAGGACTGACTTTCGATGCATGGTTCAGAGGTTACAAAGCTATATACAAAAAGGAGCAGACAAATCTTGGTGATGCGTCAAAAGTATGGCTACTGCTACTTAAACACAGAACTGTGGAGCACGACCGATAGATCAATTACATTTCGCCAAAATGAGCTCAAGCATGCAGCTTTGATGAAACCACTTCCCGACTTACGGAGATGTTCCGCGATCATGCATTGCTTCCCAATACTCGATACAATTGTCTGAAGCTGTGCGAGGGACAGCGACAGTCTTATTCCCCATACAGCTACAGTGAAGCGAGAGTGATAGCAATTCCGGCTGAAATCACTTACTGAACACCAATATGAATGTCCGATACTGGTATGCAGCCTCCAATCTCCCAACCATGCCGAGACCCGAACCAGGGTGCTTGGGTTGTGGGAGCAAGGATCGAAAGTCACACTGCAAGCTGTCGTTGCAGTGGTCCAGAGAAGCAATTTAAAACACGATACAGCTATGGTCGAGGACACGAAGGCGCATTCCAGCAGCTTTCGAGTAACGAGTTTCCGTGCACTAATCACAAGAAGACCCCACAAGGTAAGCCACCATCAGCATGTTGGCAATGTGGCCGCTAGCATTTTGTTAGATGGTGTCCATTCAACAAGCCTATCTGTTAGAAATGTCATAGTCGTGGGCACAGAGAAACTCATTTCAGATCCAGGCCATTTTCAGACCGGTTCATTATGCACGAAAGAAAACCTACGGTGTTTTCGCGAGGAGAGCTAACCCCAATATTACTGACGATGTCAGGAATCGTATAAAGTACGTTAACATCAACATCAATAAAAGATCGGCGTATTTGCAGATAGTTACGGCTTCAGACATTACAATCATATCGGAAAGGCTATGGTGAACTTTCAATTCGCCAGAAATCATACCTACCAGTCAGCAGGCAAAAGGTGCATCCGGTGCCGAGTTACAATTAATTGGCTAAGTCGATCTTGAGTGTCGTTATGCCGACATTACCGCGTGGGGAACGAGTTTTGTTACGAGCCACCGGAATTTGAATTTTCTGGGTCTGGACTGGATCAAGCGTTGCAAACTACTTGATATTCCGATCAACTAAGTTTGTGCAGGTGTCCAGATACACAAGGCAACAGCTCTTAAAACTGTAGCTATCTGGCGCCTACGAAAGAATTATGCAGCAGCTTTTCGGGAAGTTCTCGGTAAGTGCATTGCAGTGCAGGCTAACCTATCCCTTAAGCCTGATGCTGTTCTAGTGTTTCGGAAGCAACGCCCTGTACCTTACGCAGCAACATTAATGATTTACAAGGAGCTGAATCGCTTAGAGTGAGCATGGGTTATCTACCAGGTGAACTGCTCGTCTTTGGCGGCACGCATTGTGGTGGTCAGATAGCCAAACGGTCAGATTCGAATACGAGCCCATTTTTCGGAGTGTCTAAATGTTGCGATGAACGCCCATCAGTACTCTTTACCGCACCCGTTTGATTTGTTTGCAAAGCTGAATGATGGTAAGTGTTATGCAAAGCTGGATCTCTCGGATGCATACTTGCAGATCGATGTACATGAAGCTGCACGAGAATTAATCACCATCAATACGCATCGAGGCTTGTACCAGTAGAACTGTCTCTCGTTTGGAGTCAAGTCTGCACCAGCCATATCCTAGCAGATTAGGGACACCATGCTGACAGCTGGCGATGGAGCAGCCGCATTCCTGGTCGACATCATGGTTGTCGGAGGCAATGCTGACGATCTATACGAAAAGTTGGATCGAAACCTTGGCCGCGTTGAGGGACATGGATTCAGACTGCAACCTTAGAAGTGTGCTTTCTTCATGGACTTGAAAAGGTTTCTCGCGGCTGGCTTGCCAAACTACCTCATCCTGGTGCCAACTGGGTGCTTCCGGTGTACCCCGTTCAAGCAGTGTTAGGCGACAACGTTCCACCTCCATGGCGCATTGTATTCCAGCATTTATGCTGGCTTCATGGAGATGAATGGCCCTCGCTTGATAAGCTACCAAACAAAGATGCATGAAATGGACATTCAGTCAACGCCTCCCAATGGGCGCGATTCCCCAAGTTCGCCCCGCTGCCTTGCGGGTAGGTTATTTAGCCAAAGGTTCGGGGTGGAGCCCCTAAGTCAACTCTCTACTTCGGCTTGGGCAACCGGGTAGTATCGCCCTCTGGCAAAACCATGGACTGTATTACAACTTGCTCATCAGCTTCTGTTTCCGCTAGTCACTCACGCGCGTTCATCACACGCCAACTGTTTGTTTGCTAACAATCATCACCTTCCTTTACCCGATGCATGTGTTCAACAATCTGGCTGCTATTCCGCTTGTGCCGCAGACCATTAAGTGCAACCTATGGCTCTCCTTCGTCCCCGATCCTCGTTCCGTCTGGCGTGTTTCCATGTTCGCACACTCATGCAGAATGAACAGCAAGCCGGTCCAGCGCACACTCTAGATTCCCTAGACATTGAGGTCTACTGCCTTTCAGCCATCCGATTGCAAGATCCCAACACTGTGCGTACATTGACATCCTCCACTGACCACGAAGACAGATATCACCTGCGTCTTTCTGGAGATCCAGAAGCGGCCTCAGCGGGTTTGGCTGGTGTAGGTATAGCACAAATTGGTTAGGCCGCGGCGGCACTACTGGACTGGTTCCCGATTAAAAGCTGACTACGTGCAGTTCGGCTTCGGGGTTCAGGTAGAACCAACATGCACCGCGAAGAGAGAGCCAAATTGTTTGTACTCACCGTGTACGCCTTAATGGACTGCAGTGGCGACTAGGTCAAGGACGAATTCTACCGGGATTTACAACAGCTCTTGAATAATGCTAAAAGTCGGAAGTCCTTATCCTTGCTCAGGATTTTACTTCACGGGTTGGCCGCCTGTTACCCTACGAACGCCAACTTGGTTGTCATCACTCGCTCGATGAGAACCGCTCTGCTAACTGTGAGTGACTTCTCACATTGTACGAAGACAACCGCCTGTTTGTATGGAGCACTAACTTCAGGCGTAGAAGAAGCGTTCAGCAACGTGGCGGCCCTTATCGCCAGCACATCCGTGGTCTCAACTTGATCACGTGGCAATTAGCTATAGATAGCGCAGCAGCGTACTGGACTGCAGGTCCATTTTGTCCATCTTCGTTGACGCAGCGCATGCTCTGGTTTGGGAGATAATCGGCATATGTGTTGAAGGGTTCCGAAACACAAACACCGTAAGATTGATGGAAACATATTAACTGACCCCTCTGTCCCGGACAGTTATCAGTCTTTACTGGCATGTGCACTCAGTTGTAGTCCACCGAAAGAAATGGAACAACACAAAGTGCTGATACTGATGATGTTTCTCCAGGGAACTATGGCGTTATTCTGGTCCAACACCACAGGCACTTGCATCCGACTCTCAGCTAAGAGAAATAGAGCTCTAAACTAGCAACTTAATGCACAGTCGTGTGCTTTAACACCTGTGGCCCACTAATCAGTCATGCTTGAGATGGCGCAACCCCCAAAATAAGCGGTATTCGTGTCTAACCAAAGCGGAACCCAAGGTGTTTCTCACCTGGACACATTTTGTGAATTTTCTCACATTAGTTTTTTATTATCACTGGAAGACCACCCTGGCTCATTAGTGTCAGTGATACAACCATAATGACGTATAAAATAGCCTCAAAGGGTCGAAACTGGTAATATTTCTGTAGGAAATGCTTGCGTTATCCTAGTACAGACGGGGCAAATGAGTTTTATGTTCCATTGTCTTATACACATGGACTCAGCTCATGCGGCTTTGGTATAATTTTTGCATCCACATCGGAGCATTAAAATCGTTGAATTCCACATTCATAGTAGATTCTGCGGCTCAATTTACTCTGAAAATCGCACATGGTCGCATTCTGGCTGTGGGCTAGCTACACCATATCCTGTGCTGTTCTACCTATATAATAATTCTTACAGCCTACCTAGTATTTCACTAAAATCTTTCCGTCTGTTTTCCCAACTTTTACTACGTTTACTGAGAAAGCATGCTTTTCGGCCCACTGCGTCCTACTTCGCTATCGCAGCGAATTACACGTTATCATAGGCTTTCCCAGTTCCTACTCCATATTCGGAACTTATTACGACTAGCCGTTTTTGTATTATTTCTTTCTTTTTTCTGTATCTGCTTCCAACGCAGAACGTGAATTTAGCGGAGGCTCGAAAATGCGCCTATCCGCAGCCGACCGCTAAAAATGCAAATATCTCCATAACCACTGCACCTAGCTTAATTATTTTACCTTTGTCGTAACCAACGCCTAGGGTTTGTTCTAGACCGCCATTGTTGTCTCGTTTTAGTTAAAATTTCGGCTCCAAAACGTCGTTGATTCCGCTTGTTTGGAGATTTACACTTTGAAATTCGCGCCAGGTTTGCGGTTCTGGTATGCTGTTTCTGGGCTATATTTTGGCTCCATTTTCCAATATTAGTGTATTTTCTAGTTAAAGTGGGCCTGCCTTTCAGTCGCACTTTTCTAAGAAAGGCTAAATTGTTGGCCACTACTGTTTATTCCCTTGTTTCCACCCTCCACTTTTACGATCTAATTTTGGCTTGCTTACTTCCTTCCATGAGCCCGCTACTAATGGATGCTCGAAATGCGGTGATGTGACCAAAGAAAATGGATCAAATTTCCTCTAGTGGTGCAATTTCCACCAGAAAATAACACAATCCATTGGCATAATAGATTGATCGTTTACTAATGGAATCAGGCACCTCAAGGTTTGGCAGCGGTAGCCAGTGAAAAGCGCAGAATTCGTACATAAGCTACGGAGACCCAAACTACTGCCTTCAAAAATGTCGAGGCCTACGAAACGTTTGTAATTATACCTGCTTTACTGTTCGGAAAGATAAACACGATCAAAAGCAGTTGTTAACGATAATTCTTCTCCATGCATGAGCTTGGATGTTATGTACAATTTGATCTGATCCCACGCAGAACAGCATCTAGCGCTTGTCTAGAAATATGCCCATATTTATTTATATTTATATTTATAAGGAAAGTGATGACCATTTCCGGACAGACGTGCTGCGGCCTAACTCGATGCTCCTTGAAGTCTTGGATCTCTGCTCTTTCTCTGGAGTTGTTCAATCGCCGCAAAATCTGCAAACGGAAATAGATGGCAACGAGCGGCGCCGTTCTGACAACTTGTTGTTCAAGCAATACGAGACATGTTGGTCTGGGCGTGCTTTCGAGACGAATACCGCTACTCTCTCCGGCAACACTAGCAGGATTTTTCAACTCATTCGGTCCACTTGCCTCAGGAAGTTGGGCGGAACACTTTCAAAAGCAATTCAGCTGGCCCCCTGCTCCTGGACCTCTTCCTACTCGGGTGATGCAGGACGAGCCATGGACGGTTAGTTTACAGCCTCCGTCGGAGTCCAAGGTCCGAAACGCGTTCACAGCCCTTAAACGTTTTTGTGCCGCTGCCCCGGATTCCCTCCCACCTGCACTATTTAAGGATGGCGTTGAGGTCCGCTGCAAAGCACTGACCTCCGTATTCGAACGTATCTGGAACGAACAGAGTGTGCCAGCTACTTAGAGCGAATCGATTATAGTGGCAATATACAAAAAGGGCAATCGCACAGACTGTTCTAACCACAGCAATGCCACCCTACCGCCAGATGTGCCAAAAGTATTTATTGGCCTTGATTATTGTTCATCGCCTCATTGCGGAACGGGAATCCCGGATTAGGGAAGAGCAGACCGGTTTTTGTTCAGGAGGTGGCTGCATAGACCATATATTCACTTGGTAGCGAGCGCTAGAGCAGCGCCACGCATACCGCAGACCGACAATAGCTAGGTTCTTCGATTTCAAGAGTGCTTTCGGTTGAGTCGTTTGATCGATTCTGTTCAAAATACTTGTGCGGCAAGGTGTTACCACGAAATATGTGAACATCCTTCGTGGTCTATACTCGTACACTACAGGCGGTGTCAAGGTCTACGGTGTCCTATCAAATAGCTATCCGACCACAAGCGGCGTTCGTCAGGGTTGTCCGATTTCTCCATTACTGTTTAATTTCGTCTTGGATCCCATCATGGAGTGTTCCTTTGCGGAATCTCGCGATGTAGGCGTTGAAGTTCTGCCTGGTGAAAGGTTAGTTGATCTTGATTTTGCGGAAGGTTTGGTCTCGCTTTTCGGCGGCGTTGGGGCGGCACAATCAACCCTGAATAGTCTGTCCAGAGTGGTCCAATTATTTGGTATCCACTTCGCACCTTCAAAGTGCAAAGTGTTGCTGCAGGACCAACAGCCACTTGATGACCCCTGATGCTTGCTACCGAGGAACTCGACGTGGTTGATCATTTCACTTATCTTGGCAGCTGCATCTGCAATGATGGGCGCATAGAAACTGACATCAGCTCACGCATTGCAAAAGCGTCTACCGCGTCGCGTTCTATTTGCTTGCCAAGGACTTGGCTAGGGTTGACCGCGTGGTGGTTAGCTATCCACTTGGCGGCAGCACATGAAATCGCTAACCTCCTGTCTAGCCACTGTTGGATCCGTACGTCTTCCAAGATGAGGACCTAGAGAAGAGGAGTGCTAATGGCTTAGCTTTTCTGAAGACATGGCCCGAAACCGGAATCGGTAGAAGAATTGTTTACAGTATTGTATGGATTCACCTTGAAAATGAAATAGTGAAAAATCGGCGTGTGCAAAACAAAAAATGTTTTGTTTTACTATTTGTCAAAATGTTTCATTCTTACTGCTGCATATTAGCTGAAGTACATTGCTCACCTTTAACTATCATGCCAGGATGATTATGACGGAATGGCGGTCCGTTATCCGCTGACCTCCATAGTTTTATGTTGGCTCTGTGTCTAGTCGTTAGACTGCTGAGATTATTAATAGTATTATTACTATTATTAGTATTATTATTATTATTACTACGGCTGGCATTCAGACCCAGCGAACATCGAGGCCATCAGGAAGATGCTGCCGCCCGATGATATTGCAACGCTATGGTCATTTCTTTGACTCTTATGCCCTTCCAGCCCGTTCTTACCGCATATGCATCGCTGGCGTGGTCCACTCGACCTGCTAACCAAGGATAAACATTGAAAGTGGTCCAAACAATGCCAAAGCTCATTTGACGAGGTAAAAAGGCTACCTTGTTCCGACTTTCTCCTAACACATTACGATGAAAGCGGAATCGTCTTCTTAGCCGTCATCAAAGAAACCGTGGCAGCGAGTATACCCGGAGTTCTTTGGTCCCGCGAATGGACAACAGTATCACATCGTTGTTGACTACTTCAGTAAGTGTCCGAAAGCGTTTCGCATGAAACGCATTAAAAGTGGCGGGACCATGGGCGTACTGAGAAGAGTGGACGCCCAGCATGGAATACCAGAGACCCTGGTTACTGACAATGGCCCTCAGTTTGCATCTGTGTAGTTCGCTGAATACTGTACGTAGTACCTAATCACATACCTACGTTCGCCGCCCCTTCCACACGCAGTTCAATGGACAAGCCGCACATTTTGTTGATACATTTAAACGGACGCTGCTAATGATGAGAGCAGGCATTACCCGAACGATATCAGATGTTTGAATTCTAATGTACAGATCAACTTAAAACCCCAAGTGCCAAATCAGCTGTCCCCAGCCGAAGCGCTTATGGGCAGGAAACTCCGTACTCTGAATTCTTTGCTGCTTCTAAAGCGTATCACTCAGCAAGTGAGGAATGTAAAAATAGAAAATTACTTCAATCAGCGGCGCAGGACGCAAGTACGTCTATTTCACCCAGGACAGAGTGTTTTAGTCAGAAACTATCATCTTGGTAGACCACACTGGACCACAGGCTCGAGCTACCCGCTTACCAAATTGGAGCGCGACATGATTAAACGGGTCAAACTGCGTGGATCGATTTTTGTCTCTGAGTTACGAGGCCTGCCTTATCCCCTTCAGCTTCGACATTTCATTCTGTTTTCTGTGGATTACCGTCGCTGTCGCGGAGATTAGTTTCTTACCCGATGTATCCTTAGACGAAAGCCAGGAAGGGAGTTGCAGGAATTCTACCACTTCAACGTTGGGAGTTCGACTAGAGGCCACCGATGAAAATATTTATACCAAGGAGGCCCTTCTTGCTCTATCCACACTCGTTGTGAATAAATAAAACCGGTTACCGCTGGACTCCGGTGAAGCACAAACGGCGGATTGCTTCAAACAACTACTTTCTTCCCACCTGTTGAATAAGCCGGGATACGTTTGCTTCAGCTACGAGCGCGGATAAGCAAAAGCGTGCTACTGCTAGCCCCTCTCTGCTTCTTTCTTTCCCTACACATACTCTCCCCGACACCATTTCACCTAACCCACTACTTCCGTCAATCCACGTCGTCACCAATCAAAAGGTTGACCGCCAACGCCATCTGATGCCTGGACGCAATGCGCTCAACATCGGATGCTGGAACTTGCACACACTACTGACGCGCTGCAATGGTCATGGTGGAACTGGCGCGTTACACATCGATAGTGCAGCGATCAGCGAGATCCGCCTCGGTGAGAAAGTAACTTGCATGAAGCCGATGCCGACTCTACGTTATACTGAGTGGAACGGTTGTGTCGCAGCCCCGCGATTGCTTCTACCTCTCTCTCCCACTAGCATCAGCGCGCAACTGATGACTGCTCGCCTACAACTCGGAAGAGGTACTTTTGCTACTTTTGTAAGCATATAAAGTCCGACCATGAATTATCCGGATGCCACGCATGCTCAGTTCTACACCCAGCTATTCTCCGTGCTACAGTCTGTGCCGAGGAGCGACCAACTATTGCTGCTGGGTGATTTCAACGCGCGCGTTGGGCATGATGCAGCGATGTGGACAAATGTCATCGGTCCGCATGGCACTGGTTCAGCAAATGCGAACGGTGGCAGGCTGCTCTCATGGTGTGCCACTCACGGCCTGACGATAACGAACACTCGGTTTGCACTGAATGCGAGTGAAATAGCCGCGCAAGCACTCCCACAGTGTGGTCACACTCACCTGCTCCCCTATGTCACCGCAGGTTAGCGTGTTATGTGTGTGGTGCGCATGACACTTGTACTGCGTGGAGCTAAGTGTGACACTGATCATAAATTGGCGCGGACCAAATTGTACATCTCCGTGCGGTAAAGTACGTACTGTGTCTGCCGCGCATAGGTGTGAATATAACTTTCTCTCCCTCATTACGGTGGGGAGACGTATTGAGCTAGAAATGGCGAAGGTTGCAAGTCTGTGTGATGTGGAATGCCTAGACAGAGTGGGAAACCTGTGGCACCACGTTTGCGATCAGGAGACAGGTGCTGCCGCGGAGAGTATTAGGCACGCAAACTTTAAGCGACCTGATTGGTTTGATGAGAACAATACAAAAATTGCGGCATTGCCGTCTGAGATGAAGGTAGCACATGCTGCATATGTGGCAGACCTTAGTGGCTTGGGAAAGAACAGTGTTTTTTAAAATTTGACGGTGACCCACTGGAGCTCCGCCGCTTTAAAAATGCAGGGTGGACGGAGAAGTCGAAGCAGATGAATGCTACGCCGAACGCTGCGAACATAGAATTAGTTGAATCCGTGAAAGCGGTGTATGGATTGAGGTTGGAACCGCTGTGGTCATCGCTCGCTGCTAATTCAGGCGCTGCCTACACACAAACTGCAGACCTAAAGCAGATCTGGCGAAAGCACTTCGTCTTTTGAACAACCGTCATAGATTGACTGGACTGGGTTGCAGCGGCTACAACAACAAGAGTTGCAGACGCATCTTGTCGGCACTGCATAAGACGCAGAGAGCACATGCTCAGATGCGAACCAGCAAGTGTGCCGGTGCTAATGGGATCCCGCCTGAGGTATTGAAACATGGAGGAGTCGCGTTGGTGAATGTGCTACACCACCTGGTGCAACGCGTGTCTATTGAGGAGGAGCTGTCTCCTTAGTCGCAGGATGCCCATGTGCTATCATTGTGCAAGTGCAAAGGAAGCTAGCAATGTGTCAGGATGTATCGTGGAATCAACTTGCTGAGTTGTGTGGACAATGTGATTTCCTGAATCCTGTTCAACCGCCGGGTCTGTCAGGTTGTGGAGCCGAACGCCGCTGATGCGCAATGTGGATTCCGCTCGGGCGTCAGATCTTCAGATATGGTGTTCGCGGCTCGTCAGCTACAAGATAACTGCAGAGAGCGACACCAGCCGTCGTACTCGCTGTTTGTTGATTTCACCCAATCATCTGTTACGCTGAACCGTGAGGTATTGTGGCTGTTGTTGGGTAGGTTTGGTTTTCCGAGTAAACTTGTAATTTTAATTGAATGTCTGCACAGTGGTATGCAAGCGAGGGTGCAGCTGAGTGGACCAACCTCGGATGACTTTGCCGTTATTTTTGGTGAGAAGCAAAGCTTTCTTGGCTCCAGCTGTTGAATATTTATCTCCATGCCATGTTGTCTTGTACCTTTGATGCGGTTTGTGGTTGCAGTGTTGGTGTGGAGCACCGTGTTGATATTGAGTTGCTGTACATCCGTTGTTCCGAGGCGAGAACACGAGTTTCTAAGCCAACCGTTCTTATCATATTGCTTGCTGACGACCGTGCGTTGTTTGCCCAGAGCGCGGATGATTTGCAGCATAAATATTCTGGTTTCAACAGTGGCGATACTCGGGTTCATCATCAACGCAAGCAAGACTGTTTGTCTAATCCCACCTTCACGTGGAATGGAGTACGTGGACCTGCCCCAAATCCAGATTGCCAAAGATGGGTTGCAAAGCACTTCAATATTTTCTCTCTTTGGGAGCTTAATAACGACCGACCTGCAGATGACGGGCAAGATGCTCAGCCGCGTATTGAGGGCGGCTGCCGCATTGGGCAAGCTGGAAGTTCGTGAGTGGAACCACCACCAGCACACTGTCGGGACAAAGCTGACGGTGTAAAGTCTAAGGTGCTGTCCATCCTTCTGTACGACAGCGAAATGTGCATGCTGCGTCCGACGCAGGGTCGTTATCTGGAGCGGTTCCATCAACAGTGTATTCGCAGTATTATGCGCATAAGCTGGACTGACGGAGTTTCAGACACGGAAGGTCTCCACTGCATTGGCATGTATGTAGTGCACTGCATACTTCGATGAAGCAACTGAGGTGGCTCGGGCATAATCGCCGCCTGGATTCGACCCGGATACCAAAACAACTATTTTTGGACAAGTGCGTACATGGAAGCGGCACTTGGGAAAAGGGAAGTTACGTCACAAATACATGAACAAAGTGAGTTTATGAAGCACTGATGTTGATTTATGTGTTGGGATTCGAAGGCAGTATACTCCATGAACCTCGACCGAATTGTGCTGTAGCAACAACAGTCGCGAGTACCTGAGTCAGGCAGGCCTGGTAAGCCACGAAAAAGGCCACCCGAGCCCAGTTTCTAGACGACGACGGGTGCTGCCGAAAACTAAGCAGAACCCACGTAGTGTTGGTAGGTAAGCGGCATGCGCATCCATTGGATTTACTAACGGCGTGATTAAGCGTTGAGTCTCTTTAGTATAGGTGGTTGTTTTACTATCATGCAATCATGCATTCTTAACTCCTTATAACCTCTACGTAAATAATATTCTATTAATGAAATATAAGAGTGTTGCTGCTTCCAACGCTTGCACAAATGTCCTGCGGCTGGTCACCGCGTCAGGTAAATCCACAACCGGTTGCCGCGAACCATATATATCGATGCGTTGTGGCCAGCGTTAAGTAAGTTTGGTTGCCCGCGTAAGTTGGTAATTCTAATGGAATATCTGCACAGTGGTATGCGAGCTAGGATGCAGCTTAATGGAGGGACCTCGAATGAGTTTGCAGTTTTCTATTGTGTGAAGCAAGGCTATGTTCTAGCTCCTGCCCGGTTTATTATACATCTTCA
Source organism: Dicrocoelium dendriticum (assembly GCA_944474145.2). Taxonomy (NCBI): domain Eukaryota; kingdom Metazoa; phylum Platyhelminthes; class Trematoda; order Plagiorchiida; family Dicrocoeliidae; genus Dicrocoelium; species Dicrocoelium dendriticum. The sequence goes on from OX104063.1 coordinate 56,133,139, forward strand.
TGCCATGATGCCTTGTGCTTCTGTTGCCGCCTGTGCTTACGGTGTTCGTGGGGAGCACCGTATTGATGGTGCGTTGCTGATCACCCGTCGTTTCGGTGCGAAAACCAAAGTCTGTGAGATAACTATCCGTATGTTGCTGTTTGCTGACTACTGTGCGTTGTTTGCACACAGCGCGGATGAGCTGCAGCTCATGACTAGTGCTCTGGCTTCAAAAGCGGCCAAATTTTGTCTCACCATCAACACAAGCAAAACTGTCTGTCTCTTTCAGCGTTTACCGTTAGTGTAAGCTTCAATATTGCTGCGGATCAGCATTGGTGTTGAAGTATTGGAAAACACCCCTCACTTCAGCTACCTTGGGAGTGTGATGTCGACTGATCAGCAGATACCCAGTGAGCTGCGCATCCGCGTGCCGATGGCAGCGGCGGCATCCGGGAAGCTAGAGTACCGAGTGTGGACCAACCATCAGCTTACTGTTGTACGATGCTGGTGGTGTACAAATCCATGGTGCTGTCCCTTCTTCTATACGGCAGTGAAACGCGGACGATATACCAGCGGGATGTGCGATATCTCGGGCGGTTCCATCAGTAGCGCTTGCGACGGATTTTGCGCATCGGTTGGGGCGACAGAGTTGCAGACGCGGAACTATTGCGCCGTAGTGGAACGTTTGCATTAGACTGTATAATTTTGCTGAGACACCTGAGGTGGATCGGTCATGTGAGCCCTATGGATTCAACGCGGATACCGAAGCAAGTCTTATATGGTCAGCTGAGTATTGAGAAGCGGCACGTGTGGAAACCAAAGTTACGTTATCAGAACATGCTTAAAGTGATCCTCTCACGTTCTAATCTTGATTGCAAATCATGAGAATCGAAGGCGGTTGATCGGCGCGCATGGTGCGATCTAACCATGAAAGCGATTGCGGATGTTCGGGAGAAAGACTTCATACATGCAGAGAAGAAGCCGATAATGCGGAAGCAGCAAGCACCGGTGGGTTGTGCTCCATCGGCATCGGGGGCATGGTGCTGTAGTTAAGCTGCATTTGATTTACTAACCGCGTGCTTGCATGCTAAGTCTGTTTATTCCAGGTGGTGGGTTTCCAATTTTGTCCTAAAGCTTTTTCACACAAACGTTTACCTGTACGCTCTTCTGCAAGCTTGTGCACGTCGCCAATCGTACTTAATTTAGCCAACCTTTTCGTGTTGTGGCATTTCCGTAAAATATACTTTCTGACCCCCAGAAATTATGTTGGATTCTTTTGTAAACAACGCACCTCATCCGCTCACTAATTTAAGATTTATGTCGCCGTTTCCTTATGTATTAAACAATTTAGTTCCCTTGTTATCTCTCTCGAGTGATTGGTTTTTGTTTGATATCCCCGGTGTCCCTCCGCTTGATGTGCATTTTGACAAGGTGCCTACCTTTCCACTATCCACCACCTCGTCAATATTGGCTTCAGGAGACAGTTAGTCGTTGCTGGTGGGGACGGAGTGCACAGTCCATGTGGCCGTGTTAGGATCAAAGAGTGGTTCCATGCAGTCAGTGTGGAGCGGACTACCGTCCAGCCACTGACTTGCGTGCGCTTGATTTCCCAAATACAGCGTGCATGTGTTTGCCTGTGAAGGCGTGTGCACCGGCTGCATTGAAGAAAGGTGGCTCCCATCCACATGTCCCCCGGTTTTATCCATTCGGGCTTATACAGGGTATGTGGTGTTTGGTTGGAGCTGTGGGTGGTGCAGCGCAAGCCACCCATGGTCCCTCTATAGGCGCAGGCGTCCTGTGGATATCCACAGTGACAAGCAAATCCGAAACAAGATGCCGCGGACCATATAGATATATATATATACACCGTAGGCGCAAGACTCATGCGCCTATCGACGGACTATAGATGGCTTTCGCTACACCGCCCATAGCTCCGTCCACATATTCCTTATCCAGTGTAAGCACGAAAGAATGAAACCGCATGGTAGTTAAGTGTGATCCACGTTTCTTCAACGAAGCCGGCCCATAACCCGTCAGCACGTAGAGCTGCATTCATGCCTAATTGGGATATCATGCCGGCCGGAGATGAATAAGGCGGTGGTAGAACTGTAGTACGCACAACAGAGTGCATGGAACCCTCCTTGAGGACCGAGAGGACCGTGCAACCTGAGCCTCTCAGCAACGATAAGCAGCCTCCTAAAGCCAGTACTACAAGTTCAGTTGGGACCGGAAAGATAGTATAATCCCGTGAGTGTTCCTTCTTTTGAGTATCGTCGGATCGGGATTTGATAGGTCTGCTTGACATGTTGCAAAGCCTAAAACGGAGACCGCATCACACCCTGTCCAAATAATTACCGCCCACGTTTTCCTGTCTAGCAGTCCCTGCCAGTAGGGATTAGGTGAAGTAAAAGAGTAAAAGGGAAGCTAAGAAAACAAGAGGTGGAATGTCAGCTATATAATGATAATACCAAGTAGTGAGAAGAAATTAAAATAACGAAGGGAAAGTTAGAAGAAGGTAAGATTTGGTACTGCAGTCTAAGAGCATTTAACTGATGATCGAAACCCACAACCGTAGACTCCCTGACGCCGCGCTCCGGAACCAAGTTCTAACGTTCCATAACGGCGCGACAAGCAAGTTTCCGTCCTTACCCGAGCAGAATGCAGTTTGTGCAGCTTAAACAGGTGACCTCGCAGCCTAGGCAGCTTGGCGGATCTAAATAGCCAGGACAAGTCTGGACCGCTCCTATCCGTTAAGATATGGTAAGTGAGGCTCAAGTCCACTCTGATACTGCGGTAGTGCATTGCGTACATACCCAAGCTAAACAAACGGTCGGGATGCGTTCGCCCCCTTGGCCTCTGCATTAACCTTGTATCAACTCGCTAAACGTTCTCCAGTTTCATGTTGTCCCTTACAATACAAGGTGCACAAACCTGGATACAGTTCGCCAAGTACGGTCACACAAAAGCTGCAAACTGCTGAAGAGGATATTGGTCGTTTGCACACCGGTGGGGCGGAGGATAAACCACATCATACGAAACCCTCTACAAGCAGCCTTCCTCCAACTATCCCTAAAGTGAAGCAATGCGGTATGGGTGCTAGGATTCACCCACACTTCATTGCTTCACTCTGGGGACTAACATAGCGAAAATCAACGGCCCTAGCACCAAGTCCTGTAAAACCCCACTACGAACGGCTTGTCTAAGGAAAAGGATACGCCACACACGTACACACTGTTCTCTTCCCTCTAGGAAAGCAGAAAACCGTTTAAACGCGGATCCAAGTATCCCACATTATCACAACTGCAATGAGAGTCGTTCATGTGGGACGGTATGAAAGGCTTTCGCGAAGTGAACGAAAAGCACGTCAGTAGCATGGCTGTTGTCTACTGCCTCAGCCCAGCTTTCACGGAATACAGGTAAATTTGTGAGACTTGAAAATCACTCACGGAATCCGTGCTGTACAGCAGTGAGCTAGTTAAGCTTAAGCAAGTGATTCTCCACGGCATCCCAGACGAAGTTGTTAAACGGATTAACTACGAGGATCGTTCAATAAACATGGTAAATTTTCGGTATAAAGACTTCGAATGCAGATAGCAGCTTACATATTTTATGTTTATTGTTTCACTTCTTTTTCAAACGGATGTAATTTCTTTTGCGGACTGCAAAACTTTGAGAGTTTTGGCGATTGACAAAGTTGGCCGGCAAAGAAGCATGCTCCAGAATTTTACAGCTGTCAGTTATCAAGTTTTTGGTTGCTGAAGAGTGCAAACCAGTTGAAATTCATAGGAGAGTGTCAACTGTATATGGTGCCACGTGTTTTGGCCGCCTAACCTCTACAAGTGGGCAAAATTGTTTAAAGTTGGACGGAGCAGTGTTGGGGATAAAGGCAGGCCTAGGATGCTTACAGAATTGAGGTATCCTGAGGTGATCGAATCAGTCAATGACCTCATTCAGTCGGACAGAAGGGTGACAGCGTCTGGCATGGCAAGGAAGTTGAACGTATCTGTTGAGACAGCACACAAAATTGTCCATGATGACCTTGGCTACCCGTAGGTCAGCCGCCGTTTGGTGCCAAAGATGCATACTGCAGTGAACAAACAGAGGAGGATCGAGTTGTGCCGGCAGTTTCTCTACCGCTATGAGAAGAATGGTGCAGAGTCTCTAAAGAAGATGGTCACATGTGACCAGACACGGGTTTGCCAATATGAGCTTGAGTCCAAACGGCAGTCCATGGAGTGGACGCATGTAGGCTCTCCAGTGAAAAAGAATTTCAAGTCCCAGCAGTCCACGAGGAAAGTGACGCTCACCGTTTCTTTGGATATGCAAGTTCCAATCACCATTGCATTCTTTGATAAAGAAAGCACTGTGAACAGTGACAACTACTGTGAGCTGCTGAGGCAGGTCAAGAAGGACATACAGAACAAACGCAGGGGTCATCAATCAGAAGGAGTCACCTTGCACCATGAGAGCGCAAGGCCTCACACAGCAGTGCGAACGGTGCAGACCATCAACGAGCCGTGCTGGGAGATCCCCCTCATCACCCTCACATCCCAGACCTTGCCCCTTTAGGCATTCACCTGCTTGGTCCCTCGAAAGCGTTTACGAGAGGCACGAAGTTTGAAAGTGAAGTTGAAGTGAAGTTTTGTTAGCGACTGGCTGAGACATCAGTCCAAAGAGTTTGCGCTGAGAAAATAAGGAAGATTGTGCACAGATGGGAGACGTGTGTGACATGCTGAGAGACTACGTTGGAAAATAGAAATGAAAGCTTTCATCTGTATTCGAAGTCCTTATCCCGAAAAAGTTACCTTATTTATTGAATGACCCTTTTGCTACGCGTGTCAAGCTGACAGACCGATAGTTTGCGGGCAGAGCTATCATGGCCTTTAAAAATCGGACAGATGACTGCCTTCTTCCACTCCGAAGGTAAGGCACAGCTCTCGAGCGATATTTTAAACCTGTATGTCAGAGGGCCGCTTAGCTCAGCGGCCAACGCATGCATCAGCTTCGGATGCATTGAATCAGGCCAGAAGCTTTGGAAAGCATTAGCACTTGCAATAGCCCAAGAACTTGGTTCTCCGATATGCTGATTTCAGTTAGACAAGAATCCTCCGAGACTTTTGTGACCAGCTCAACCTGAGGTGGGGAGACCTCAAGAGAAAAGACACCAGTATACTGTTTGCTAAAGATGCAAGCCTAATCATAGTCGGTATGCCCATGGATCCCGTCCGCTCGTTGTAAAGCCGGTACAGACGAGTATGTACCTCTGCGTCTCTTTACATAAGCAAAGAACTTCTTTGGATTTGTTACGGCTGCGTTAGCCAAATCCGCCTCGTACTGAAGACGAAGAGTTCTAAGATGATGCGTACATTTATTTTAAACCGCTCGACAGCTTTCGTAGGTGTTGGTTGATGAAGCCGCTTGGTAAGTTCGCCAGCACTTAGAGCGCTTCCTGAGCAGTTATTTATCTGTATGATCTATCCAAGGAGGCTGCGCCCGTGTCACCCGTCGCTTAAAAAGTGGGATGTGGGGAGCAGAGGTCTCGGTGAGGTATGCCTTAAATTGATCCCAGGTTGTATCAACAGTGTCGGCTACGTTGACCACACAACGCACCACTGAAGCTTTGTCTCTCATTGAGTTATAGTCTGCCCGCCAAATATTTGGACATGCCGCAGCGGTAGCTTGATGATACTTAGTTAGAGCACATCGACAGTATATGCAGACATGGTCACTGGCTCCTAGAGGGCAGCCGTAGGTAATGTCACTCAGGAAATCGTGTGACTTCGCAAAAATGAGATCAAAGGTAGACGAAATGTGGTTGTTCATATATCTAGTCGGGAGGTTCACGAACTGCTGCAAATGCAGCTGCAATATTAGCTTGATAAGATTCGAACCGGAAGTGCCTAACGCCGCATTGCAAGCTAGATCAGCTCAGCGGGCTTCAGGGAGGTTGCGGTTGTCCGGTATAAGACACCTATTGCCAGCCTGAGTACGAATAAATTCAATAACCTACCTGGAGGTACTTCTAGGATTTCGATATACCATTACAACTGTAAACTGAGCAGAGGAAGTGCACAGAATAGCCGACAGGGCTTTAACAGTTTGATCCGGCGACTGGAAGACACAGGTCCTCAATACTTCATGTTTACACCTCACATAAAATGCGACACATCTAACTTGGCAGCCAAAGGATCGATCACATCTAAGCAGTGTGTAGCCAGGTTAACATACTTCATCGTCTGTGCTATCCGTGGACAGCCGTGTTTCGGTGACAGCGAGTATGTCGGGACTAGATTTGTCTACTAGTAGACCTACCACGCTTACCTGATTCCTTAGGCTACGCGCATTACTAAGCGCTACCCGAAGGAACTCGGCACGACCAGCCAAGCTGGGTCGTTCGCTACCAGGGCAGAAGTTGATTTCCGACAGATCACTTGAAAACGCACAAGAGGAAAGCCTTGCGAACCAGCCGCCCGCCTAATCTTGAGGCTTTTGTTGGGTTGATTGAATTTCAGTTGATATGCTAGTGGAGGTCCGGCCGAACGCTAATATTGCTACTCTTGAATTTGAATGCAAAGCGCATTAGTGCTTTGCGTTACTCCGGGGTTGAGAGGACTACACGAAGTAGTCGGGGTCGCGAATTTCGCGTATCTACAGGGAAGTTCCCCAATCCTTCCTGTTAGTGACACCAGGGAAACCAGGTGAAAGCATTTCGTTGATGCAGAGCTGGAACCGCTGGTTGTCATCCAGCCTGTGTTCCTCTCTACCCTGTGAGTATTACGCGATAACCCGACTTTTGGCGTGCTGCAGTGATCGGGATTTTTAGCTACAATATTGTGGAAAACAGTGTTTGAATTAACGCTTGTAACGGAATTTGACTATTGTCAAATTTCCTTTGATCCAAGTTATCTTGGATCGCCTAAAGCGGTTCTGGTCAAAGCGACTTTAGCGCTTACTGATATATTTTCCGGTTTTTCCCAGTTTTAATCCCGGTTTGCACCCAGTTTTTGCCTTTTTATTAAGGTCGTTAAACGGTCGTATACGGGTTATTATTCCACTCTGTTTTCCACTATGTCGGACTCTGAATGCACCGAGGCTGTTGTTCCAGGTTATCGCACTTTGTGGCAGTTCAAGCTGCAATACACCAGCAAATGACGATTCCGGCGGTACGCAGTGTGATGTCTGCAACCGATGGTATTACCAGCCACTTACGGACCTAAATTCGCAGTACGCAGCGCTGTCTTCCAGCGAAAAGTTGCTTTATAGTTGTGCCAATTGCTGCAGCCGTCAAAGTCCGCGGGGCCTTTCGTACGAGAGACGAATCTCTTGAAACCCGGCTGCTAAATGCAGAGCGTTCGTTCATGATGCTCCCAAATGTTCGCCTTAAGCTTGCTCTGCTCATGACGACGCGGCAGGTCTCCAACAACACTGAGTTGGTCGCTTACACTGGAGCTCAACTTGTGGCAACAATCATTATGTCATCCGTCCAGGTCTTTACCGACCACAAAAATGAAGCCGCTTCGGACATGGTATCTAACGCTACCCTTAAGGACGCCGAAATGCTAGTTCAAGGGTCTGTCAGGAAGAAAGTAAGAATTGCTTATAAACTCCAATATTTTGGCGATTAATCGATTACTAACAATTATCGCAGCGATTTCGGACGTTCCGGATGGTCCTGGTTCTGCAAGTGACTAAAAATCACCTGACAATTCGGAAACGATATGGGGAATTAAATAAATAAATAAATAAATAAAGGTATATTTCTGGACAAGCGCTAGATGCTGTTCCTGCGTGGGATCAGGTCAAATTGTACAAAACATCCATGCTCATGCGTGAAGAAGAAATATCGTTAACAACTGCTTTTGATCGTGTTTATCTTTCCGAACAGTAAAGCAGGGATAAATACAAACGTTTCGTAGGCCTCGACATTTTTGAAGGAAGTAGTTTGGGTCTCCGTAGCTTATGTAGGAATTCTGCGCTTTTCAACGGCTACCGCTGCCCATTCTTGAGGTGCCTGATTAAATTAGTGAACCATAAATTAGAGGAAATTTGATCCATTTTCTTTGTCACATCACCGCATTTCGAGCATCCATTAGTAGCGGGCTCATGGAAAGGAATAAGCAAGCCAAAATTAGCTCGTAAGTGTGGAGGGTGGAAACAAAGGAAATAACAGTAGTGGCTAACAATTTAGCCACTCTTAGAAAAGTGCGTCTGAAAGGCCAGCCCACTTAACTAGAAAATACACTAATATTGGAAAATGGAGCCAAAATAAAGCCCAGAAACAACATACCAGAACCGCAAACCTGGCGCGAATTTCAAAGTGTAAATCTCCAAACAAGGGAAGGTTGAATCGGTATGACGCGCGAAATTAAGTTTCTGGCCGTGGAACTAGCGTACATCAATCTGCAAAAGATGGAAAGGTAAACAACAGTTACGGCGTAGTGTGAACAAGGTATGAAAAAGGAATGCTTAATTAATGCTATCTTTTGTTTTCGGCGTGGCATTAGTTTCGGTTTTAATGAGTGGTTATGTAAGGGCACATACTAAGCGTCAATACGAAATGTGTATGCTCTAATCGGCGTTGTTTAGCGGGTGTTAATGGCAGACTCAATGGTTAGGACATTTACAAGCAATTTGCGTACAGTAAAAGATGATGTGGCAATGCGGTAGCGTCCGTCTATGTAAAAAAAGACGTGATTATGCAAGGGGAATGCGAAAGTTGGATAATCAATCTATATATAAATACGCCTAGTGGCATTTTATGCGGTAAAAGAATGAGTTTAGCTACAGTCTATTTTATGGGGGAAGGCGCTTTTAAAAATAATTATGTAGATAAATAACCGGTAGACTGTAAATATTTTTGAATGTCAGCAAAGGGTTTTGGAATTGTTACCGTCGGACTACAAATGAAAAACGAGGCGACTATGTGCTTCACTATACGCATTACATAAAACTAGCTACTGAAATATCTTAGTAGGCAGTAATTGAAATATGTTTGTTGCTGCGTATACTGTCTTACGGTAATGCTGCAATGTGCAATAGAGTTAACTGGCAACTGCGATATGCTGACCACTGTGAAGTATTATATTACATTATATTATATTATTAGTGTATATATTATTATATCACATTATGGTGCGCTGAGGCTGGTGGTGGCTAGATCCTGACAGATGGTCTACCCACTGCTGCTACTGTTGCGCCATAGTCTCATGTCCTGGGCGCCTCCACGTGGCGACCGCTGGATGGGAGTTAGGTTTCGCCCTTCTCCCTGCTAAGATCCAGGACAACAATCCGCATGAGTCAGCTAACTGACCATGTGCTAGACCCGCTGCCTTTCGGGTGTTCATTTAATCGAAGGCTTTGGCTGAGGACCCGAGTCGTTCTCCTGTCAGGATTGGGCGCCCTGGCAGTATCCTAGTCCATCCTCTCCGGAGGTTAGGAAGTGGTCGATAGCCCACTTCCCGTAAAACCTAGCCATGGGAGACAACAGGTTACGGGTGATATTCTCAATGCTCGATTGGCGTAGAGCACGAGTGCCATGCATTGTCTTTGACGGTGGGAGGACACCTCCGGGTGTTCAATGGTTTGCTACTGCCCGCCTCAAGCCAGGCAGCCGCTGGTCAAATTGGTGCAAACCCGCCAAAACCCACCTGCGTCTGGCCGTGGTCGCAGGTGGGTATCCAATTACGGTCGCAAAACATATGATAACTGTTCCAGAACCTCAAAGGTTGCGTGTGACGGCCGTCAAGCAGATCCCCATCTGTCTCTGCAATCACATTCCCGAGCTGGATCTGCTCTCCACTGCCTTGTGGGTCAGGCTATTGAGCCAAAGGCTCCGGGTGGAGTCCCCCAAGCAAACCTCCAAACCACCCACTGCCATGTGGGTCAGTCTATTGAGCCAAAGGCTCCGGGTGGAGTCCCTCAAGCAAACCTCCGAAGGACAACGACCACCTCGCGCGCGATTGCCCACCAATGCAATCGTATGCCTGCGCGCAAAGCACTCAGCATCGGGTGCTGGAACGTGCGCACACTACTGGACCGGAACTCGAGCGAGCGCCCGGAGCGACGCACTGCACTGGTCGCAATGGAGCTGGCGCGCTACCACATCGATATTGCGGCGCTCAGTGAAACTCGGCTCGCTGAGCAAGGTAAGTTACATGAAGCAGGTGCTGGCTACACCTTCTACTGGGTGGGCAACGCCGCCTCAGCACTACGTCAACATGGGGTCGGATTTGCAATATCCGATCGCCTCCATGGCCAGCTGGTGGGTAAACCAACGGGCATCAGCGCGCGATTGATGACTGTTCGTTTGCGACTCGGAAGAGGTAAGTTTGCTACTTTTATAAGCACGTAAGGTCCGACCAGGTGTTATCTTGATGACACGCGTGATTAGTTCTACACTGAGCTATCCTCCGCGATACGGTCTGTGCCGAAGAGCGACCGACTATTTCTGCTGGGTGATTTCAACGCGCGCGTTGGGCGTGATGCATCAGCGTGGACAGATGTTATCGGTGCGCATGGCATTGGTTCAGCGAATGCGAACGGTGACAGGCTGCTCTCACTGTGTGCCACTCACGGCCTGACGATCACGAACACTCGGGTTGCACTGAGTGCGAGTGATATAGCAACTGGGACGCACCCACGGAGTGGTCACGCTCACCTGCTCGACTATGTCATCGTACGTCAGCGTGATATGCGTGAAGTGCGCATGACACGTGTACTGCGTGGAGCTGAGTGTGGCACTGATCACCAGTTGGTTCGGACCAAACTGTATATATATTTTCGTAAATCGATGTATTGCACTCCCGCCGTGAATCGGCGTAAATTTAACATTCTCTCCCTCGGTACTGTGGCGAAACGTACTGAGCTGGAGAAGGCGATGGCTGCACGCCTGTGTGGTGATGTGGACTGTATAGCCACAGTGGGCGACCTGTGGCACCACATTCGCGACCAGGTGACAGCTGCTGCTGAGCAGACCATCGGGCGCACAAACTGTAAGCGGCCTGATTGGTTTGATGACAACCATGTGACGATTGACGCATTGGTGTCAGAGAAGAATGCAGCATTTGCTGCACATGTTGCAGATCCCAGTGACTTGGAGAAGAGTAGTCAGTTTCGCAAACTTCGACGGCGACTGACCCGAGAGCTCCGTCGCATAAAAAATGCATGGTGGACGGAGAAGGCGAAGCAGATGTAATGCTACGCCGAACGCCGTCAACACAAGGAATTCTTTGACTCCTTGAAGGCGGTGTATGGACCGAGATTGGAGCCGCTGAGGACACTGATCGATGGTAGTTCAGGCGCTACCTGCACCCAGACTGCAGACGTAATGCAGGTCTGGCGGAAACACTTTGACTGTCTCTTGAACAACCGTCCAGAGATCGACTGGTCTACATTGAATGGCCTGAAGCAGCACGATGTGAAGGCGGATCTGGTGGATACGCCGAGACTGGATGAGACGCAGAGAGCACTTGCTCAGCTGCGAAACGGCAAGTGTGCTGGGGCCGACGGGATCCCGCCTGAAGTATTGAAATACGGCGGACCCGCGTTGTTGGCTGCGCTGCACCACTTGGTGCAACGCGTGTGGATTGAGGAGGAGGTGCCTGCTGAGCTGAAGGATGCCCTTGTGCTACCACTGTACAAGGGCAAAGGTAGCAAGCAATGTTGCACGAATTATCGTGGCATCAACTTGCTGAGTTGTGTGGGCAAGTTGATTGCCCGAATCCTGCTCAATCGCCTCGGGAGTCAGATTGTGGAACCAAACGTGGCGAAAGAGCAATGTGGATTTCGTTCGGGTCGCAGCACTATAGATATGGTGTTTGCGGCTCGTCAGTTGCAAGAGGTGCAGAGAACGACACCAGCCTTTGTACTTGCCTCTTGTTGATTTCACCAAGGCATTTGATACGGTGAACCGCGAGGCCCTGTGGCTGGTGTTGGGTAAGTTTGGTTGCCCGCGTAAGTTTGTAAGTTTAATTGAATGTCTGCACAGTGGTATGCGAGCGAGGGTGCAGCAGAGTGGAGAGACCTCTGATGACTTTACAGTTGTCTCTGGTGTGAAGCAAGACTGTGTGTTAGCTCCTGCCCTGTTTAATATCTATCTTCATGCAATGTTGTCTTGTGCTTTTGATGCGGCTTGTGCTTACGGTGTTCGTGTGGAGCACCGTATTGATGGTGGGTTGCTGAACATCCGTCGTTTCGGTGCGAGAACTCTAGTCTATGAGACAACTATCCGTATGTTGCTGTTTGCTGACGACTGTGCGTTGTTTGCACACAGCGCGGATGAGTTGCAGCACATGACTAGTGCTCTGGCTTCGACAGCGGCCAAATTCTGGCTCACCATCAACACAAGCAAAACTGTCTGTCTCTTTCAGCTTTCACAGTGCAATCTTCAATATTGCCGCAAATCAGCATTGGTGCTGAATTATTGGAAACCACCTCCCGCTTCTGCTACCTTGGGAGTGTGATGTCGACTGATCAGCAGCTACACGTTGAGCTGCGTAATCGCGTGTGGAAGGCGGCAGCGGCATTCGGGAAGCTTGAGTACCGAGTGTGGAACAACCATCAGCTTAGCATTGGCACGAAGCTGATGGTGTACAAATCCATGGTACTGTCCCTTCTTCTATACGGCAGTGAAACGTGGACGATGTACCGTCGGGATGTGCGATATCTCGAGCGGTTCCATCAGCAGTGTCTGCGACGACTTTTGCGGATCGGTTGGGGCGCCAGAGTTGCAGACACGGAAGTGTTGCGCCGAAGTGGGATGTATGCAGTGGACTGCATACTTTTATTGAGACACCTGAGATGGCTCGGTCATGTGAGCCGTATTGATTCGACGCGGATACCGAAACAACTCTTATACGGTCAGCTGAGTATTGGGAAGCGGCACGTGGGGAAACCAAAGTTACGTTACCAGGACATGATTAAAGTGAGCCTCACACGTTCTCATCTTGATTGCAGATCATGGGAATCGAAGGAGGTTGATCGTGGTGCATGGCGCGATCTAATCACGAAGGCAGTTGCTGAGGTGCGGGAGAAAGCCCTCATGCATGCAGAGAAGAAGCGGCAGTTGCGGAAGCGGCAAGCAACAATGAACTGTGCTCCATCGACATCGAGCGCATTGTGCTGTAGAACATGCGGTCGCGAGTGCCTTAGTCAGGCAGGCCTAGTGAGCCATGAGAGAGGTCACTCGGGACCACTGCCGAAGCGACGACGGGTCCCACAGTGCACGTACGCAGCACCGGCGCAGCGTTTGTAGGCACGCTGAATTCGATTTACTAACCGCATGCTTGCATGCCAAGTCTCTTTATTTCAGGTGGTGGGTTTTCGGTTCTCTCCTAATGCCTTTCTTTCTCATATAAATGTCTAGTGGGCCATGCGCTGTGCCATTTGGGGCCACTACAGAAGCGACGACGGGTCCCGCAGTGAACGTAGGCAGCACTGGCGCAGCGTTTGTAGTCACGCTGAATTCGATTTACTAATCGCGTGCTTGCATGCTAAGTCTCTTTATTTCAGGTGGTGGGTTTACAGTTTTTACCTTAATACTCTTCTTTCTCACATAAATATCTCCCTGTACTCTATTCCATTAACTTGCACACATCGCTTCAGCCAATTGTATTTGATTTCCATAACATTTTTGTGTTCGTGGCATACCGTGAACTATACTTTCTGACCTCGGGCACTTAGCTAGGATTTGTTTGTAAACAACTTATTACGTATGCTATTTAATTAAGATTTATGTCACCGTTTCCTTATGCATTAATCGAGTTTTTCTCTTTTTCTTTCTCTCTCTCAAGTGATTGGCTGTTGTTTGATATCCCCGGTGTGGCTGCGCTTGATGTGTATGTTGACAAGGTGCCTGCCTGTCTATTACCCACTACATCGTTCATACTGGCTCCAGGAGACAGTTGGTCGTTGCTGGAGGGGACGGGGTGCACGGTTCTTGTGGCCGTGTTAGGCTCGAAGAGTGGTTCCATGTACTCAGTATGGAGCGGACTACGGTCCAGCCACCGCCTTGTGTGCGCTTGATTCCCGAAATACAGCGTGCTTGTGTTTGCCTGTGAAGGAGTGTGGGCCGGCTCCGTTGATGAAACGTGGTTCCCAACCGCATGCCTCCCGGTCTTATTCCTTCGGGTTTACACTGGATATGGGGTATGTTGTTGGAGCTGTGGGTGGTGCAGCGCAAGCCATCCATGGTCCCTCTGTAGGCGCAGGCGTCCTGTGGCTTGCCACAGTGACAGGCAAATCCGAAGCCGGATGCCGCCAACCATATAATTTAATATATATAATAATAATATAATATAATACAATATAATACTTCACAGCGGTCAGCGGATGGCAGTTGCCAGTTAACTCTATTGCCCATTGCAGCATTACATATTGCAGCATATATATATGTATACATAAATATATATATACATATACATATATATATTATTACTTCACAGGTGTCACAGCAATGCTAAC
>OX104063.1:56148077-56179898 GCA_944474145.2 Dicrocoelium dendriticum
TCACCAAATGCCTTATAGTATTGGCGAAAAGCAGCGCAGAAAGCAACAGTATCATCCACAGCCATTGCAGCAAACCGCAACGACACCTGCACACTAAAACAAAAACCATCATATACATCGTTAAATAAGGCACCACCATTTTCAGTTCCCCTAAATCAATATACCTTTATTACACATTTAGCAGGCCTTAACAACGTACTTCATATCATTCCTCCCCATCAGCCAGTACAGCAAACAGTACCGCCCCCAAAATATGATCAGCTATTTTCGATTAATCCGACGCTCTCTCCAAACAAGCGGAATCAACGCCGTTTTGGAGCCGAAATGTTAACAAAAACAGGACAACAATAGGCGGTCTAGGACAATACTTAGGCGTTGGTTGCGACAAAGCTAAAATAATTACACTAGGTGCAGTGGTTATGGAGATATTTGCATTTTTATCGGTCGACGGCGGATAGCGCCATTTTCGAGCCTCCGTTAAATTCACGTTCTGCTTTGGAAGCAGATAGAGAAAAAAGAAAGAAATAATACAAAAAATGGCTAGGCGTAATAAGTTCCGAATATGGAGTGGTAACGGGGAATGCCTAAGATAACGTGTAATTCGCTGCAGTAGCGAAGTATGACGCAGTGGGCCGAAAAGCATACTTTCTCAGTAAACGTAGTAAAAGTTGGGAAAACAGACGGAAAGGTTTTAGTGAAATACTAGGTAGGCTGTAAGAATTATTATATAGGTAGAACAGCACAGGATATGGTGTAGCTAGCCCACAGCCAGAATGCGACCATGTGCGATTTTCAGAGTAAATTGAGCCGCAGAATCCACTATGAATGTGGAATTCAACGTTTTTAATGCTCCGATGTGGATGCAAAAATTATACCAAAGCCGCATGAGCTGAGTCCATGTGTATAAGACAAGGGAACATAAAACTCATTTGCCCCGTCTGTACTAGGATAACGCAAGCATTTCCTACAGAAATATTACCAGTTTCGACCCTTTGAGGCTATTTTATACGTCATTATGGTTGTATCACTGACACTAATGAGCCAGGGTGGTCTTCCAGTGATAATAAAAAAACTAATGTGAGAAAATTCACAAAATGTGTCCAGGTGAGAAACACCTTGGGTTCCGCTTTGGTTAGACACGAATACCGCTTATTTTGGGGGTTGCGCCATCTCAAGCATGACTGATTAGTGGGCCACAGGTGCTAAAGCACACGACTGTGCATTAAGTTGCTAGTTTAGAGCTCTATTTCTCTTAGCTGAGAGTCGGATGCAAGTGCCTGTGGTGTTGGACCAGAATAACACCATTGTTCCCTGGAGAAACATCATCAGTTTCAGCACTTTGAGGTTATGTTAATTATCTTAATGGATGTGCCACCAATGCTAATGAGCTGGAGATGCCTTCTATTGATAATAGAGCAATAGGTGTCCAAATCATTAGTGAAATGCATTCAGATAGGAAATACCACGAATGCCGCTTTGGTTAGGCATGATCACCTCATCTTATAGAGGTTGCACTTTCTCATTTGTGACGGATTGTTAGGCCTCATGTGTTGAAGCACACCATTTCTGCATCGCGTTGTTATTTTGAGCTCTAACTCTCTTGGTTGGGAGTCCGATGCAAGTGCAAGTGATATGCACCAGTGTAAGGTAATAGAAAACTGGGAGATCACAACAGCTATTAACTTGGAGGTTTCCTGGTGGGAAGCTTCCACATTGTCAGGCAAAATGAATGAACAATAATATAACTCAAGCAGAGAAGATAACGGAAAACAAGTGGGAGCTGGTTGTTCACCCACCATTACGCATTACGTATGGTAGGCTTTGGAGCCAGGTAAAGGTTAAAATTATGTACCAACAGCCAAGAAAAGAAGAAGTGGTGATCAAAATATCTGGGTGTCTAGCTTTCCAGGTGACAGGGGACTCACTGCGGCATGGTTAGCTTTCTGCCGGAGAAAGGGCATCCGAAAAGTTGTTGTGCAAAGCATAAAGGATTGAAGAAAGGGATCTGGTTTTTCATAATGCCTGTCTACCAGCGTTTCCGATAGTAATAGGCATACGTATAACTCAGATAAAACTAAATGTACGGGACAAGAAAGCTTAAGTGAAGAGCAAATGCCTGAATATAGGTTATGGTGATATTGCCTTCGAGGTGGGTAGGTGGCCCTGTTATGTAATCAGCGGTGTAAAGTAGCGAGTACTTAAACCTAGGGGTGGGCATCGGTTATGGGCAACTAGTAGATACGGATTACGTAGGCTAGTGGAAATACCTATAAAGCAGGCAATTTATACGACTATTTTAGACGGATAAATGTTAACTTACGGGTGCACCATATGTGTGGACAACAACGCTAGAACCTGGCATTTCACATGAGGCATAATGTTGTTAAAATGTTTTTAGTAGACGTGACTCACGGGTCACAAGTATAAGTATTCGCAAGAGACCAAGTGGACTAGGGATTTGGATAATATTAAGGGGTAAAAATGGAGACGAAGGAAGCAAAGTGTAGAAGAGAAGGAAGAAGTGAAGTATAGTTTGTCCGTTCGGATTGCTTCCCCATTGCTATGCAATATCCTACCTGGTCAGTGCCTACAGGCTTACGATGTTCCCATTCAATAGTACAAGGCTGCTTTACGTGCTGCTCTGTTGAGCAGTAAGAAACTGGACGTCGAGAAGGAGCTTTCAATGGCTTTGAGCTACCGATTAGTGTTTCCAGGTTGCCTTTGCAGTAGCGTCTACTATTTCAAGACTTCCTATTTAACTAAGTGTCGGTGGGAGCCAGTAATGCGCTCAGCTACTACTGGGGTAGGCTGAATACCTTTTGTGGTCGGGTAGCAGTCCTAACATCCGTGAGATGAGTGCAACTGATCGGGCCGAGATCTCTCACGTGGTGTGACAGGGACCGCAAAGTATGGGGAGGACCTGTGAGCCCAAGATGCTCCTGACATGAAGCCTAGTTGAGCGCAATACAAAGTTGCGCCAGAGCAGACCAAAATGTGATCTATGCTTCATCGGGGCCGGTCTCAAAAAGGTTGCCATCACGGGTTTCACGGGTTTGCGCAGAACGACTAAGCGTAGCTTTTCGGTGGTTCTGCCGCGGGATCTTTCGGCAAGGTCCTGTTCTCGTCGGTAGGTACCAGACGTTGTGGGTCTCAACGCAGTAGTGGTGTTCAGCACAAGTATTTAGCGAGTTGACTGTGGGAACGTGGATACCTGGAACAAGAGAGTGGTGTAGGTAAATTCGGCAAAGTTGGATTGAAGCAAAATGATAGAAGCGCCGCGTGTTAGCCCGGCAAATGGCCAGATCTTAGCAACGTGGAGGACCAGCGAGGTAAGAGCCAAGCGTCTAGGCGCTGTTTGAAGGCCTCCGTATTGGGCGCTGAGGCAACAACTTCAGGAAGGGCGTTCCAAGCGAAGACAATACGCACACTGAAACGGTTTCTTCGGCACAGAAGGCGACTGCTACGAGTCATCAGTTTGAGTGAGTGCTCTCGAAGATGATCTGTACGGGCGCGGACAAGCAATCCTGCGTTTGGGTGCCTGTTATTAGTCAGGACGGAATAAGCTAAGATAAGGTCGCCACGGAGCGTGCGTTATTTCAACGGGAAGAGGTTAAGCGCCGCCAGTCGCTCCTCATACGAGAAGTGGGATAGTCTGTCCACTCTCTTAGTGGCTCTGCGCTGTACAGTTTCCAGCATGGCCTCGTCCTTCTTCAGGTACGGCGGCTGGACAAGTATGTTGTACTCCAGCAGCGGACGTACTAAAGTGCTATAGGGACGGACAAATGTCTCTCTAGGGAAAGACCCTAGTGCACGTCCAAGGAGGGCCAGGCGAACGCTAGCCTTTCGCGCCAGTGTAGCAACATTGGCGCTCGGGCTCAGGTCGGCGGATATTATGGTCCCCAGGTCGCGTTCCTGGGATGTGGCTTTAAGATGCACACCGCCGATATTGTACGGATGAGCCACACCTTGCCCAATGTGCATGACTTTGCACTTGTGGATGTTAAACGGGAGCGAATTTTTCGGGGCCCAATAATAAGCAGCATCGATATCTGTCTGGAGAAGTGCCTGATCACTTGGCCTGCGGATAGGTCGCCATATCTTAGCGTCGTCCGCATAAAGCAGTATGTGGCTGCTGATACAGGATGGGAGGTCGTTGCTGAACAAATTGAACAGCAGGGGCCCGAGGATGGATCCCTGGGGCACCCAGGTCGTTGCAGCCAGACCGCTGGAGAGTGCGCCGTTTACACGAACTCGGTAGGTGCGGCCAGACAGGTAAGTACTTAGCCAGCAGATTGTTTGCTGCTCGATCCCCAAACTCGGCAGTTTACTCAACAGCAGTGCGTGAATGACCCGGTCGAATGCTTTTGAGAAATCCACGTAAACCACGTCAGTTGGAGTATGATTGTCTGCCTCTGCAGTCCAGGAATCAAGGGCTGCGAGAAGATTCGTGGTGCACGAGTGAGCCCTGCGGAACCCGTGCTGTCATCAGAATCACAGATGTTGAAAAGACGTCTTATGTTATCTAGGCACATAAACTTTCGTACCTTCTGCTTGAAAGCCTGTGGATTGTGAATCTCCCGCAGCTGTGAAGGTACTTGTTCCAGATATTTACATAAGCGGCAAGGAAGAAACGTGAACCTAGCTTCTTCCCCGCTGGCAGCGGAGCAACTGTGCAGTGCTTGTTTCGGAGGCTGAATTCTGATCCTCTTCCCCGCGTCAGGCTGGGGATATCACTGTGCACCGCTTGGTACATTATCTTATGTAAGAAGCACAGGTTTAAGATAATGCGCCGCAGCCATAGAGGCTGGAGTTTGAGATGGTTACACCTCTGTAGGTAACTAAGCGCTAAGCCTTTTGGGGCTACTATGTTTGTAAACCGCCGCTGAGCCTTTTCGAGCAATATGCGGTCTGATTTCCGCAAATTACTGAAGATGAAGGGGCAGTATTCCAGCTGCGGACGAACATGACTGCGGTAAAGCTCCAACCGTGCTTCAGCCGAGTTAATGTGGCGGCCTATGTGGAAGATCATTCTGCGTGCTTTTGCTACCTGATACTGCACATTCTCTGAAAAGTTGAGGGTCATAGAATAGCGAATACCTAGGTCAGTAGCTAACGTTTTTAGTTGGAGGGGTGTACCATTCAACGTAAACGCACCATCCGATATGGAGCATTTGTGGGTCAGAATACTAGATTTATCAGCAGCGAATGCCATTTGCCAATTTTGGCACCACGACTCTAAGGTCTTCAGGTCTTCACGGATCTCTTGTAGTGCGGATACTTTTGCGCTTGGTGGGAAGACATATAGGACCTTTATATCGTCGGCAAAGAGGAATGGGCGACCGTGGCGCAGGCTGCTACAGATATCGTTTACATAAATCAAAAACGGGGTTGGTCCAAGCACGCTACCTTGCACAACACCGCTGGAAACTGTGACAGGGATGGACTCAAAGTGTGCTACCTTCACGGACTGCGTACACCCGGTTAGGTAGGACTTAATCCAGTCAAGCAGAGGGGTGACTACACCGTAAGCCTTGAGCTTATGTAATAGGCTGACATTCCAATTCTAGAAGTCGATGGTCAGTAAGATACCTAAAAATACAGCCGAGGCCCCCAGTAGTTGTGCATCGGTTATTGGTTGCAATTAATACGTTATCTTTTTAAGGTCATTGGCGTTCCGCTTTTCCTTTGGTTTGTCTAGAAATTCTGTGAAGCAGCAAAGTGTCAAGTTCGGAAACGCGTTTAATAAGCAGATTGTAACAAATGACGATGATTTTGTTGGTGCCATTACGTTCTTATCTTCACTGGGTTCCAGTGATCATGTATATTCGCTCTTTAGTAGTACTCTATCTAGACGTTACCAGAGTACTGTTTAGTCTAGCCGGAACGTAAGGCACGCAGACTATCAACCAAGCAGAGCCAAGGTTTCGTGTTTCCATTTTGAGATCTCAGACGACGATACCGTCCAAGTTAATTAGGATAGATTTAAGTCCTACATCACAGTGGTCGCTGCTCCCTTCATCCCAGTCGGCAGTGTTTCAGGACATGGTGGGTTTTCGCCTGGCAAGCGTTCTCCCTATAAAAAGCCACAAATGTCCGTTTAACAACACTGCAACGTGGCGAATGTGACTCGCCACCGAATAAAGTCACAGCCCATAACTTCACACTGGTAGCTCATTTAGAATCATCATACTGGATAGCTTGCTCTTCAATTAGCTTCCAATGGACCACTCAGGGTTCTCTATCTATTATTAGTCGAGGTATGACTGCGATATATCGCAGAGCAATTATGTCCAAACAAATGGACCCCGACCCCACTACAACCAAATCGTTCTTTAGCATGTTCACCGTTGCACAGTTCCAAGCATGGATATATGAACAATTTTCTACTGTCACTACAGTTCCCATAAAATGTCTGTACAGCTGTACATACCTGATCATGACTCAATTGGCGTGCCTCGCATAGTCGAGAATAAAATATTTATTTATTTAGTCACAAGGAGCAAGGAGGCACGAACACAGCCGCCCTGGATAGATCCACTGGCAGGCACCTGCTCACAAACAGATCTCGGTTTTGGCGGACATACAGATGTGCACCGTCTATCTATACTTATGAAGGTACCGTAAGGCTAGAAATCGGTGTAAGCAACACATAAGAGATTCTCGGCTCAAGTTCCAGAAAGGGTTAGCAGACGAAGCGTCAGAGAATGCAAAAGGATTCATCGTTTATGTCAAAAGGCGCTGCGGTTCGAAAGTGTCAACTTCAGTATTGATGCGTGAGGACGGTACTCATGCGCATAGGGCGTATGACAATGCCCGTGTGCTTAGGGAGCAATAGGAGTTGAATTTTAAGGGAAAACTCGTTCACACGTGTTGGGCTGGTTTGCAGGATCCCAGAGGGTTCAGGACTGTCCGATTTTATTGTAGTGGAGACGGAAGTTCGCAGGCTGTTACAAGGGTTGAACCTCTCTAAGGGCTCTGGACCTGCTTTAATTCACCCGAAACTGTTGCAGGAGTTGTCTGCGGAACTGAGTGGACCGCTCGCTATGGTGTTTCAGCAAGCGCATGAGAGCTGTGCATTACCCTACGAATGAAGGAGGCTGTCAGCTGTCTCACCATCAAAATTGGGGACAGGAGTCTGCTTGCAAATTACATACCAGTTGGCCTTACGCGCGTATTAGTCAAACTCCTCTAGCAACTGGTGCGAGCTTCATTGGAGCGTCACCATGGGTTAAATTTACTCAACAATGCCCAACACAGATTCAGGAAGAGATTTTTGTGTCTGCCAACTCTACTGGTACCTCGCGCAAGTTGGGCGGATGCTGTAGAAAACGGACACGCTCTGCACGAACTACTCGTTGACTTTTCGAAGGTATTTGACAAGGTACCCAATTTGAGGGTTGCGTAAAAGCTTACTTCCTATTGGGTACCTAGCCGCTCCCTTGTTTGGGTGACTGCCTGCTTGGGGGTAGAGAACACTGGGTACGGGTATGCCGGGCATACCGTTCAGGTAGACCTTCCTTCGTGGTGTGCAGCAGGGCTTGGTCCTTGGACCACTGCTGTTCTCTAGCTATGTGAATGACATACCCGTGGAGCTCGAGGTACCATCGCTACCATTCCCTGATGACCTGAATCTGTGGAACATTGTCGATTATCCTAAAGGGTGCCGAAGCTAGGCAGCCAGCTTTATATAAGCTTTTGGTCTGGTCTACTTGATGGTTAGTGCATTTTCGACTTTCTGTTGCTTATTTTGACTATAGCTACCATACATTAGAGTAGTTAGGCGCGTTGCTTCGATATTCTGACGTGCTATACTTCAAGGTTCTTAAATCCTATATACAGCAAAACAGTGTTCCTGGAACACGAACTATGAAGCTGTGCTATTCCGTAATGACTAACAAAAATGGAATAAAAGGTAAAGACGCCCGAGCCAAAAGCTGAGGCAAACGCAGAAGCACTCGTCCGAATACTGCAGCTTCTGTCGAGCACAGCTCTGCCTTATGCACCGCAAATGCGGTTAAGGCTACCAAACGTCCTGCTGCAAAAGACAATCTACATAAACTGCGCCCCTGCAGGGTTCTTCTTATAGACCCACCGAAAGATGCACTTAACAAAATCAGTGCACTCTCAACTGAAATGGCTGCTCTTAAAAAGGAAATGACCGTTACCAAAACTGAGCCAGCAAAACTTATGCCATTGGCCCAACTCGCAGGAACAAGGAAAAATGGCAACGCTAAGGAGTTCAAAGATGCCGGCGCCCTTCTTACTACCATCACTACTGAGATAAACGAGCGCAACCGCCGTGCCCGAAACGTGATCATCTTCAGCGTTCCTGACAAACGTCCTTTGGAGAAAGTCACCCGCCTACTTATGTCAATGTGTAACATCCCTCCTGACATGTGCGTGAGTAAGCGGCTCAGAAAATCGAAGATCGGTCGCAATTGCCCTATCTTTATTGCCTTCAAAACTCCGGAACTGGCTACACGCTTCATAGGAAATCGATATACCTTACGAACAAATAAACATTGGGCCTATTCTTATCAAGCCTGATCTAACGCCGTTGCAAAGAGCTTTCCTACCGGATAGTAATACCAAAGCACGACAACAGCCTCATATTTCATCGGCGGTTGCCAGAGCTACCGCTTGCTCTACGACAAACGTTAACATGGATCTGGGCCTAACCCACTGCGTCACGCGTCCACGATAGCATTACATACTGACTCAAACTTCACATCCCTAATAGATAAAAAGTCAACCAACATTCCAGACTCGCCCCCGCTAACGATACAAGAAGCAGAGTCAATTCATAACGCTTCCGACATGAGTGACACCGATTCCGAACCAATCAATGTTGACTTTCTGCGGACCAACTCCGTTCCCTCTCCTCGTGCAAAGCCGAAACCAACTTCGCAACACAACAGACTATCAACAAAGATCAACAGTCGAAACACGGCACGCCTCGTATTACGAAACACTCCTTGCTGCTGGATTACCATAACAAAGATAACCATACCCAAGCAGTGTCCTCGTGGCACAAAAGGACAGCTGATATGCAACAATTAACATCTGTACCAATGGTTCGCGTGAGGTCGAAATCATTCCGATCCCATACGCCACCCACCACGCAGGTTTCGACCCAACCCGCCAAAGTACTGTGCAAGCCCAACCTACTCAAATCGCCCAACAATGCCATTAAGCCCAAGGAATATAACAAATGCCGTGGCTTTCAAAAACTGAGGACGTGCTACCAGTCACCACAACAAAATAAAACTACGAACAGCCGGCGCAGCATCAGCGCAGTGATTCTCCTAATAACTAACTATCCGCCTGGTACGTTATCGCTTAGTCTGCCCTACAAAATGCGCTATGTCATCCAAACGTCAAGCGCACAACCCCGTTCCCAATCCCCACAACCTCTCGAAACGGTGGGGAACAAGGCACCCTCCCAAGGACGACGTCATTCTGAAACTCTCTGCCGCTCATCATCACTACCCCGCAGTCCCTGACCATAGGTTCTCCTGAACAAAGATATATCCGGATGACAAGCACTACAACTGGGCCACGCCACCTACGGCCCTTTCATATGGGGTGCAGCAGGACACGACCTACCTCGCCCATGCCACCAAGAGTTTTCGCCAGCTCTCTATTACCTCCAACAACTCACGCTCACTGCAACTAACCCCCAGGGTTGGCTTCAGCTCTCCGGATAGGTTCTACAGTCAATAATATTACCACAGCCTCATTAGCAGCCGACTAGCATCAGCTCCTTTCTCAATCACTTCCTGATCACCACCCTATATCACCCTCTGAACCATTTCATGCCACTTCCATGTACCCTGCGCCAGTTGCACCCTATTGTGCAACTTACCTCACACAGTCTAAATCTTTCAACTCTCCTTGCGTTGAATCATACAGTATGCTGCTTGTTAACGCGCGATCTATTACACACAAGATGCACCTTATTGGCCCAGTTATCCTACTCTCCTACCCACAACTGGTTCTCAACACAGAAACGTGGCACCCCTCAAATGCCTCTGACAGCCCACTACGCATCCCTGGCTACACCACATTCTGTAATGGACGAGACAACCAGCTGGATGGCGGTTGCCTTATGTACGTCCGAGACGACTTTGGTGCACCCGATTTCGAACTGTTATCTATAGGTGACCCTGAAGACTCCAGCTGGATCCAGACGATAGGAGGTCAACTTGACCTCCTTATCGGTTGCGTATACAACCCTCCACACACATCTAGCAAATAGATTAATACTCACTAATCTTTTCAGTGAAATCTCCCAAATGCCCCCAGGTCACAAGGTAGTGGGTGACGATTTCAATATTCCATTTATCCCCTGGAACGACCAGGTTGCCCCACTCAGATGCGAAAGAGTCGTTGACACCATCCACGCAAATAACTGGACCCAAAAGGTTCACGAGCACACCAGGGTTTCTAACACCCTTGACTTAATCTCTACGCAAGACCTCTCTGATGCAGCTGCTGGTATACTAGATAATTTATGTGGTTGCGAACACAAGGTGGTCAAACTCAC
Organism: Dicrocoelium dendriticum; assembly: GCA_944474145.2. Lineage (NCBI taxonomy): Eukaryota > Metazoa > Platyhelminthes > Trematoda > Plagiorchiida > Dicrocoeliidae > Dicrocoelium > Dicrocoelium dendriticum. Next base: position 56,158,624 of record OX104063.1, read on the forward strand.
ATTTAAACTTTCTACTCCACACTGCGCCACTTCTTCTTCTGTCAAAGAGTTTTGAATGTTCAACCACATTACCTGGGACAGCTTTGAGACATTAATGCGATCTACGAAATGGGACAGCTTCTTTTTAGCTACTGATGTAGACGCAGCCGCACACGTCCTATTTCTAAATCTTTTTAGCTGCCTAAATGTGATCGCCCCACTCACTAGCAGAAGCCGCTTAAAGATGACAGCGAAATCAGCAAACGCCTACGGTGTACTTAGAAATATCAAAATAATGCATAGCGACACTCGAAAACTAATGAATTACACATCCTTGTTCGCATGAACGAAATCCTAACCAACCGGCAAACTGCACAGGAATCAGCCAAGGTTGCTGAAGAAGATGCTGTCCTTAAATCTAACAATAAAACTAAGTAACTCAGTCAACTACTCCGACAAAGAAGCAATCACAAATCTACGTCTGTTGCCTCACTCGGACTTTCTGACATATCCGTTATTAGCGAACCATCAAAATTATGTAAGACCCTCAATGGATACTTCTGCAATTCTTTCACTGGAGCTAATGGAGCCTCACCAGCTACGCCATCTAGGCGCACCAATGACTCACTCGACACTATTAAGTTTGAGCTAGGTCCTATCTCTCGAGTAATTTGCTCAGTCAAATTGTCATCACATCCTGGTCCCGATGGTCTACAAACTACGTTGCCGATACGCGGTGGCCAGGATATACCAGTTCTAATTCTCAACCTATTCACGCTTTTCATGACAAACGGGATTTATCCAACCTCATGGAAACATGCCACCGTCATCCCCGAACAAAGAGAGACAGTCAGCAGAGCAGGACTATAGCATCAAGAGTAATGGATCAAATAGTCAAAGAAACCATGTCCACCTTCCTGCTTACACGTAACCTCCTCAATCGACAACAACATGGAGTTCTGCCATCTAAATCCTGTCAGACCTGCCAAGTTGAGTTCCTCAAAAATGTAACCCAACAGATTGACAACAAGCGAGCACTCGCCATCATCTTCCTAGGCGTGACAAAGGCCTTTGACAGAGTACCACATACCGAACTCTTGATGAAGCTGGAATCAGGCGGTTTCTCCGGCAAACTGCACATTTGGTTCTCATCATATCTTGCAGCTCGCTCACAGTCGGTAATGGTTGGAGACTTTCTGTCACTTCCAAAACCAGTCAAAAGTGGCGTAAATCAAGGAAGCGTCGTAAATAAATAAATAAATAAATAAATATTTTGTGCTCGACTATGCGAGACACGCCTACTTTTTCTGTTCTATATCAATGAAGTGTTCTAGGTTTTTAAACATGGGGCACTCTACCGCTTTGCCGACGACATCAAAATTGTCTTCTCATTTTATCGGTCAAACTTCCACCCCGCGCTCTCCTATATGCAGTACGACTTAAGAGCACTGGCTGCATTGTGCGACATATGGAAGCTGGCATTCATAACAGCAAATTGCAATGTCCTTACATACAGATGCACCATGCCACCCAATACCTTAATGCTACAAGACACGCCGTTAGGGGACTGCCTAACAGTGCGGGACTTAGGCGTGCACTTCTCCTGTCCGCTGAACTTCGAGAAACATGTAGTTTATTCCGTAGCTAAAGCACGCTCTCTCTCGTCGGATACATCCTCAAAATCATGACGATACAAGAACCTAGAACGGCGCTGTACAAAACATGTGACCGGTCTCTGCTAGAATACTGCTCTATAGTATTCACCAACCTAGGAAAATGCGACAGAATGGCTTTCGAAAAGGTTCAGTTTACCTTCACAAAACGCATTCTGGAGCACTCAAATCTCAGCTATCGTGGTCGATGCAAAGCACTTAAGCTTGACCCGTTATGGCTGCGCCGACTGAACCCCGACGAGGTTCTTGAAACAGAACGAGACCACTTATAATCGCTTCCTCTTACCTTCCCATACTATCTCCTTCCAGACTCTTAATATTGTTTTTGCCTGTTTCCTCCAATAACACTCTAAGTCTTCCATCCCCTAGGTATTATCCATCGGATACCGAATGCCTCTACATTCCCTCAAACCTCCCACATCTGGCTAGCTGGAGACATCCGCCTCTAGCTAATCGCATCAACTAAATTGGCTGCTACCTAGATGGTGAAGCCGGCGTGCGCAGGACCTCAAGGGCCAGTTGACGTTGCACAAACATATCCTAATCGCCAAGCTGACACCGTTCTCACTTATACTCGTTACGCTAGGAATCACGACAACGTTGAATATTCTCTTTTAATCGCGCTTCCATTTACCGTATATTCCTCTCTCATTACGGAAGGTCTGTAGCACTTACTTTCGCTGACATGTTGACGAATTCTGTGACACTGTAGATATACACTGATGACCAAGCGACTTATTGGAATGGCTACATCTGGCCACTGAGGGCATTTCCTAGTGCCACCATCTGTCGATCGTCCTAAATTCATTCTCTGTTTAGAGACAGCTAGTGGTCTTACGTTCCAAGCATCTCTGCGCATATTTGGAGCTTGCTAAAAGCCACTCTCTTTTTGTCTCCAACCATCATCCTTTAGGACTGTCTGCGTCAAATACATCTGTTGTTTGTTGCATTATTCTGGGACGCATTAGGTATCCACTAGCCACTAGTAGGCTTTACCCCAGTGCCAGTGCCAGCCGACGATACTCCCTCTCTTTTGGTACTATTATCAGTTCTTCGTATTACCTCTGTTTAGCAGGAGCCATATTTTGTAGGCTCAAACCATCTTTGCGCATATCCGGAGCTTGCTAAGAGCCAATCTTTTACTCCTCTCTGGGACTGCGTACTTCACATACATTTGCCGCTGTTGACTTATTCTGATACACTTTAGGTATCCACTAGCATCTTGAAGGCTTTACCCAATGCCGTTGCCAGCCGTTGCTAATCTCTCCCTCATTACCATTATCACTTCTTCGTCACCACTTTTCAGCTGCAGCGAGTCATTGAAGGTAGAATTGATCTTTGCGCCATGAGTCACTCCTTATCTCTCCAACACTTACTCTCTTGAATTGTTTGAATCGCACCTACGCTGGTTTTTTGACTTCTTCTGTCAATGTAGGCATCCACTGGTAAGTAGTAGGCTTAATCCGAATGCCTTTGCTGGCCATTGACACTCTCTATCCTAGCGCCACTATCTGTCGCTGTTCTTATCTTCTTCACTACTGCAGCCATTCGCCATGTACTCCATGTCCCCTCTGCGCAGATATTGAGCTTGCCATGATACACTTCTTGTCTTTCCACCATTCATTCTCCTGGAATGTCTGTATCACTTACCTCCGCTGGCTTGTTGATGCATTCAGTGACCCTATAGGCATACACTAGTAACCAAGCGTCCGATTGGCATGGCTACATCTGGCCACTGGTAATCTTTCCTAGCGCCACCATCTGTCGATAAGCTTAAATTCGGCACCTCTGTTTAGAAGTAGCTAGTGGTCATAGGCTCCATGCATCCGAGATTATTCAGTGCTTGTTAGGAGCCACTCCTTATCTCAATAACCTGTATTCCTTCAGAATATTTGCATCCAATATTTCCGCTGCCCTACTGCCAATTGACCTTTAGATTACGCTCGCGACAACCTGTTTGTTTCCACTTATTCTCCTCTCCCTGTCGTATTACGCGAGCTGCTTGCTGATCATGCACCTCGCAAACACCACCAAGATTCTAAAACTCTTTGCTCTCTCCCCACGCACTTTTTGGCTCATACTAAACCGATACTTCTAGATTATTTACTGGTACAAGGCTGGTGTCTCCACGCAGGCGTTAGAAAACCACGCATACGACTAATGATTCTATACATTATTCAAAAGACACTTTCAGCAAAGTTATTGTTGCACAGTGTAAATGCTTTTGTCTCAAGTTCAAATATTGTAACATAAGACTTTACCAATGTGTAACTACATGCCTCTTCTTGCGGCCTTCTCTCGATTATCCCTTACCTACCCTTTTCTCCGAGGTCCGGAACTTCTTTGAGGTCTGGGATTCGACTGAGGAACAATTTTCGCCTAAGACGGACGTAACCACCGGCAAGAAATTACATGAAGAATGGTTGAACACCAATAGGGCCCAACCATAATCACCACAACACATGTCCAGTATGGAGGACTGGACACACCTTCATACTCCCATATATTATACGTGTGAAAAAGCCAGACAGCAGAAGAGTTGAACTTTTGCTCACATGGACACACAAAAACACGACTATTCATGATGTTCCCTTCCTCAACAGGCCTCAACAATCATGGCGGCACCGAGCAAATTAACTGTCCAACTAACAGAGGAAATTAGGAGCCATTTGTCTCCGAATAACCGCATATAAAATCAGTCGTTAAACGGCTTTGCCAACCATAGTTTTATGTTTAAAATGCTTTACGGCAGTGCCACAGGACGTGGTGGGTTTTCGCCTGGCAAGCCTTCTCCATATAAAAAGCCACAAATATTTGCTTAAAAATACTGCGACGTGGCGGATGTGACTCGCCACTGAATAAAGTCACTACCCACAACTACATACTGGCAAATCGACTAGACTCATATTTCAACTCTTCCCGACACATGTAAGAATAGGTTACTCTCCGTCTACATGAGCCGTTTCATTGCACTTTTAGTGCCTTGACTGTTCCAACTACACACGATTGAACCCGAAGTATCGTCTTGGTACACAACTGCTTTTAAACCTTGATCACGCCTGATTTGATGGGACCATGAAGTTGAGAGTAAACTATTTACTTATTTCTGTGAACATTTTGCTACTGTCACTGTTACAGTTACCATAAAATGTCTGTACAGTTGCACATACCTGATCGCGCCTCGGCTAGTCGAGAATAAAATATTTATTTATTTATTTAAATCGGGCAAAGTGCTCCGTTCTTCGAATTGGAGGAGTTTGCCCTGCTACGAAGTATTTGGTCAGTGGGGTCGAACTCCCTCGGGTATCTAGCCAGGTTGACCTAGGCGTCCTTCACTCTTCGGCTGTACACTCCGGCGACAACTGGAAGAAGGCCGCATGCAGAGGTTTCCTCAGGTTGTGATTAATATGACGTTCTTTTGGAGTCTTAACAGGCGGCGTCATTATGTGACTGTTCTTGGCTTACGTTCGGCCCCATTTGAAATAATTCATCCAGGCCTGTACGCCCTGCCTCATCGGTGACAAATTGGAGCTAGCGCGGGTTTTACGAGTGGGTACAAAGTTAGCCGTGGGATTACGGAGCCGGACGTACCCCGAGCGTCTACTTAGTTTGGGAATGCATTCAATGCACTACCGAAGGCTTAGAGGAGACCTATTTCTAACTTTCCGTATCTTAACTGGTAAGGGTGGTTCAGCGTTACCTGAGCTATGCAGTCCCGCTAGATTGTCTGTTCTGCGCTTTCACTCCTTGAAGCTGGACAAAGTGAGGTACGGTCGGCTTAGTGCGGCTATCCGGCTGTCATTCGGAGTCATCCAGGGCTGGAACATGCTTTCGGAAAGTGTTATCACGGAATCTACGGTTTAGGGGTTTGAGCGGCATCTTAACGCCCTTGGGTGGCAACACGAAACCTTTCCGTCCTCTTGAGTAACTCGCATTTTGTACTTCGATTTCTTTTATCTACTCCTCTTTACGCATTGGTATTATTTCTTATTTAAAGTGCACTTCCTTATTCTGTAATTTTGATTTCTCTTCCTATCATTGCTTACTTCAAGTGACTTCCAAAGCAGAGACTGCTAGGGCAGGAAACATGAGCATTAACTGGTTGGCCAGTGTGCGATACGGGGGTACCGTTTAGATCCATCAATAACTGAGCACTTCAGCATTTCCTGGCTAAACGATCCACACAAAATGGATGGAGCCCAAAATGGATTGGGCATGAACTTGACGGAAAAATTAGGAACGTTTGAATTTTTCTGGTGAGCGATTTCAAAAGCGGCTTTTGCACCAGCAAGCTCAAATTAATGCACAAATGAAAACGATTGAGAACCTGACACAATGCTTGAGTTTGTAGAAAACAGGAGCAGCGACTCGGGACACGCAGGAGAGGTATGTTGATCTTCTCACGAACGCCACCATAGAACACAATTTTTACGCGGATTCTGTGTGCACACTCGTAGTGTGATTCAAGCGCTCGGAAGACTTATTCTGGACGGACTTTATTCGTCAAGAGGACTCATAAAACACACTCTACCCAAACAGTCGAATGATCTGACGTTTGACGAAGTAGTTTCGCAGCTGAAGGAAAATGTTGGTAAGTAGGTATCGATGTTTAGTACTCGCTATTGAATTGTCGAAAAGGAATCGGACGACTTTGGTGCCTAGCCGACATGGATAGCTGTGTGTGTGAGCGTTTCAAACTACGATCTTCAACGGACGATCAGTTTAAGTGGCCCACGTTTTCCAGCGCTCTACAATCCACTAGTGATGATGAGATGCGTACGCGGCTTTTAGCAAAGCTGGATCAGGATCCTGCGCTGACACTGAAGGTCCTCGCAAGCGATTGCAAACGGCTGCGCACTCTAAAACACGACACCGCCATGAAAAAACGGAATGGCCTTGCACAACCGAATACCGTGCACTTCATGAGAGGCGCCAGGTCTGCAAACTCAAGGAAACCCTTCAAGAGGTTTGGGAGCAAACCGTCCACAGCATGCTGGCCATGCGGCGTATGGCATTATGCGCGATTTTGTCTGTTCAAGCGTCATATTTGTCAGTGTCATAAACGTGGGTGTAAGGAGGAATACTGCTGTCAGGTCCGGTCGAAGCAAGGGAAGAAGTCTTATCGAAAGGGGAATTTTAGGAATGCTGGCACAGTGTCTCTTTCCATAGGTACCGCATTCCAAAGTGAGGGTAGACTAAGAAGACGATTTATCAGGGAGTTGCTGAAAGGGATCCCAACGAACTTGCAAGTTGACACGGTCTCGGACATCACGATTATTTCCAGAAGCACATGGAACCACCTAAAGAGGCCGCAGGTAGTCGATTCTAAGCAAGCTGCACTTAATACACCAGGCGGTGTATTAAACTTAGTAGACGAACTTTATTACAAGTTTACTTTCAAAGGTATGGAAAAGTCGGAAAACGTGCTAAATTTCAATCTTGTTGGTCTCGAACCGATCTAAAAGTTACAACTACTCGATGTTCCCTTGAATCAGATCTGCTATCAAATCCGAGATAGTCCAGACCCAACGTCCATATCCGTCGAAGACATGACGCATAACTTGAAGCGAAAATTTGCTTCTATCTTTCAGGATAGCTTGGGTTATTGCCAGAAATTCAAGGCGACGCTGAGCGTGCGACCTGGTGCTAAACCAGCGTTCATGACTATACACCGGTACCATGTGCAGCCATATCACCGTTGGTCAAGAACTTGATTGACTGGAATGTGCCGGAGTCAGCAAGTCGTCAATTACTCATCATGGGCCGCACCTGTTGTCGCAGTGAAGAAGGCAAATGTCAAAGTACGAGTCTGTGCTGACTCCTCAAATGGCCTCAACGCCGTGCTGGACGACCACCAATACTCATTACCTGTACCGGAAGATAGCATTGCAAAACTGAAGGTACGTTAGTATTTTGCCAAGCGTAATCTATCTAATACCTTGCTTCAAGTGGATGTGACGAAGTCTGGAGGAAGTTGTAGACAGTCAACACTCATCGTGAGCATTCCAATACAACCGCTTGACATTTGGTGAAAAACAGCGCCAGGCGTTTTCTAACAATTGCTGGATACCGTACTATCGGGCGTTTCTGGAACGGCTGCAGATATGGATGATAACACGGTCATGGGTTAAACGCAGAAAGAATTGTTTAACCGCCTGGATGAAGTGCTTCGTTGCATACAGTCGTACGGTTTCTCGATCCGTGAAGGTAAATGCATATCCTTCAAGCAGATCATCAAATACCTAGGTTTTATCCACGAAAAGGATGGCGGCCGACCAGATCCGGAAAGCTTAGCAGCCAGTAGAAAAATGCCTATACTAACAGAGCTGCAGTCCTTGCGTTCCTTTCGTGGGCTCATCATCCAACAAAGTGCATTCTCGCCTGAGATGTACCACCTGCGTGCCCCGTTACACAAGCTACTAGCCAAATGCCAAAATTGGAACCGGACCACAGGAAGCCAAAATGCCTCCGAACGTGTCAAGACACTGCTGTCCTAAAAATTGCTGATAACGCAGTTGGATCCCTCCAAAGCTATTGTCCTACTCACAGCTGCAGCAAGCCGTGGCATTGGCGCAGAAACTTCAAACACTACACCGATGGATCTAAGGAAGCAATAGCCCATGCCGCCAAAACACTTACGAAGGCCAAGAAGAATTACAGCCAGATTGAGAAAAAGTTTCGGTTCTAGTGTTCGCGGTCAAGGAATTTCACAAAATAGTATACGGCCACCGCTTCCAGCTTCTGACAGATCACAAGCCCGTGCTGGCTATTTTTGATTGGAAACGGGGCCTCCCCGCCCACAAAGACAATCGACTACAGCGTTAAGCTCTTAACTTAATGGTGATTGATGTCGAGATCTGCTACCAGTCGACAATTTCCATTCGCCAAGCGGATGCACTGTCACGTCTACTTGACGCTCAACAGCAAGAACATAGGATACAATCACTGCCTCGGTCAAGATTTAGCCTGATGTCAACTATCTGGTAAGTAATGTATTGCACGGTCTACCGGTTACCGCATAGCGGTACGAAGTGAAACGCTTCTGGACCCAATACTCAAGATGGTTCCACTGTTTCACACAACGAGTTAGCCAAGTTCATGTACATCAGCTGAATTGCAATAGTACTTCCAGAGGGGACACTCGCTCTCTTTTGTAATCTACCGCAAGCTATTTTCGGAAAGAGCGGTCATAACCAAGGCACTTCAGGAGTGACTTATTTGGCGGTTTCATGCCGGACACCCTGGAATCAACCGGAAAAAGGCGATTACCATCAGTTATGTATACTGGCCTTTCATGGGCATTCAGCTAGAAGAAATCTCTAAGGGCTGCCAAAGGTGCGCCAATTGCTTGAAAGCGCCACAAAAATCAGAGCTCTATTCATGGTCAAAATCTACTAAGTCATAGCGCCACATCCATGTCGAGTTTGCAGGCATGATCAATATAGTCGATCAATACAGCAAGTAAGCTGAAGTATTTCTCATGGATAATTATATATAATAAATAATAATAATTAGGTATTTTCCTAAACCGATTAGTCGCTGCATCCATAGGGGTTCAGATCCATCTTTACATTAATCCTATGCTCTTGCATGGAAGTAGACAAAATACTAGTATATGTCCCTAGTTGACAATTACAAAGGCATTAGCATTGGTTTGTGTACAGCTAAAGGGGTCGCAGGCGCCCCCCTTGAAAATTTTCTGTTTCTTTCGGGCGATATTGGGCTATTAGTTCGTTTGGTGTGACAGCTGCGCAAAGCTGTAGTTGTGCCGTTTCTCTTTGGAACAGCATCCAACTCATCAAAACTTCACTCTAAATTCATGGGACGTCTTTGACCCGATCAGTCGCCAAAATTATTGTTGCGTACACGAAAGAAATGGGAGTGGCGGAATTCAAAAGGATACAAGAGGTTAAAAATAATTTCGTGAAAGGCAGATGAAAATAAAATGTATTTGTTAGGAGGCATACTAAGATGGCGTGCTTTACTAACAAACAACCAATTAACACAACAACAGCCAAATTTTTCTTGCGCTGATATTGCTTTCTGGCGCGAAATTTCCACCTGAGTAACTCTAGGAACATGTTAAACATTTCTACGGCTAACATACTGCCTAAAGTTGCACGAAAATAGGCTGCTGATGACAAGTTCTACCCGCTGATTACATTGAAAGTCAAAATTGCAATACACACAGTAGTTTGCGTGTTATACGCAATTGAATGGTGGTCTACGAATAAGGCCATTATTCTAGTGTCTTAAAATGGCTTTCTACTTTGCAAGTAGGTAACAGAACAAGCAAAAAATATGTAAAAATTAGCGAAGCGGTATAACTAATAGGCTTTGCTATCTAGAAATGCTCTAAATGGGCCGTAATACCTTGTAACAAGTAGGAACTTCGTAGGTTGCCAAAAAGTACACTGTGCTGGCGCACATGGCATATATTCTTAAATAAGCTATAATGTTGCGCAAAAGCACTAGATATCCAGTAAGGAATATTAATTTGCACGGGAATTCAGGAGAGCTTATAATTAACCCACGGTTGGAAGGCCTCAGCATACAACTTTCAGTGAGTGGTTGGCGGCTTTCGGTTTCGGAATTACCTGTCTTTGTGGTCAGCCTCTGAACGCTTGCGCCTACAGAGGGACCATGGATGGCTTGCACTGCACCACCCGCGGCTCCAACCACGCGCCACATACCCAGAATAAATCCGAAGTAATAAAACCGAGAGGCATGTGGATGGGAGCCACATTTCCTCAACGGGGCAGGCCCACACTCCTTCACATGCAAACACCTGCACGCTGTAGTTGGGGAACCAAGCGCACACAAGACGGTGATTGGACGGTAGTCCGCTGCACGCGGAGTGCATGCGAACGCTCTTCGAGCACAACACGGCCACAAGGACCGTGCGCCCCGTACCCTCCAGCAACGATCAACTGTCTCCTGGAGAGAGCATGAACGACGTAGTGGGTTATAGACGGGTAGGCACCTTGTCAACATGCACACCACGCGCAGCCGCACCGGGGATTTCAAGCAACAGGCATTCACTTGAAAGGATAAGGTGAAATAAAATATATCCAACAAGGTATAAAGATACGGTGGCCTAACGCTGCTAAACAACCATATGAATAAAGTTGGTTAGCAACGAATCCGCGATAAGTAATATCCACTAGTTCCTAAAAATGCTACAAACGCAACAATGTTACCGAAGGTAAGCGCATTTAGCGTCAGCAACGTGGCTAGTTAATAGAAGGTTATTCAGCTAGACAGAAGAACCTAATAACGTGGAAAGAAATGAATCCAGCGTAAGAAGACGTTGTTTATGTGCAAGTTGGTTTAGTCCAACTGTGGTGAAGAAGCATTAAGTATGCAACATCAGTGGATTCTAAGCCACATAAACTACTAGGAATATAGCGCTTAGTATGTTGTAGGCCTCTAAGTGGTTCTTAAGTTTATATCAATGCCGCATGAGCCAGGTTTACCTGAGTAACATAGGAGAACTTTCGGCTCAATTGACACATTTTGGCCTGGAAAATACGCACATTGCTTAGCCAAACATCGCAAGTTTAATCTCCTAGAGCCAATTTTCTATATTCATGAGGCTGTCTCCAACACCAGTAAGCTAGAGTAGCTTGTCACTAATAATAAAGAAATGAGTATGGGAAAATTTAGTAGAAGTTAGCAAATTGCTTTTGGGCGTGCAATCCATTTGGTCTGCTCTGGTGAGGCATTACCAACTCTACTTCTGGGGATTAAGCTCACTCAAACACGAGGGATGGTTATGTCTCATATGTTAATGCAGAGTACTGTGCAGCTCTCGGATTAAGTTCGAGCTATTTCTTATCTATTTTAAGTTCTGAGGCAAGTGCCGGCGGTGTTCATCCAGAAGGCAGTGTTGACTATTACTATACTGTCACCCCGACTATTTCCTTTGTGGTTTTCCTGGCAGGAGTTGTTCTAGCACACTAAGCGAAAGTGAGAAGAAAGTTCAGGAGTAGGATAGTAACAAAAACTAGTGGGAGCTGGTCGTTCACTCGCCAGTACGCATAACTCATAGTAGGCTTTGGAGCCAGCTAAAAGATAAATAACACACTGGCGGCCAAGACAGGAAAAGTGGTGATGTAAAATTTCTGGTGGTCCAGCCAGCCAGTGTGACAGGGCCTCTCTGTCCTTGGTTAGCTTTCGTGCCAGTGCACTGGAATCTGAAAATGCGAGTGTTTCACTTGCAAAAACAGTTAACGAAGAGGATCTGGTTCTCATTATGCCTTTCTACTAGTGTTGTAAATGGTGAAAGGCATATGTATGCAAGATAAAGCTAAGTATATGGGGCCAAGGGAGGATAAGTGGAGAGCGAAATGTCTGACCTTAGGGCCTAGAACTTTTAAAGTGCTCTCTTTGGCGACAATATGAAAGCTAATTATATTATTTTGGTGTGCACATACTGATGGCAGTTGGAAACCGCGGAGTACCGTAGCTAATGCTTAGGCTTAATGAAAATGCATCAATAAGGGCCAGCTAGCAACCGATGTCTATGAAGGTACATAAGGGTTCATCTAAAGCCGGCATTTAGCTAGTCTTGGACAATGCTAATGCTAACCTTAGGTGTAGCAACATCTACAAACGCTTTCAGCATCTTATACAAGGCTTAGGTCTGGTGGGATGCCGGTACTAGGGGCACCTCAATGTTCACGAGCCTAATATTTTTTCAAGGACCCAGTGGTCTAAGAAGTTGGGAGGTGATAGGTGTAAAGCTGAAGACAAGGAATGTCTTCATGCCAAAGAGCACTGGACCGCCTAGCACTAACTGTCAATCGTTATGGGCTATGCTTTGCTCCATCGAAATGCAAAGTACTTCTCCAAGATTGGCAGGGACCCAACCCTGCCCTGACACTTGGTGGTAAACTTCTAGAAGTCGTTCAGGAATTCAAGTACCTGGGCAACTATATTAGCACCCGTGGCATTGAAGATGAGTTTACGAACCGCATAGCAAAAGCTCGAGGTGCTTTTGCCAATCTCCGCCACCTGTGGCGCAGACGCGACATCACTCTCACCCCGAAGGGTAGCGTGTATAATGCAGTCGTCCGTTCAACTCTCCTATATGGTTGTGAAACCTGGCCCATCAGGTCGACAGACATGAAGAGGCTCGTCACTTTCGAACATCGCTGCCTTCGCAGCTTAGCTCATGTCTGGTGGGAACAGCGCGTGAGCAATGAGCATGTTCGACGTCGCGTATTTGGTGCAGGAAGAGCGAGTGAACCGCTCAGCACCATTATATCACGCACCAGGCTCCGATGGCTGGGCCACGTGTTGCTCATGCCAGCACACCGACTCCCGCGACGTGCACTGTTTGCGCGTTGTGGGTGCGGTTGGAAGAGGAGGAGGGGAGGCCAAGTGATGACTTCGTCGAGATAAATGGAAACCCTCACTTCGAAGTTGGCGTCGGTTGGTACATCCCGACTGCCTGGCTGGGGTCTTAAAGACGGTGAACACGTTTGGTTGGGCACACTTGCTGATATGGCTCGGAGCCGGCACCAATGGCGTTTGTGTTGTGATTTCTTTTGTCCATCCCCTCCTGTTTAGTATCCCCTCCAATCACGATCTCAATCGTTAGGCATAATATGACTTTCTTTCACGGCAGCCAGCTGTTAGCTCTTCGGAACGATGTCCATCCGTTACTGGGGGCTCAGCGGGCGCGCCACTGTTTTGCTTTTCTTTTCTTTTGTATTGCGGCACAATAGCTGCCGTGTTCTCCACCTCCAGCTAACGTGTAACGATAATGATGATGATGATGAAGACAAGGAATGAAAATGTACATAAAAAGTAAGGATTGAAATGCGCCCGCACGGATGGCTTGGTTATTGCCCTGCAATAACCTATATTAAGAATAACTGCGGGTTTGCGATCCTGCCTGTCGGTAGGCTAGGCTGTACTGCTGGTTGAAATATTTTAACTTTGATGAACTGACGATTAAAAAGAGAAGCCGGAGGTTTCTGCATACCAATTGGTCCATACAGCATTTAGACCAACGTGTCAGTGAGGGAAGCGAAGCAGTTAGGAACTAATCAGTAATGGCTGAGTACCTCTTGCATGCAAAATTGTTATGTTAGCACCTGTACGATGTGTGCGACCGACCCGACTAAGACCTCCTAGGTCTTGTGATTGCGGTAGTGGATAAGTTAAAAGAACAGGTGTCATTGATGGAGACAATTCATGGAGGTTATCCCTTATTAACCCTTACAGGTTGCTTTCGTGGTGGCTTATACTCTTTCCCTAGTGCAGTCGTAAGGTGAAAGTGTCCGCAGGGGAACTCCAGTAGGTCAGGAAGAGATCGCTGAATACTAACGTCATTTTGTACTCGGATAGGTATTCTTAAAACCCAGAAAATGGGTGAGATGGATACCGTTAAAGTCTCTTAGATGATAACACGGTAACGGCAATGAATGTGGATGAGTTGTGAGCTCAAGGTGCTTAGATGTCATGCACTATATCGTGGGCATCCACAAGCTACATCAGGGCCAGTTTCGAAGAAGTGGTCTTGCGAATCGCAGCTACGGAAGGTGCTTTGTATATTGTCAAAACATAAGAAGCTTTCTATCTCCTTCCTGAATGCCTGCAAGTGTTGGATTTCTCTTATTCTGGAAGGCAACCGGTTACATATGTTCACGTACACAACTAAGTAGAAACGAGCTCGCAGTCTTCTTTGATTTTGCTGGAGTAATGTAATGGCCCTGGTTCCGGAGGTTAGATTCAAATGCGCTCCTTAGTTCAAGACAAGTGGTAGTACTGTTCAGCTTTCTATGAACTAGCTTACGTAGGAAGCACAGGTTAAGGATAATGCGCCTTCGCCATGGGGGCCGAACTTTAAGGTGTTCGCACCTTTGTCGGTAACTCGGCGCTTGCTGTGATGGAGTCAACCTCTTCGTAAAGCGCAGGTGAGCTTTTTCAAGCAGGACACAGTCCGACCTCGGCAGGTTGCTGCATATAAAAGAGCAATATTCCAGATGTGGCTTGAGGTGGCTGCTATATAGTTCTAGTCTTGTAGCCGGTTTTTATGTAACGGCTTATGTGGAACGATAATCCCTGTACCCATGCCACTTGATGTTGTACTTGTTCTACGAAGTTGTGGCTCACAGAGGAGCGGAAGCCCGGATCTGTTATCATGGCATTCTGTTTGATACTTATGCTGTATATTGTTAGGGACCCAGTAAGTATAGAAAATTTGTGGGTCATGACGTTAGACCTTTGAGCGGAGTAGGTCATTTACCAGGGTTCGCACCACTTTTCAAGTGCATTAAGACCCTCACAGATACTATTAATTGCGGATAATTCATTACCAGGAGAAACACGTATACAACTTTAACGTCGTTATTAAAAATAAAGGAGCGACCGTGCTGTAAACTCCTTCAGAAGTCATTGATATAAAGCAAAATAGGGTAGGACCAAGTACGCTCGGCTGCACCACGCCCCTGGGGACGAAGGTCGAGATAGATATATTTTACTCAGTCTTAACGGACAGCGTAAATCTTATTAGATATGAACGCAGCCAGTTCAATAGAGGACTGCCTACCCCGTAACCCTTTACCTTATGCATCAGGCGCATGTGTGATACCCAGTTAACCGCCTTTTACAAAGCAAGGTGAAGGATGATAGCTGAAAACTAAGAGTCAATGGCCTCGGGGACTAAATTAAGGAAGTCCAGCCAACAGGCTGCGCAAGACCGAGCACTTAGAAATCCGTGCTGATATTCATTTATGTGCTGACCTGCACAAAGGGTGTCATGAGGGCTTTCTTAATCAACTTCTCCATCAAGCGCGTGATAATAGCAGTGTGGCTAATAGGGCGTACGTTACCAACTTTTCAAGGGCTTCCGTCCTTATGCCTTAGCATGATGATGGAATGTTTCCAAGCGGTCGGGCAGTGACCATTCTGCATTGATAAAGTAAGCTCTTTCAAAAGAAGAATAAGGATATCTTCACCAGCATTCTTAAGTAGGCTGGGCGACCATTCGTCTAGCCCGGGGTTCAAGAATGACTTGGCAGTTGAAAGCGCAGAACGGACACTTTATGTCAAGCTGTACAGAGGACCGGGACTGGCTAACGAATACTTGTAGGGCTTCGAAGGTTAAACCTATTTCTAAACACTGCGATTCTTTAAAGTGTAAGCTGCGGACTTCACACAAAATTTTTTCGTCAATGGCAGCGTAGTTGGGATTAATCTTTAGGGTAGAGATCTGTCGTCCATAGTTAGGAATGCAAGAGCGCAGCTGCCAGTTGAGATTCTTAGCTCTGTTCGTACTTTTAGTGCGGCTATTTCTTGATTGGTTTGCTGCTGCTTAGGTCTGGCACAAGCACCAAGGCTCCTGTAATAAAACTGCGCTAAACTTTTAGCAGATTCGGCAGCCCTGAGACTAGTGTGACTGACAATGACACACAATTCAGTTCTGCAACCTTTAAGGCGTTTTGCAAGCAATGCGCCGTCCAACGCCTTTAATCACCGCCGTTTCACCCACTGTCGGATAGCCGGTCAGAAGGGTTTGTCGATACCTACCAGTGAGCTTTCCACAAATCAAATGGGGAGGGATGTATATTAGAGGTAGTTGACCGGCTCCATTTTTTTAACCGTCAACACTGAATCCACAAGCGCAAGAGTGGGTTTCTCCAGCGCACGCTATGATAAACCGGAGGCTCCACATCCCTTTCGACGTCATCCAGCCGCGCTCGGAATCCTACGCTAGTGAAAGAAACCGCAGCATGGAACAAGATATTAACCGGCGGCATGGAGCAAACCAGCGTTCGTTTACGTTTGGACAGAAAGTGTTAGTACGTGACTATTGGGAAAGCCATGCGAAATAAACGCCCGGGTCAGTCAAAAGCAAGCGTAGAAACCTCCTGTATGACGTGATGGAGACGCACAGATCTGAGCAAGGCGTGCAAACCAGTTAAGCCCAACATTGTGCCAACCAGAACAAGCAAGGCCTACCGAAATCCCGTTCGATATCCAACATAAATAAATAAATACATTATTCTAGAATGCATCGAGTCATACCACCTCAGGTATGATCAAAATTTACAAGCAATTATGTGGCATAACAAATACGTTACAAAGCATGTAATCGGCTGTGGCGTAAGGTTGCACAATTTGCAGAAACAGTTGAGGCACTCATGAGGAGCAAACTCATCGGTGGAGGGAAAATAAAATAGTTTTAAGTGTGCGTAAAGTTAATAAAAAACACGGTAAGTGGAGTGGGCACAGAAGATGAAGACTGAGAGTACCTTTGTTGTACGTGACAGTAAAATATTGAAAAATTGCTAATCGGCATTCCAGTGTGTAACAATTGGCAGTGACTTTATTCATCGGCGGGTCACTTCCGCTACATCACAGTGTTGATAAACGGATTTTGTGGCTTTTTCTAAGAAGAGGGCTTGCCAGATGAACACCCACCGCGTCCCGTAACACTGTCGCCGATTGCTACAAACGGTCAAGTACAACTGACCAAGCTTCCTATGAAGTGTTTGTTCATGTAGTTATTCGCAGTCGAATGACTCCTCTGTTGGCTAGACAAAGTGCACACTCAGACTCCAGCATGGACACTGAGGTCAGTCGAGGAGGCAGTGTGGAGTTGAAGGTAAGTAGAAGTTCCAGTGTATGGTGTCTCACCTTCTCCGATCATGTATAGTTTCTGTGGTGTGAAGAATTCATGTCCAGCTACCCTCACTGGACATCGCTGGTTGAGGCGTTGGGTGCAGATGGTTGGTTTGGAATTGAAGCCATGGTCCAAATAAGTCCATGTTGGTATTTTCCTCACATTTTAGAAGGAGACATTTTCTCAGTACAATCCCGCATCTCGAAGATGTTCAAGACCCCAGAAAAAAGAGCAAGAGAGGAACAGGCCGAGAAAAGACCAAAAAGGACAGTCACGCTACCAAGCATCGGGGAAATCCTAATTTAAAACATTTATTAAGACAACTGGTGTACAGTGGTAACACATATTACACTGAAAATTATTTTGATTACGCAGCAGAGGGCATGGCGCAATGGATAAATTACTTTCATAAAGATGTAGAGCAGGGTGCCGGGAAGAAATCCACGTGGTATTAGCTTTCGGCGTTAGAATTCAACCGGAGACCAGAGGGTGGGTATGTAAACACAATTGGTTGCAATCGGAAACCAGAAAATACCGTGAAGAGGTGGCGATATTTAAATATACTTCATGAGATTAATATTATCTAAGACCACATAATAGCTATTATGTACATAGGTATATGAGGATAGGATGCTGAGCATAATGAAAGCCGGCTGGATTAAATGGCTATGTACAGCGGTCTAAGTGTCGTAGGCAAGGCGATCGAGAAATGGCGCTAATGGACTTGGTTTCAGTGGTCAAAAGTGCTGGTTGGGTTAAACATTCTAGTTACTAATACATAACTACATTGTCAAAGAATAGGCCAACAAACCAGCAAAAATATGTGATGCAAACAGTTTACAAGAAAACAGTTAGAAAGTTAAGGAGTGGCACCAACAAGCCCCGAATATGCGCAGAGATGTAAGGAGCGTACGCCAGCTCGCGGTAGCTAAAGATGTTGAAGTTGCGACAACCGAGATAAAGCGTCGGTGGACAGCTCATCAACGGCCAACTGTAGCCACGCGATTAAGAAATTAATTCACGTGTAGATACTACTGTATCACAGAACCACCTGAGTTGTAATGCAAGAGAATAAACTTTGTGGGAAAGGGGTAACTCATACCAAGCTCCGGAGATCCCGTGGTAAGCTTCAAATTGCCGAAGGCAGCAGTGGATGATGGCGCACACTAGAGCAAAGAATCTAAAACAAGGATATCGGAACAAACTTCTCGGGCACTTCTGCCAGGGAGCTGGACCGATAGGCAGAGAACACCGTTCCAAAGACTTCAAGTTAATCCTAGGCTTTCGTGGTACATTGCGGACCACATCTCAGTAAGAGTGGTGTCTAGACGAAAGTGAATTGCCTATGAAAACCATTATATTAGCGATTAACCGAATATTAGTATGACAACTATTCTTATTAGTAGTAGTAATCTCAGCAGTCTAACACGGAGAAACCGAGCGAACATAAAAACTATGGAGATTAGCAAATAAGGGACCGTCATCGCGTCATAATCTTTCTGGCTTGGTAGTTGAAGGTGCGCAACATACTTCAGCTCATATGCCGCAGGAAGCATGGAACATTTTGACTAATGTACAACCGAAATTTTTGGGTTTGTTTTGCATAAGCCGATTTTTCACTTTTTCATTTTCAAGGTTTGTAATATTAAACATGTGAATTCATACAATATTGTACACAATCCTTCTACTGATTCCGGTTGCGGGCCATGTCCTCAGGAAAGCTAAGCCATTGGCACTCCTCATCTCTTGGTCCTCATCTTGGAAGACGTACGGATCAAACAGTGGTTAGACACGATGTTGGCGATTACGTGTGCTGCCGCCAAGTGGATGGCTAACCACCACGCGATCAATCCTAGCCAAGTCCTTGACAAGCAAATAGAACGCGACGCGGTAGACGTTCAGGTGCCATGCGTAGGACGTGACCGAGCCATCTAAACTGGAGCAACAAAACCAGTTTGTTAAAGGGAATACTCGCCTTACCGATGTTGCAACTTGGAAAGTCATTACTAGTAACGCGTTGCTGCCACCAAACACGAGCGATCCTCCTTAAGCATCCGTTATCAAAGGCAGAAAGACGACGCATGTCTACCACGCGCAACGGCTAGGACACGCAGCCATACAACAATACTGAGCGAAATGATGCGTTGTAAATGCGACCCTTTAGTGAGGATGAGACGTCGCGACAACGCCACAATTGCCTCAGGTTGAAAAATGCTGATCGAGCTTTGGCGATAAGAAGAGAAAATTCTTTGTTGATAGTGCCGCCAGCTGAAACACAGCTCCCGAAGTAGCCGAAACTATCTACATGTCCAAGTTGTTTACCTTAGAGAGTAAGCACGGGAGAAGATGAGCGCCAATCCTTAAGCAGTACTTTACACTGCGATGGGAGGAAGCTCTTGATATACTTAGACACTTCAACCGCCAAACCAACCAGAATGCGTTGCACACCCTGAGAATCCTCAACAAGTACGGCGATATCATCAGTATAATCTAAGTCGGTCGTGCGCTCATCCGGTAGAAGGTCTAGGCCAAAATGTTGGAAACATTCTAGAGCACTCGGCAGAACGTCTTCGACTGCAAAGTTGAAGAGGAATGAGGACGCATGGCGGCCCTGTCGCACACCGCCATTGACAGCGAATTACGAGGAAAGCTTGTCATAGACCCTCAATCCGCCGGATGTATGAGAATAAAGTTTTCCTAAGATGGTGGCATATTCCGCTGGCACCCCGTTCTTTAGCAAGGGACGCCGTGAAGCAGATCGATTAACGGAGTCAAACACGGCACGTATGTATAGAAATGGAGCCATAAGTAGCCCGTGATAAATGGGACGATGTTCGAAGAGCTGGCTGGGCGTGAAATTTTACTCCATGCAGTTATGGCCATGGCGGAAACCAGGTTGTTCTTCATGTTAGTATGATTCACATAATGGGGACAGTCTGCGAAGCAGAATGGATGCTAATAGCTTAGAGGCAACCGAAATAAGACTAGTCACGCACTGATTTGCACATAAAGTGCGAGCGCCTTTAATGAAAACGGGGACAATACTTGCTTCGCCCCAAGAGGAAGGCTCTTTCTCTTCATGCCAGATTTTTGCAAACAGCGCGGCCAGTTGGTTGATGTTCGCCACAAGGACATACTTGAATAGTTCCGGCGGTAGTCCATCTAAGTCGGCAGCCTTGAAGCGCTTGAAGCTTCTAACCTCGAGGTGGACAACCACTTCGCTTGGTGGATTCAGGGGGACGAGCTAGGGTGAAAAATAAGGCGTACTGAATATAGTGATGGGTGGTGGAGGCCAGTTGAACTGCGAGTGAATATGCCCGGCCCAACGGTTCATACGCCACTGTTACTTGGTGATCAGTGACTCATCTACCTCAAAAATGACCACTCTGACACCAGGCTTCCTGCGGCCAGTGGACCGCATGTGTTGAAAAAGCCTGCGAATGTTGCCAGAAAGGACAGCGGTCTCCATCGCCGAGGCACGCTCAGACCACCATGTCTCCCGATCCCCGCGTAGGCATTGCTGGAGGAGCCGGGTATCAGAACTGCGCCGCTCGTTGCAATCTATTTCCCCGTGGAGAACTTTGCGGCGATTGAACAGCTCCAGAGAACGAGCAGAGATCCAAGCCTCCACGGAGCATCGGGTTAGGCCGCAGCATGTCTGTCCGGAAATGGTTGTCACTTTCCTTATGCAAGTCCAGTGTTGTTCCTCATCTTTCGGTGGCTTGCAACTGAAGGTACATGCAAGTGAAGACTGAAAGCTCGCTTGGACAAAGGAATCAGTTAATCTGTTTTCAACAATCTTACGGTGCTTCGTGTTTTGGAACCCTCCAAAACACATGGCAATTATCTCCCAAAACAGGGCATGATCTGAGTCAACGAAGGTAGACCAAAAGGACTTGCAGTCCAGTAAGCTGACGCGCCATCTGAAGCTAGTTGCAATGTGATCAAGTTGAGACCGCGGATGTGTTGGCGAAAAGGGACGCCAT
>OX104063.1:56180367-56203763 GCA_944474145.2 Dicrocoelium dendriticum
TTAAAGTGCTCTCTTTGGCGACAATATGAAAGCTAATTATACTATTTTGGTGTGCACATACTGATGGCATTTGGAAACCGCGGAGTACCGTAGCTAATGCTTAGGCTTAATGAAAATGCATCAATAAGGGCCAGCTAGCAACCGCTGTCTATGAAGGTACATAAGGGTTCATCTAAAGCCGGTATTTAGCTAGTCTTGGACAATGCTAATGCTAACCTTAGGTGTGGCAACATCTACAAACGCTTTCAGCAACTTATACAAGGCTTAGGTCTGGTGGGATGCCGGTACTAGGGGCACCTCAATGTTCACGAGCCTAATATTTTTTCAAGGACCCAGTGGTCTAAGAAGTTGGGAGGTGATAGGTGTAAAGCTGAAGACAAGGAATGTCGTCATGCCAAAGAGCACTGGACCGCCTAGCACTAACTGTCAATCGTTATGGGCTATGCTTTGCTCCATCGAAATGTAAAGTACTTCTCCAAGATTGGCAGGGACCCAACCCTGCCCTGACACTTGGTGGTAAACTTCTAGAAGTCGTTCAGGAATTCAAGTACCTGGGCAACTATATTAGCACCCGTGGCATTGAAGATGAGTTTATGAACCGCATAGCAAAATCTCGAGGTGCTTTTGCCAATCTCCGCCACCTGTGGCGCAGACGCGACATCACTCTCACCCCGAAGGGTAGCGTGTATAATGCAGTCGTCCGTTCAACTCTCCTATATGGTTGTGAAACCTGGCCCATCAGGTCGACAGACATGAAGGGGCTCGTCACTTTCGAACATCGCTGCCTTCGCAGCTTAGCTCATGTCTGGTGGGAACAGCGCGTGAGCAATGAGCATTTTCGACGTCGCGTATTTGGTGCAGGAAGAGCGAGTGAACCGCTCAGCACGCTTATATCACGCACCAGGCTCCGATGGCTGGGCCATGTGTTGCTCATGCCAGCACACCGACTCCCGCGACGTGCACTGTTTGCGCGTTGTGGGTGCGGTTGGAAGAGGAGGAGGGGAGGCCAAGTGATGACTTCGTCGAGATAAATGGAAATCCTCACTTCGAAGTTGGCGTCGGTTGGTACATCCCGACTGCCTGGCTGGGGTCTTAAAGACGGTGAACACGTTTGGTTGGGCACACTTGCTGATATGGCTCGGAGCCAGCACCAATGGCGTTTGTGTTGTGATTTCTTTTTTCCATCCCCTCCTGTTTAGTATCCCCTCCAATCACGATCTCAACCGTTAGGCATAATATGACTTTCTTTTACGGCAGCCAGCTGTTAGCTCTTCGGAACGATGTCCATCCGTTACTGGGGGCTCAGCGGGCGCGCCACTGTTTTGCTTTTCTTTCTTTTGTATTGCGGCACAATAGCTGCCGTGTTCTCCACCTCCACTAACGGTATCGGGGGTAAGAGGGTTGTGGGGGATGGGGTTGGGATTGGGGAAAAGGTAGGATAGGGGGAAGGGGTACGAGGGGTGAGGTGAGGGGAGGTGGTTAGGGGATTGGGGGTAAATATGTGGGGAACAAGGAAAAGGGGAGGGGGGATTGGTGTAGGGTTGGACAAGGGGATATGTGAACCATTATGGTTGGGGTTGTGGTTGTTAGGACGGGGGGGTGGAGGGTGTAAGGAATGGAGGGGGTGATGGGGAGGGGGTGAGGGGGGGGAGGGGGTGTTTGTGGGGTTAGTGGTGGGGGGTTATGTAGGGTGGTTTTGGGTGTTGGAAGGGGGGGAGGGGGGAATGTAATTGGGGGAATGGTATGATTGGGGTGTAATTAGGGGGATGGTGGGTTGAGTTGATGGGGTGGGTTAGTGTTTGGTTTGGGGATTGGTTAAGATTGAAGATTTTAGTGGTGTTTGGGTGATAAGGGTAGTGGGGGGAGTAAGAAAGTAGTTGTAAAATTGGGGGGGGTGGGAGGGTGGGGGTGTTGGGGTTTTGTTTATGGGGGGATGGGGGGGGGTGGGGGGGTGGGTATTGTATGGGTGGGGGGGTAAAGATGGTTAAAGGTATGGGGGGAGGAGGGGGGGGGGGAGTTTTAGAGGGAAATTGGGATGTAGGGGTTGGTGAAAGTGTCCGCAGGGGAACTCCAGTAGGTCAGGAAGAGATCGCTGAATACTAACGTCATTTTGTACTCGGATAGGTATTCTTAAAGCCCAGAAAATGGGTGAGATGGATACCGTTAAAGTCTCTTAGATGATAACACGGTAACGGCAATGAATGTGGATGAGTTGTGAGCTCAAGGTGCTTAGATGTCATGCACTATATCGTGGGCATCCACAAGCTACATCAGGGCCAGTTTCGAAGAAGTGGTCTTGCGAATCGCAGCTACGGAAGGTGCTTTGTATATTGTCAAAACATAATAAGCTCTCTATCTCCTTCCTGAATGCCTGCAAGTTTTGGATTTCTCTTATTCTGGAAGGCAACCGGTTACATATGTTCACGTACACAACTAAGTAGAAACGAGCTCGCAGTCTTCTTTGCTTTTGCTGGAGTAATGTAATGGCCCTGGTTCTGGAGGTTAGATTCAAATGCGCGCCTTAGTTCAAGACAAGTGGTAGTACTGTTCAGCTTTCTATGAACTAGCTTACGTAGGAAGCACAGGTTAAGGATAATGCGCCTTCGCCATAGGGGCTGAATTTTAAGGTGTTCGCACCTTTGTCGGTAACTCGGCGCTTGCTGTGATGGAGTCAAACTCTTCGTAAAGCGCAGCTGAGCATTTTCAAGCAGGACACGGTCCGACCTCGGCAGGTTGCTGCATATAAAAGAGCAATATTCCAGATGTGGCTTGAGGTGGCTCCTATATAGTTCTAGTCTTGTAGCCGGTTTTTATGTAACGGCTTATGTGGAACGATAATCCCTGTACCCATGCCACTTGATATTGTACTTGTTCTACGAAGTTGTGGCTCACAGAGGAGCGGAAGCCCGGATCTGTTATCATGGCATTCTGTTTGATAGTTATGCTGTATATTGTTAGGGACCCAGTAAGTATAGAAAATTTGTGGGTCATGACGTTAGACCTTTGAGCGGAGTAGGTCATTTACCAGTGTTCGCACCACTTTTCAAGTGCATTAAGACCCTCACAGATAATATTAATTGCGGATAATTCATTACCAGGAGAAACACGTATACAACTTTAACGTCGTTATTAAAAATAAAGGAGCGACCGTGCTGTAAACTCCTTCAGAAGTCATTGATATAAAGCAAAATAGGGTAGGACCAAGTACGCTCGGCTGCACCACGCCCCTGGGGAAGAAGGTCGAGATAGATATATTTTGCTCAGTCTTAACGGACAGCGTACATCTTATTAGATATGAACGCAGCCAGTTCAATAGAGGACTGCCTACCCCGTAACCCTTTACCTTATGCATCAGGCGCATGTGTGGTACCCTGTTAACCGCCTTTTACAAAGCAAGGTGAAGGATGATAGCTGAAAACTAAGAGTCAATGGCCTCGGGGACTAAATTAAGGAAGTCCAGCCAACAGGTTGCGCAAGACCGAGCACTTAGAAACCCGCGCTGAAATTCATTTATGTGCTGACCTGCACAAAGGGTGTTATGAGGGCTTTCTTAATCAACTTCTCCATCAAGCGCGTGATAATAGAAGTGTGGCTAATAGGGCGTACGTTACCAACTTTTCACGGGCTTCCGTCCTTATGCCTTAGCATGATGATGGAATGTTTCCAAGCGGTCGGGCAGTGACCTTTCGGCATTGATAAAGTAAGCGCTTTCAAAAGAAGAATAAGGATATCTTCAGCAGCATTCTTAAGTAGGCTGGGCGACCTTCCGTCTAGCCCGGGGTTCAAGAATGACTTGGTAGTTGAAAGCGCAGAACGGACACTTTATGTCAAGCTGTACAGAGGACCGGGACTGGCTAACGAATACTTGTAGGGCTTCGAAGGTTAAACCTATTTCTAAACACTGCGATTCATTAAAGTGTAAGCTGCGGACTTCACGTAACATTCTTGCGTCACTAGCAGCATCGTTGGGAATAAGCTTTAGGGTAGAGATCTGTCGTCCATAGTTAGGAATGCAAGAGCGCAGCAGCCAGCTGAGATTCTTAGCTCTGTTCGTACTTTTAGTGCGGCTATTTCTTGGTTGGTTTGCTGCTGCTTAGACCTGGCACAAGCACCAAGGCTCCTGTAATAAAACTGCGCTAAACTTTTAGCAGATTCGGCAGCCCTGAGACTAGTGTGACTGACAATGACACACAATTCAGTTCTGCAACCTTTAAGGCGTTTTGCAAGCAATGCGCCGTCCAACACCTTTAATCACCGCCGTTTCACCCACTGTCGGATAGCCGGTCAGAAGGGTTTGTCGATACCTACCAGTGAGCTTTCCACAAATCAAATGGGGCGGGATGTATATTAGAGGTAGTTGACCGGCTCCATATTTTAACCGTCAACACTGAATCCACAAGCGCAAGAGTGGGTTTCTCCAGCGCACGCTATGACAAACCGGGGGCTCCACATCCCTTTCGACGTCATCCAGCCGCGCTCGGAATCCTACGCTAGTGAAAGAAACCGCAGCATGGAACAGGATATTAACCGGCGGCATGGAGCAAAACAGCGTTCGTTTACGTTTGGACAGAAAGTGTTAGTACGTGACTATTGGGAAAGCCATGCGAAATAAACGCCAGGGTCAGTCAAAAGCAAGCGTAGAAACCTCCTGTATGACGTGATGGGGACGCACAGATCTGAGCAAGGCGTGCAAACCAGTTAAGCCCAACATTGTGCCAACCAGAACAAGCAAGGCCTACCGAAATCCCGTTCGATATCCTACATAAATAAATATATATATTATTCTAGAATTCATCGAGTCATACCACCTCAGGTATGATCAAAATTTACAAGCAATTATGTGGCATAACAAATACGTTACAAAGCATGTTATAGGCTGTAGCTTAAGGTTGGACAATTTGCAGAAACAGTTGAGGCGCTCCTGAGGAGCAAAGTCATCGGTGGACGGAAAATAAAATGGTTTCATGTGTGCGTAAATTTAATAAAAAAACACGGTAAGTGGAGTGGGCACAGTAGATGAAGACTGAGAGTACCTTTGTTGTACGTGACAGTAAAATATTGAAAAATTGCTAATCGGCATTCCAGTGTGTAACAATTGGCAGTGACTTTATTCATTGGCGGGTCACTTCCGCCACATCACAGTGTTGATAAACGGATTTTGTGGCTTTTTCTAAGGAGAGGGCTTGCCAGGTGAACACCCACCACGTCCCGTAACACTGTCGCCGATTGCTACAAACGGTCAAGTACAACTGACCAAGCTTCTTATGAAGTGTTTGTCCATATAGTTATTCGCAGTCGAATGATTCCTCTGTTGGCTAGACAAAGTGCACACTCAGACTCCAGCATGGACACTGAGGTCAGTCGAGGAGGCAGTGTGGAGTTGAAGGTAAGTAGAAGTTCTAGTGTATGGTGTCTCACCTTCTCCGATCATGTATATTTTCTGTGGTGTGAAGAATTCATGTCCAGCTACCCTCACTGGACATCGCTGGTTGAGGCGTTGGGTGCAGATGGTTGGTTTTGAATTGAAGCCATGGTCCAAATAAGTCCATGTTGGTATTTTCCTCACATTTTAGAAGGAGACATTTTCTCAGTACAATCCCGCATCTCGAAGATGTTCAAGACCCCAGAAAAAAGAGCAAGAGAGGAACAGGCCGAGAAAAGACCAAAAAGGACAGTCACGCTACCAAGCATCGGGGAAATCCTAATTTAAAACATTTATTAAGACAACTGGTGTACAGTGGTAACACATATTACACTGAAAATTATTTTGATTACGCAGCAGAGGGCATGGCGCAATGGATAAATTACTTTCATAAAGATGTAGAGCAGGGTGTCGGGAAGAAATCCACGTGGTATTAGCTTTCGGCGTTAGAATTCAACCGGAGACCAGAGGGTGGGTATGTAAACACAATTGGTTGCAAACGGAAACCAGAAAATACCGTGAAGAGGTGGCGATATTTAAATATACTTCATGAGATTAGGATTATCTAAGACCACATAATAGCTATTATGTACATAGGTATATGAGGATAGGATGCTGAGCATAATGAAAGCCGGCTGGATTAAATGGCTATGTACAGAGGACTAAGTGTCGTAGGCAAGGCGATCGAGAAATGGCGCTAATGGACTTGGTTTCAGTGGTCAAAAGTGCTGGTTGGGTTAAACATTCTAGTTACTAATACATAACTACATTGTCAAAGAATAGGCCAACAAACCAACAAAAATATGTGATGCAAACAGTTTACAAGAAAACAGTTAGAAAGTTAAGGAGTGGCACCAACAAGCCCCGAATATGCGCAGAGATGTAAGGAGCGTACGCCAGCTCGCGGTAGCTAAAGATGTTGAAGTTGCGACAACCGAGATAAAGCGTTGGTGGACAGCTCATCAACGGCCAACTGTAGCCACGCGATTAAGAAATTAATTCAGGTGTAGATACTACTGTATCACAGAACCACCTGAGTTGTAATGCAAGAGAATAAACTTTGTTGGAAAGGGGTAACTCATACCGAGCTCCGGAGATCCCGTGGTGAGCTTCAAATTGCCGAAGGCAGCAGTGGATGATGTCGCACACTAGAGCAAAGAATCTAAAACAAGGATATCGGGGCAAACTTCTCGGGCACTTCTGCCAGGGAGCTGGACCGATAGGCAGAGAACACCGTTCCAAAGACTTCAAGTTAATCCTAGGCTTTCGTGGTACATTGCGGACCACATCTCAGTAGGAGTGGTGTCTAGACGAAAGTGAATTGCCTATGAAAACCATTATATTAGCGATTAACCGAATATTAGTATGACAACTATTCTTATTAGTAGTAGTAATCTCAGCAGTCTAACACGGAGAAACCGAGCGAACATAAAACTATGGAGATTAGCAAATAAGGGACCGTCATCGCGTCATAATCTTTCTGGCTTGGTAGTTGAAGGTGCGCAACATACTTCAGCTCATATGCCGCAGGAAGCATGGAACATTTTGACTAATGTAAAACCGAAATTTTTGGTTTGTTTTGCATAAGCCGATTTTTCACTTTTTCATTTTCAAGGTTTGTAATATTAAACATGTGAATTCATACAATATTGTACACAATTCTTCCACTGATTCCGGTTGCGGGCCATGTCTTCAGGAAAGCTAAGCCATTGGCACTCCTCATCTCTTGGTCCTCATCTTGGAAGACGTACGGATCAAACAGTGGTTAGACACGATGTTGGCGATTACGTGTGCTGCCGCCAAGTGGATGGCTAACTACCACGCGATCAATTCTAGCCAAGTCCTTGACAAGCAAATAGAACGCGACGCGGTAGACGTTCAGGTGCCATGCGTAGGACGGGACCGAGCCATAACTGGAGCAACAAAACCAGTTTGTTAAAGGGAATACTCGCCTTACCGATGTTGCAACTTGGAAAGTCATTACTATTAACTCGTTGCTGCCACCAAACACGAGCGATCCTCCTTAAGCATCCGTTATCAAAGGCAGAAAGACGACGCATGTCTACCACGCGCAACGGCTAGGACACGCAGCCATACAACAATACTGAGCGAAATGATGCGTTGTAAATGCGACCCTTTAGTGAGGATGAGACGTCGCGACAACGTCACAATTGCCTCAGGTTGAAAAATGCTGATCGAGCTTTGGCGATAAGAAGAGAAAATTCTTTGTTGGTAGTGCCGCCAGCAGAAACACAGCTCCCGAAGTAGCCGAAACTATCTACATGTCCAAGTTGTTTACCTTCGAGAGTAAGCACGGGAGAAGATGAGCGCCAATCCTTAAGCCGTACTTTATACTTCGATGGGAGGAAGCTCTTGACATACTTAGGTACTTCAGCCGCCAAACGAACCAGAATGAGTTGCACACCCTGAGGATCGTCACCAAGTACGGAGACATCATCAGTATTATCTAAGTCGGTCGTGCGCTCATTCGGTAGAAGGTCTAGGCCAAAATGTTGGAAACATTCTAGAGCACTCGGCAGAACGTCTTCGACTGCAAAGTTGAAGAGGAATGAGGACGCATGGCGGCCCTGTCGCACACCGCCATTGACAGCGAATTAAGAGGAAAGCTTGTCATAGACCCTCAATCCGCCGGATGTATGAGAATAAAGTTTTCCTAAGATGGTGGCATATTCCGCTGGCACCCCGTTCTTTAGCAAGGGACGCCGTGAAGCAGATCGATTAACGGAGTCAAACACGGCACGTATGTATAGAAATGGAGCCATAAGTAGCCCGTGATAAATGGAACGATGTTCGAAGAGCTGGCTGGGCGTGAAATTTTACTCCATGCAGTTACGGCCAGGGCGGAAACCAGGTTGTTCTTCATGTTAGTATGATTCACTTAATGGGGACAGTCTGCAAAGCAGAATGGATGCTAATGGCTTAGAGGCAACCGAAATAAGACTAGTCACGCGCTGATTTGCACATAAAGTGCGAGCGCCTTTAATGAAAACGGGGACAATACTTGCTTCGCCCCAAGAGGAAGGCTCTTTCTCTTCATGCCAGATTTTTGCAAACAGCGCGGCCAGTTGGTTGATGTTCGCCACAAGGACATACTTGAATAGTTCCGGCGGTAGTCCATCTAAGTCGGTAGCCTTGAAGCGCTTGAAGCTTCTAACCTCGAGGTGGACAACCATTTCGCTTGGTGGATTCAGGGGGACGAGCTAGGGTGAAAAATAAGGCGTACTGAATATAGTGATTGGTGGTGGAGGCCAGTTGAACTGCGAGTGAATATGCCCGGCCCAACGGTTCATACGCCACTGTTACTTGGTGATCAGTGACTCATCTACCTCAAAAATGACCACTCTGACACCAGGCTTCCTGCGGCCAGTGGACCGCATGTGTTGAAAAAGCCTGCGAATGTTGCCAGAAAGGACAGCGGTCTCCATCGCCGAGGCACGCTCAGACCACCATGTCTCCCGATCCCCGCGTGGGCATTGCTGGAGGAGCCGGGTATCAGAACTACGCCGCTGGTTGCAATCTATTTCCCTGTGGAGAACTTTGCGGCGATTGAACAGCTCCAGAGAACGAGCAGAGATCCAAGCCTCCACGGGGCATCGGGTTAGGCCGCAGCATGTCTGTCCGGAAATGGTTGTCACTTTCCTTATGCAAGTCCAGTGTTGTTCCACATCTTTCGGTGGCTTGCAACTGAAGGTACATGCAAGTGAAGACTGAAAGCTCGCTTGGACAAGGGAATCAGTTAATCTGTT
The DNA here is from genome assembly GCA_944474145.2 of Dicrocoelium dendriticum. Classification (NCBI taxonomy): domain Eukaryota; kingdom Metazoa; phylum Platyhelminthes; class Trematoda; order Plagiorchiida; family Dicrocoeliidae; genus Dicrocoelium; species Dicrocoelium dendriticum. Next base: position 56,189,557 of record OX104063.1, read on the forward strand.
TTCAACAAACTTACGGTGCTTCGCGTTTTGGAACCCTCCAAAACACATGCCAATTATCTCCCAAACCAAAGCATAATCTGAGTCAACGAAGGTAGACCAAAAGGACTTGCAGTCCAGTAAGCTGACGCGCCATCTGAAGCTAGTTGCAATGTGATCAAGTTGAGACCGCGGATGTGTTGGCGAAAAGGGACGCCACGTTGCCAAACGCTTCCTCCTACGCCTGAATAAATAAATAAATATTTTATTCTCGACTAGCCGAGGCGCGATCAGGTATGTGCAACTGTACAGACATTTTATGGTAACTGTAACAGTGACAGCAGCAAAAGGTTCACAGAAATAAGTAAATAGTTTACTCTCAACTTCATGGTCCCATCAAATCAGGCGTGATCAAGGTTTAAAAGCAGTTGTGTACCAAGACGATACTTCGGGTTCAATCGTGTGTAGTTGGAACAGTCAAGGCACTAAAAGTGCAATGAAACGGCTCATGTAGACGGAGAGTAACCTATTCTTACATGTGTCGGGAAGAGTTGAAATATGAGTCTAGTCGACTTGCCAGTATGTAGTTGTGGGCAGTGACTTTATTCAGTGGCGAGCCACATCCGCCACGTCGCAGTATTTTTAAGCAAACATTTGTGACTTTTTATATGGAGAAGGCTTGCCAGGCGAAAACCCACCACGTCCTATGGCACTGCCGTAAAGCATTTTAAACATAAAACTATGGTTGGCAAAGCCGTTTAACGACTGATTTTATATGCAGTTATTCGGAGACAAATGGCTCCTAATTTCTTCTGTTAGTTGGACAGTTAATTTGCTCGGTGCCGCCATGATTGTTGAGGCCGGTTGAGGAAGGGAGCAACATGAATAGTCGTGTTTTTGTGTGTCCATGTGAGCAAAAGTTCAACTCTTCTGCTGTCTGGATTTTTCAGACGTATAATGTATGGGAGTATGAAGGTGTGTCCAGTCCTCCATACTGGACGTGTCGTGGTGATTATGGTTGGTGCCTTTTGGTGTTCAACCATTCTCCATGTAATTTCTTGTCGGTGGTTACGTCCGTCTTAGGCGAAAATTGTTCCTCAGTCGAATCCCAGACCTCAAAGAAGTTCCGGACCTCGGAGAAAAGGGAAGGTAAGGGACAACCGGAAGAAACAGACGGTTGTCTTCGCACAATGTGAGAATCCTCTCTCTGTTATGCGTGCGTTTCTCTTCGAGCCTGTGATGACCACCAAGTTGGCTTACGTATGGTAACAGGCGGCCAACCGTGCATAAAATTACCCTGCCAGGATAATTGCTTTCGACTATCAGCACTATTCATGAGCTGTTGTAGATCCCGGCAGAATTCGTCCTTGACCGAGTCGCCACTGCAGTCCATTGGGGCATACACGGTAAGCACAAACAATTTGGCTCTCTTTTCGCGGTGCATGTTGATTCTACCTAAACCTCGAAGCCGAACTGCACGTAGTCAGCTTTTAATCGGGAACCAGTCCAGTAGTGCCGCCGCGGCCTAACCACTTAGTGCTATACCTACACCAGCCAAACCCGCTGAGGCCGCTTCTGGATCTCCATAAAGACGCAGATGATATTTATCTTCGTGGTCAGTGGGGGATGTCAATGTACACACAGTGTTGGGACCTTGCAATCGGATGGCTGAAAGGCAGCAGACCTAAAGGTCCAGGGAAGCTAGGGTGCACGATGGACCGGTTTGTTGTCCATTCTGCGTGAGTGGGCGAACATCGAAAGACGCCAGACGGAACGAGGATCGGGGACGAAGGAGAGCCATAGGTTGCACTTATTGGTCTGCGGCACAAGCGGAATCGCAGCCAGATTGTTGAACACATGCATCGGGTAAAGGAAGGTGATGATTGTTAGCAAACAAACAATTGGCGTGTGATGAACGCGCGTGAAAGTGACTAGCAGAAACTGTAGCTGATGAGCAAGTTGTAATACAGTCCATGGTTTTGCTAGAGGGCTATACTACCCGGTTGCCCAAGCCGAAGCAGAGAGTTGACTTAGGGGCTCCACCCCGTGCCTTTGGCTAAATAACCTACCCGCGAGGCAGCGGGGCGAACTTGGGGAATCGCGCCCATTGGGAGGCGTTGACTGAATGTCCATTTCATGCATCTTTGTTTGGTAGCTTATCAAGCGGGGGCCATTCATCTCCATGAAGTCAGCATAAAGGCTGGAATACAATGCGCTACGGAGCTGGAACATTGTCGCCTAACACTTTGCTGGAACGAGGTACACCCGAAGCACCCAGCTGGCACCATGAAGAGGTAGTTCGGCAAGCCAGCCGCCAGACGTCATTTATTTCAGGCATGTTTTCATGTGACAACTCTAATTTCTAACATGGTCATTCGGTCTCTACGCATTAGCTGGATCTTCTGGTTGCGTGCTGACCTGTTAAGACTGGAAGCCAGCACCATGCGACTCGCAAATTTCTCAGGGCGAAACTGAATTCTAGCCTGAAGAGTGGCCGGAGCCCTAGTGGTCCCTGTGCGGCGAAGATAGAAAAAGCCGCTGCTTTCGGTAACCACCAGATGGTATTCCGTTTGTTACGGGAACCAGGCAGCAGACCACCTGCTGTTAGCAAAAGCGTACGCGACGAAATGAGACAGCCAATCCACAGCTTTTCAAAACACTTAGAGCTTTGTGCCGAACACTTTGGAAAGCGGTTTGAGCAACCAAAGTTACCAGCTTTACTAATGGCCACTGACCTCCTTACTTACTGGGCTGTCCCTTCTAGTCGCCCCCACTTGCAAAAGTCGAAAAGATGAGCAAACTACTGGAATTGAACACTACGGCAGGAGCCGATAGAGTTCCTGTAGTTCTCTTTAAATTCAGAGAAGCTGCTCTGGCGGGAGCAGGAAACTGTTCCAACAGACCGTAGACGATCCGTCATATTCCTAATTTTTAGAGGAAGCATATTCTCAGTATGCGGCGACCACAGAGGGATCAGTCTGACTTTATTTGCTGCAAAGTCACTTGACTCTGTCGTCCACCACAGACCGGTTTGCACCTGTGATAACCTGATTCAAGAGAAGCAAGTTGGATTTCGTCGAAATCGGGGTCGCATTGACCACCTCTTCACTTTAAGCCAGTTGTTGAAACATATCGCATTTAAATACCCTGGGTTAATTTTATTCATATTTTCTGTGGTGTGCCGGCCCGATGCGGACTACCGAAAGCAAGCTTGTTAGCCAAACCGTCTTTTGCTTCTCTGGATTTTTAGGTTTATTTTCTCACAGTCTCTGGTAACCCACAATAGTCTGGTTTCTCGACGTCGGAGTTGTAGTTGGTTTGATAGATCGACGTGCCCCTTGCGAGTATCTGCTCAGGAAAGGTGTGCCCGATACATCCGTAAAAGTTATCAGGGCGTTGTACGCGCATGGTTAGGTAAGAGTATGCACTTACGGTAAACTGTCGCTGGCCTTCAATATCTCCAGTGGTGAAAGACAAGTTTGCCCGCTGTCACCATTGCATTTTATCTTCGATATTTATGGTGGAAAGTGGGAGCTATAAGGTGTGGAGTTGTTTTCCGTTGAGCGACTTGTTGACTTGGCGCAAGCCGACGACACTGTTCCTATTTGCGAGTGCTCCCAAACGTACCAAGTAGCACTGGACAGCTTGGCGTTATTTGTCAATCGTTTCGGGAATGCCTTTGTAATAAGGAATGCAAAGCCATTCTCCATGCTTGAAGGGATAATAATTAGTAAAGCTTATAGCCTCGTTTGCGTACGTTCCGGAATGTTCTAGTTTTGCAAGTGACCAAAACCACCTAACATCTCGGCAAAAGATATGGCAAACCACTAACGCTGGTAACTGACCTTCCAATTCTAGAAGTTGAATGGCAGTAAGAGAACAATACATACAGCCAATGTCCGCAATAGATATACCATGGTAATTGACGACGATTAATAAGTTATTTTGCAAAGGTCAATAGCGTTCTGCTTTTCCTTCGGTTGGGCTAGAAGTTCTGTGAAGCAGTAAAGTGTCAGTTTCGGAAGCGCTTCGAGTGAGAAGATTATAACCGGTCCCTTCAACTAACGCGAAAGATAATCAGGAAACATGTAGGCTGTTTGCCAAACATGAAGGTACAATGGTCTCGGCACCGGAAACAAGGTATGTGCGCTACTTGTCAAACCGTCTGATAGTTGCGTGAAGGCACTACTTATCAGCCGAATCTGCCGGATATCTCGGCGGTCACCGAGAAGGCACGTTCAGACGGTTTGCTTGAATCTGCTCAAAGAGAAAAAGCGTCACGGGACCCTGTTCTCGTTATCCAGAAGAAAAAGCAGACCAAGTCCGCCAAAAAGCATTTCGGTGGAATCGAGGACCCGAAAAATAGTACGACATCAGCAATAGAGCGAAAAACTTACGTTGTCGTTGATGTATCCTCGGAGAGGATAAAGCCAGTCCCATCAACAGCGTTGTAGCCACCTGCTCCAAGTATAGAATAAACGACCCATGGGATTAATACACCCCGTCGTGACGATTATTTCGTAAAAAATTAATTAATTAAAATATAGGTATATTTCTAGACTGGCTAGAGGCTGCAAGCCTAAGGGTTTAGATCAATCTTTACATTATTCCTATGCTCTTGCATGGAAGTAGGCAAAATACTAGTATATGTCCCTAGTTGGCAATTACAAATGCATTGGAATTGTTGTGTGTACAGCAGGCGCACACCTTGAAAATTTTCTGGTTCTTTCCGGCGATATTGGGCTATTAGTTCGTTCGGTGTGAAAGCTGCGCAGAGCTGTAGTTGTGCCGTTTCTCTTTGGAACAGGATCCAATTCATCATTACCACTTTACATGCATTGGACCATTTTGGCCAGCTCAGTCGCCACAAGTGTGCGCATATGAAAGAAGAGTAACGGTATTATGAAAGATACGAGAAGTTAAAAATAATTTTGTGAAAGGCGGATAAAAATAAATTGGATTTGTTAGGAGACATACTAAGGCGGCGTGTCTCCCTAGCAAAATACAAATTAACATAAATATTGCCAAATTTTTCTTGCGCTGATATTGCTTTCTGGCGCGAAATTTCAACGTGGGTAAATCACAGAAAAGCGGCTAGAATACTGCGTAAGTTTGCACGAAAATAGGTTGCCGCGACATGTTTTTAACGCTGATTGCGCTGAAAATAAAAAAAGCAATATGTGCAGTAGTTTGTGTTTTATACGCAATTCAATGGTCGTCTACGAATAAAGGCATTATTCTAGTTTCTAAACATGGCTTTCTCATTGGCAAGTAGATAGCAGAAAAAGAAAAATAGGTAAAAGGTAGCGAAACGGTATACGTGCTAAATAGGCATAGCTATCTAGAAATGCGCTAAATAGCTCGTAATACCTGGTAACAACTAGGAACTTGGTAAGTGGCCTAAAAGTCCACTGTGCCGGCACACATGGCAAATATTCGCAAATAAGCCATAATTTTGCGCGAAAACACTAGAAAGCCAGTAAGGAATATTATGCGTGCATGGGAATTCCGGAGAGCTTATAATTTACCCACGGTGAGAAGGCCACAGCATACAATTTTTAGTTGTTACTGAGCCACATAAACCACTAGGAATATAGTGTTTGGTATTTTGTTGGTCTGTAAGTGGTTCTGAAGTTTATATCAATGCCGCATGAGCCAGGTTTACCTGAGTAACATAAGAGAACTTTCGGCTCAATTGACACATTTTGGCCTGGAAAATACGCACAGTGCTTAGGCAAACATCGCAAGTTTAATCTCCTAGAGCCAATTTTCTCTATTCATGAGGCTGTCTCCAACACCAGTAAGCTAGAGGAGCCTGTCACTAATAATAAAGAAATGAGTATGGGAAAATTTAGTAGAAGTTAGCAAATTGCTTTTGGGCGTGTAATCCAGTTGGTCTGCTCTGGTGGGGCATTACCAACTCTACTTCTGGGGATTGTGCTCACTCAAACACGAGGGATGGTTATGTCTCATATGTTGATGCACAGTACTGTGCATCAGTTCGGGCTATTTCTCAATTATTTTAAGTTCTGAGGCAAGTGCCGGCGGTGTTCCTCCAGGTGACAATGTTAACTATTACTATACTGTTACCTGGCTATTTTCTTTGTAAATAAATAAATAAATAAATAAATAAACATTTTATTCTCGACAAAGCGAAACACGCCTTTTGGGCATGATCAGCATATTGCATTATTGTACATGCTAGCAGAATAAGCAGCACCAACAGTTGGAGTAGTACAGTTGGAGAGTGTAGTGTGAGCCCATAGGGCCCAAAGGTTTTATGAAGTCTATGTGCACAGCATGCGATAGGTACAGGTAGTAATCAGACCACTTATATGGTATGTAGATGAGGAACTAGTCCGATGAGGTCCCATAAGCAACGTAGGTCAGTGAGTGAAGTATGAGGAAAGGGGTGAAAAATACTTAAGAATAGTGGAATGTCACTAAGCAGATATGTAGGCGTGTTGCGCGAGAGCAGATATATGCACAGAACTGGTAAATGTGATGTCGGTCAACTTGCCAATGTGTTAGGGGCGGTGACTTCATTGAGTGGCGAGTCACATCCGCCACGTCGCTGTGTTGTTACATAGACATTTGTGGCTTTAGTAGGGAAAAGGCTTGCCAGACGAAGACCCACCATGTCCTGGAACACTGCTGGCTGGTGATATAACATTGACAAGATTGTGTCTGACAGATTACCTTCGCGGATATTCGCAGTCACGTAACGCCAACTTGTTTCCCATGGCTGTGTGGTCCCCTTCGGAGTTCAGGGAAAATGGTCGGAGCTGTTGAAGTCGAATGACTCAGGTGACTTGTATTGCGTTGATCAGTTTTCTAGGTTCTTTAGTGTGTCAGGATTACGAAATGCGGGTTTTTTGTTTGTTCTTTATTGATTCCGTGCCCATGGGAGCGTCGCAAGTATGTCCTCAGCGGTGTTCCGTGCAGGTAATGTTATCCTGTAGAACAAGGGAGAGAAGACAAACGGACCGAGAAAAACGGCCAACAAAATTGTACAGGACTTTGTTATTGTATAAATATAAAATTTATGGTAAAGTTGTGCTGGTTGAAAGCAATGGAGTGACCGTGTATGTTGTAATTCATATCCGTATCTGTAGTTTTGCGTGCAAGCACGAGACCCGATATTTGCTGAATGTGAGAGGAAAACGCTGGCCGAAGTTGCCTAGCGTACGCAAAAGTTGTCCTGTTTGGAAACCGTGCGTATCAGGCGTTGTTAACCGGTAAATGAGTTGAGGGAATCAGAAGAACATAGTGGTTGGTTTAATAAGCTCTTAAGATATAAGTTGAGCGATCTGTTGACAGAGCTAGAGCTTATGGTTCAAACATTAAAGAGAGCCGGTGAAGTTATTACACCGGGTTTGGGACCATGAAAATATTAACGCAACATGTTCAGTAATCGGATGCTAGACAGCTTGGTAAAGGGGTGAGAGGTAGTGTCAAATTTGTGACGAGAATTGGATTTATATACTACAACGGTAGCGACAGTACGGTTGCAAATCTAGCCCTAAAGGGACCTCGAATAGCGGAAAAAGATAGGGGCTTCAACAGTGCAGCAAACAGGTCAAATATACGACAGGAAAGGGTGATACTGGTTTTCCTGGCATGAGTTGTTCTAGCACCCTGAGCAAGAGTGAGAAGGAAAGTCAGGAGTAGTATAGTAACAAAAACTAGTGGGAGCTGGTCGTTCACTCGCCAGTACGCATAACTCATAGTAGGCTTTGGAGCCAGCTAAAAGATAAATAACACACTGGCGGCCAAGACAGGAAAAGTGGTGATGTAAAATTTCTGGTGGTCCAGCCAGCCAGTGTGACAGGGCCTCTCTGTCCTTGGTTAGCTTTCGTGCCAGTGCACTGGAATCTGAAAATGCGAGTGTTTCACTCGCAAAAGCAGTTAACGAAGAGGATCTGGTTCTCCTTATGCCTTTCTACTAGTGTTGTTAATGGTGAAAGGCATATGTATGCAAGATAAAGCTAAGTATATGGGGCCAAGGGAGGATGAGTGGAGTGGAAAGTGTCGGATATTAGCGTTATATTCCGTATCACGGCTGAATCTACGGCCGTCTATCCTGCTGGTGGCACGCTAGACGATCAGTAATAGTTTAGAGTGTGCGTAGCGAAGCTACTTTTTCTTGTGTTTCTTGGCGTGATTGTCTGGAAGCTGAGTAAACTGATGAACGACATATTTAATATACCAAACCCTCGATCGCGGCTACTTCGTGTTGTACTCTCTACCACGGAGGAAAGCAACGCTCTCGTGCGGTTTGCTTCTAAGCTGTAAGGTACAAATATTAATGCTAAGCCGGACCTACGGCCGGCCGATTGCCAGAAGCTATAGAAGGCCATCAAGGACCTCAAAAGCAGGCGAGCGTCCAGTGAACAGGTTCTCCGGTTATTGGGTTTTCGGATGACCAGCCGGCGGTCCGACTCCGCCCTACGGCTACCAATTCTGGTAGCGCACCGCCCAGGATTTTATTTAGGGAATATCTTTAGATAGTGCCAAGTAATGTGCGCCGCCTAAGGAATACGGTTTAAGTGTTGGGTCTGGCCGTAGCTGGATCTGATCCAGATACACTCGCAGTCACAGAAACGTGGCTATCTCAGGGCATCACCGAGGATGAAGTACATCTCACTGGCTACGCACTTTTTAAATGCGAGCACTTTGCTGGCTGGCAGGGAGGGGGCGTCGCTCTTTTCGTGAGCGGAAAACTTGACGGTTTGAAGTCTTGCTTATTTCGGTCAGCAGGCAAAACGGTTTAAGCTCCGTCGGCTGTGCTTAACACCTCCTCGGTTTAGGTTACAGTAGTAATTGGGTATAGAAGTCCTGGGAGAGTATCCAAAGAGGTACTTGACTTACTTCGCTCTTCCAGTCCGCAAACAAGTGTTTGCCGTTGGGCGACTTCATCCGTCTACTAGAGGTCTGCTATGCAGAGCTTTCGTGCGACTCAGCGTCAGACACAATCGGCGCAAGTTCGTTTGAGCTTAAGGTGCAAGTACCGTTGCATAAATTCATTGACCACCCCATCAGGCCCAAGTGACGTCCATCTTAGACCCTGTATTTGCCAAGTCAATGGATCTTGTTGGTGACGTTACTTACGGACCTCCACTGGGTTCCAGGGATCACGTTTGTATGCTTTTCGGTTGTACTCTATCTGGACGCTGCCAAGGCCTCGTGTTTCCGTTGTGAGATCTTAGACGACGATACCGTCCAAGTTGCCTGGGATGAGTTTAATTCCTACCTCACAGTGGTCGCTGCTCCCTTCATCTCAGTCACAAGAAGGAAGGATGCACGAACACAGCCGCCCTAGATAGATTCCACCAGCAGGCATCTGCTCACAAACAGGTCTATGTTTTGGCGGACATACAGAGGCGTCCGTCCACCTATAATTATGACAGGTACCGTGAGGCTAGAAATCGGTGTAAGCAACACAAGGGATGCTCGGCTCAAGTACCAGAAAGGGTTAGCAGACGAAGCGTCAGAGATCATGCCTTGCTTGGTGTGTCTCGACAAATTCGAGCATAAACTATTTATTTAAATTAATAAATAAATAAATCTTTTATTCTCAACAAGGTGAGGCACGCTTTTACGGGCAAGATCATTTCGACGTGACGATGAATGATCAAGAATGTGCAAAAGTCCGATATGTTTGCCAAAGCAGTTTGTGTTTATGTAGGGGGTGTGTATGTATTTCATTGTGCGTGTATGTGTATGTAGCTGTGTATTTTGTGCTTGTAGTTGTGCTGCACCAATCGTCAATGTTTGTTATCGTCATCAATATGCAAGTAGGAGATTGTGGTCCGTGGGTTGGATAGAATTATCCGGATATCCACGGGGCAGTGACTTTATCTTGTGCGTGTCACGACCGCCACATCACAGTGTTGTTAAGCAGACATTTGAGGTTTTTATAGGGAGAACGCTTGCCAGGCGAAACCCACCGCGTCCTGGAACACTGCCGCCGAACTATTTGCTGGAACGGGTTAAATCCGAACCACCCAGCTGACACCACGAGGAGATTGTTCGGCTAGCCAGCCACAAAAGGATTCATCGCTTATGTCAAAAGGCGCTGCGGTTCGAAAGTGTCAGTTCCAGTATTGATGCGTGAGGACGGTGCTCATGCGCATAGGGCGTACGACAATGCTTGTGTATTTAGTGGGAATTTCGGTAGCGTTTACAAGGGAAACCTCGTTGACAAGTGTTGGGCTGGTTTGCAGGAACCCAGAAGGTTTAGGAATATCTGAATTTATTGTGGGGGGACGGAATTTCGTAAGCTGTTACAAGGGCTGAACCATTCTGTGGCCTTTAAGCCTGCTTTAACTCACCCTAAACTGTTGCAGGAGTTGGCGGCGCAACTGAGTGGACCGCTCGCTATGGTGTTTCAGCAAGCGCTTGACAGCTGTGCATTACCCATCGAATGAAGGAGGCTGCCAGCTGTCCCATCATCAAAATTGGGTACCGGAGTCTGTTTGCAAAATACAGGCTTGTTAGTCTGACGAGTGTAGTAGTCAAACTCCTCGAGAAACTGGTTCAAGCTTCATTGGAAAGTCATCTGAGTAGGTTTAATCTACTCAACAATTTACAATACAGATTCCGGAAGGGCTTTTACTGTCTGCCAAATCTACTGGTGACTCGCGAAATTTGGGCGCATGCAGTGGATAACAGCCATGCACTGGAGGTACATCTTTTGTCGACATTGGAAGGCATTGGACAAGGTACCCAATTTGTGGCTCGCGCAAACCCCGACCTCTTACGGGGTAGCTAACCGCGCTCTTTATTGGGTGACCGCCTTCATGGAGAGTAGAGAACAGTGTGTCGGGGCAGGCCGGCGCCTACCGTTTAGGCAGTCTGTCCGCTGTGGCATGCCGCGGGCCACCATCCTTGGACAGCTGCTCTTCTCAATCTATGTGAATGACCTACCCTAGAGCATGAGGTACCATCGCTACCACTTTCTGATGACCTGAAGCTGTGGGACGTTGTCGATGTTTATGCGGTTTCCGAAGCTAAGCAGCCAGCATTAGGTAAGCTTTGTGACTGGCCTATTCTATGGCTACTGCCTATAAATTAGGCATAGTGCTCCGTTCTTCGATTTGGAGGAGTTTGTCCTCCTGCGAAATAAGTGGTTGGTAGGGTCGAACTCCCCGTGTATCTAGCCAGTTGACCTAGGCGTTTTATACTCTTCAGCTTTACCTTCCGGCAACAACTGGAAGAAGGCCGCAAACAGATGTTTCCGCATGTTGTGGTTAATCCGACTTTCTTTTGGGGTCGTGGCAGGCGGCCTCATTACGAGACTGTTCTCAGCTTACGTTCGTCCTTATTTGGGGTAATTCGTCCAGGCTTGTCCGCCCTGCCTCGTCAGGGACAAAATGGAGCTAGCGGAGGTTGTTGCGGTTGAGTACCAGGTTAGTCGTGGGATTACAGGTATAGACTTAACCCGTGTGTCTCATTTCGTACAAGATGAAACACTCACGGAATCTCCTATCGTTTCAGGTTAACTTGAACTACCTTGTAAAGAGCCGCCGCGGATGCAGCAACGTTCAAGTTCAAGTTCACGTTCAGTTAAGTTTGGAACGATAGGATAAGCCTGTGAATGTTCCCACTTTTACCTATTGTCTGATCAGGAGTTGATAGGTCTGCTTGAGATGCTGCAAATCGTAAAACAGAGACCGCATCACACCCCTTCCAAAAATTACTGCCCACATTTTCCTGCCTAACAGTCCCCGCCATGCCGGTTTACGTGTAGTAAAGGTGTGATGTGTAAGCTAAGAAAACAAGAGGAGAAATGTCAGCTAAATAACGACCACGTAGTGACCTTGAACCAAACGGTGCGTTTTCGTTGCTTATTGTCCCGCAGTACTTTGAACTGTATATCACCGCGTTCTAGTTCCGGTTGTGTTACACTTACGTAACACATATCAACTGTTAAATCCATTTTGCTGTTTTCGGACCTTTGTCCAAGCCGTTTTCCCAAAGTCGTCTGTTAGCGTCGCGTGTTCAACGTTTTACCCCACCTTTTTACTCGATTCTTTTACTGCTTATTCGTATCCTAGTGAAAAAGCGTATGTCACCTGTACCTGCCAAAAAGATAACACTGGAACAAGCCGCCCATGACCTCAGCGAGGCTGGCCCATCGCAAATACGTGATTGCAAATTAGTGCTCGTAGATCCACTAGCACATGCTCTGAAAAAGTATGTTGTCTCGAAAGTCAGGTAAGGTCGCTGAAAGATGAGTTTACATCTCTTGCGATGTTACTAAATAAATTACTGCCTTTGGCCAATCTGACCAACGTCCAAACTATGGCTAGCCAACCTGATATGCTAGCCTCAGGTGAACTATTGAATAGCATTTAGCACGAGGTCAGTGAACGCATTCGTCGTGCCAATAACGCGGTCGTATTCAATGTACCTGACAAAATGCCTCTTAACAAAGTGTTGCGTACCCTTTTCAAGGATTGTATCCTACCATATGATTGCAGTTCAGCCACTGGCCTACGTAAGATCTCCGGCCGATTTTGCCCAATAGTCATGAAGTTTAGCATCCCCGAGCTGGCTAAACGATTCCTTGACGCTCGATATATACTAAATCAGCACCAGAACCTTTGGCTGATTCTGATAAAACCGGACAGAACCCCGCTGCAGAGATCTACTTTGCCTACTAGTTCAGTATCTCAGAACAAAGAAACCCGTGTGACACCATTCACAAACCCCAACTCACAAGTGCGCAAGGAAATCCGAACCACAAGGCCTCGTCCTCGACCTCGTGTGACCTTGATCTGAATTTCTCACAGCGGCCAACATGCCGCTATGCAGAAAAGTCCTCAAAAAACAAAAATCAACCAAAATGTATTGTTGTCAAGTCCGTAACATCAGCTGAAAACTCGACTGTTGTCATAGACACGACCGAATACAGTACACAGGTTGTAGATATGTCTGCCTTGCGCGACACGGACTTTCTCTCAGTATATACTCCATTAGCCAGCGTTGTCGGTGTCTACACGCAACCCATTATTGACACAAAGCCAGCGACCAACAGCTCTAAGCAACTGTGTTCCATAGCTCTCCCCCATCGTCTCCCATCGAATCCACTTCAGTACAACAAAAGGACCATACCCAGATCTTCCGGTAGGGCTAAAGTATACTCATTACCAGCTCTAGAAATACCACGTCACCAGCTGGCTCGCCAGCATAAAACTGGGCTTCCAATTCCTAATTTTGGACCGAAGACCATTGCCAAGCAACCACAGTCTCATCGTCGTAACCACCTTCTCAATACCCCAAACCCGGTAAATCACTTCCAGATGCGCAACATACCCCGGTACACTACCGACCGTGTAAAACCAAAACCTCACAACTACGACCGGCGACTATTACACCTACTGCTCCGGCTTATCAAGCATTACCAGGGAATGTTGCTCCGACCAGCCCCAGCCATCCATTCAAAAAAGCATACCTACTCGAACCAACAAATCAAACTGCTCAAACTCCAACTTATCAACATCAGTTCAAAATACAGGGTTAGGCGGCGCCCAGCCGCAGACGACAATGTGCTGCTAATGACAATTCAACATCCAACATGAATATCATAGCTCGTTTTACTTCAACTAACCGCTCTCACACATCAGGACTTCTGCAAAATGTTTGGTCGCCGAGAAGTTCCACACATACTGCAGCCCCTTTTCTGTGGAATACAACAGGGCATGGTCCACCACACCCAGTTCTCCTAGAGCTGGCACCTGCCCAGTATCATATACAGAGACTCATTCACACACTGCAGCCAACCCAACTCGGTTGGTTCTAGCCCTACGTGTAACCCCCTGGACCTTAATCCGACAAGTGACTCGTCGGCGGCCGGCTGCCACCCATGTAACAATCCTCCGCCCCCGACACACATATCCCCTGCAATTAACTCACCTATCCCAAGCACTTCCAATCTACCCGGTTACGACACCAATGCTGAAGCTAGCAACCGTATGACCAAAATGTGCGGATAATAACGTATACATTCTTCCTCCTCAATACACGGTCGATCAAAAATAAATTGCACCTCCTGGGCAGCCTCATTTTTCTGTCACGCCCCAAATCTGGTGCTGGTCACAGAAACATGGCTTTCAGCCGATGCTTCTGATATACCACTACACATTCCAAGGTGTATGTAGTGACAATGACACTTTACTCCATCAAGCAGCGCCATCAGACTTGTACACATGTTGTTTTATGTTGCA